>JAWWLR010000054.1:68288339-68300121 GCA_035041075.1 Acraspis erinacei | reverse complement strand
TTCAGAAATTAATTCATATCGAACGTTTTGAATTGGGATTTATTCAATCATTTAACATTTTCAATTTGATATAAAAAGAAAATTTTTATTTCTGCATAACTGCGAAATAAGTGTCTTGTATTAAAAAAACTTTTTTTCGTAAGACAACTTATTCTGACAAAATCAAATATTTGAGACTTTAGATGGCGCTAAATCCGCCTATGTTGAAATCATACTCTTTAAATTATACTCCGGAAATTTTCTATGCCGAAAATTTTCCTTTATGGTGAATTTTACAGTGTCGGGAATTTTATTTTTCCTGATTTTTCAGTTATCTCTTGGGAATTTTCAAAATCGATCATATCATAAGCCTTTCGAGAATTTTATTATTTGGGAATGTTTCAATTCGGGAACATTATTTTTCGGGATTTTTACTATTCGGGTATTTGCTATTTCTGGAAGCTTTTTTTAGGATATATTTTAGTTGTCTCTCTGGAATTTTTTATTCGTGAATGTTCATATTCTGTACAATTATAAACCATTCGGGAATTTTACAATTTAGGATTATTATACTATATCGTTAATTTTATAATTTCAGGAAATTTCTATTTTCAATTTTTATTTATTTTTTTTTTTTGTATTTTTTAGTAATCCCAAGAAAACGCTTCTTCTACATTAAAAAAGTTTAAAAATTAATGGCTAGTTCAGAAGAGACTCATAATTCGTAAAAGTGTATCTCTCTGATAACTGGAAATGGAAGAGTACAAAGAAAGGGAATTTTGTGAGGAGAGGGAGAAAAGTGAAAACATTTATTCCTGTGCGATAAGCTTTTTTCGTTCAGTAAGCATTTCGACAGCCATTAGAATGAATCTATTGAAATCAGGTATATTATCATATTTATAAATTCTTGCACGCTATTAATTTTAATAATAATTTAAATAAATAAAAATAAATACTCGGTACGCCTGAACCTACTTTAAATGCAAGTTGACTACTGATGAGATATTTTCGTTGATTAGTTTACATTATTTGAATATCTGATGAAATCTTTTGAAACCTTTTTGAAATCGGAAATTTGCTTTAAAATACTTTGAACTATTTGTGAAAACTTTGATATATTTAAAACAAATATTTGAAATCTTTTTGCATTTTTTGTGAAATCATTTTGAAAACTTTGAAATCTTTTTGTAATTATTGAAATATTTGTGAAATCTTTGAAATTTTGTGAAATCTTGGTAAAACCATTTTAAAATTCTGAAATTGGTTTAAAATGTTTATAACATCATTTAAACCGTTTTGAAATCTTTGTGAAATCTTTTAAAGTATCACAAATTAGTTTAAATATTCTGAAATTAATGTAAAATCTTTGAAATATTATGAAATCATTGAAAGATTTTGAAATATTTTTGAAATCTGCAATTTTTTTGGAAATCTTTTCGAAATAATTGATATCAAAGCTTTCGAAAGCTTCTGAAATATTTGTGAAATATTTAAAATTCTTTAAGATCTGAACATTTTTATATATTCACTTTGGAGTCATTAAAATCTTTTGAAATATTTCTGAAATATTTTTAAATTCTAACATTTTTCAAAAATAATTCAAAGGTCTGAAAGTGTGGCGAAATTATTGAAAAAACTCTTAAATCTCGGAAGGATCAGTGCGGTCTCTGTCAAATCTTTTAAAGTAGCACAACTTACTTCAAAAAAACTTTTGAAATCTATGTGAAGTTTTTGAAATTTTGTGAAATATTTGTGAAAAATTGAAATATTTTGCAATATTTTTTAATCCTGAAATTTTTTTAATTCGTTCTTGAATCATTCAGATCTTTTGAAATATTTTTGAAATTTTTGAAATGGATAATATACAATTAAAAAAAAATCTTTTATGAAGCTAAAATTGGTAGAAAATATTTTAAAATCTTTTTCCACTTTTTTTGAGATTATTTTAAAAACTTTTAAATCTTTGGGAAATCATTGAAATATTAATGCAATATTTTGAAATTTTAGTAAAATCTTTTTAAAAATTTTATATCTTGGAGCAATTTTTAGGAAATTTTTGTGAAAACCTTGTAATCTTTGTAAAATTGTCGCACCATTTGTGAACCCTCTCAAATCTTCGTCCAATATTTTCAAATATTTGTAAATTCTATTCAAATATCTTTAATTATTTGAAATCTCTGGAGTCTTTTAAAGTAAAGGAAAGTATCTTTTAAAGTATCTCAAATTATTTAAACTTTTTTGTAATCTATCCAAAATCCTTGTGAAATATTGGTAAAATCTGAAATTACAAAAAATATTCCTAAAACTTTTTGAAATTTTTGTGAAATCGTCGAGACAACTTTAAGACCCTTGTCAAATCATTGAAATATTTTGAAATATATTTAAAATCTGAATTTCGGAATTTTTTCTTCAATATTTTGAAATCTTTTATCAGTTTTTCGTGAAATCTCAATGATATTGATGATTCTAAATTAAATTTGCAAAAACTTTTCTTCTTCTGGGAAATACCTATTGTCAGAAAATCTAGAATTTATTAAAGTAGAAAATCGTATTTTTTTATTGATACAAGTGATTAATAAATATTATTTTTCACTGTAGAAAGTCTAGATTTACTACATATTTTAGGAAAGATTTTTTAATTTCATATTAATTAAATACTAAAATTGACCATTTGCAAAAAGGAGCTCATTAATTATTTTTGTTTTGATTTTAATTGTTATTAGGATGGCGGGCAATTACAATTAAAAAAAATGTCCCATTAGAATTTAAATCCCATTTATACTTGGTCCAACCTTGCTAAAAAAATATAAAAAATTCTTAACAAGTTCCATTATCGAGGAAATTGATGGTGTGAATTATTTTACAGGAATTTTGCTATTCATGGTCGGCTTTTCAGCCGCAGATATTTCTTCTGTTTTCAAAGAAAATCAAATCTTTTCTGAGGTTATAAGCGACGCACCCCTTAAAGAACTTGAGGTAAATGATGGGTTTATTTTCTTCTAACATATTTTCAAAATATAATTATAATTTATTATATTTATATTTTTTGTTCATACTTAGTTAAAAATTAATTATAATAATTTAAAATAAGCTTTGAGAATTTTAAATAAAAATTTAAGAAGTTCAATTCAGAATAAATCAAGATACAATGTTTTTTAATCAAAATACAAAATAAATGTTTATGGTAGATTTTTGTTGCATTTTAATTTTAAAAAATACATTTAAAAATTCAAGAGAAAAATAGACAGAAGGGGATTTGGAGGTTTTCTTCTTTTTCTCTCATTTTTTCATTTTATTTACTTTCTTAAATTTGAGTTGAGACATTTAAAAGTGCGTTGTTAAAATTTGATTATTGCAGTTTGCTAACTGTCAAGAATTTCGTATTTGATGTTGTGATTTAATTATTTGTTTTACATTCCAAAAAAGGTATTTATTCAAATTTGGCCCAAGAGGAATTAAAACTGGAATATTAAATTAAAACATATGAATATTATTATATAAATATTAAAAATTGATTTATAACTGTTGTGTTAAAAATGTTACTATACATACATGATTAATGAAAACTATAAAAAACAGGTACAATATGGAGAAAAGATGGTGAAGTTGGGTGAAGAATGCACACCAGCAGAGCTCAAAAATGCACCGAAAATTAATTACAAGGCTGATGCTGATACCGACCTTTATACTGTGATAATGATAGGTATTTTATTGAATGACTAATTTAAAACAGCTGAATTTTTTAAAAGTTTGAAACTGAAATTTCAGAAAACCGGAAATGAGTGATCGGATTTTACAACCGTCCATACATTTTGCCCGACAAACGTCGTCGATCCTTGGGTATTTTTCGAAAAAGTTTCGAATTTAAATTTTAGAATTATTGTTTTCAAATCTTTTGACATCTTTGTGGAATCTGTATTTTTTTAACTTTTCAAATGTTTGGACATCTTTCGAAATGTTTTGAAATCTTTTTAAAAAAATTGCAATTATTGCGAAAACTTTGCAATCTTTGTGATATTTTTAGAAAAAACTTTAGAAAATTTTAATGAAATTATTGGGGAAAATTGAGAATTTTTGTGATATCATTGAAATCTTTGCGAAATCTTCGCAAAAACTATTGAAATATATTTAAAGTATTTTGAGATATTTTTAAAATCTTATTTCTCTTTCAAATATTTTTAAATCTTTAAAATATTTTTGAAATCTCATTGAAATTTTTTGGAACGTTTTTCGAATTTTGGCGACCTTTTTGGGAAAACTTTGAAAATTTTCTGATAACATTGAAATCTTTTCGAAATAATTAAAAGCTTTTGAAATATTTGTGAAATCTTTTAAAGTATTTTAAATGATTTAAATGATTTTGAAATCTCCGTGAAATCTTTGTGAAATCATTGAAATGTTTTAAAATATTTGCACAATCTTTTAAAATATTTTTGAAAACTAATGTCTTTTTATTTTCTTAAATTCTATGTGAAATTCATTGAATGACTTTTTTCCATAAAAATAATATCCTCTGATTTATAGCATTTTCAAAAATTTCAAAATCAGTTAAAACTCAAAATTTTAAGCTATAAAACGCACGATATTAAAAAAAGTCAAGATGAGTAAAAAATTGCTTTTTAAGAGCCCTACAAGGTTATCATACAAATTTTTTGGATATGCTCCGAAAATCGAAAATTACAATTTTGTATTGCAAAAAAAATAATCAAAAATTCCATTTTTTGATCCAACTATGCAGTATGCGAAAACAGATAAATTAACAAAAATTTTGATGTTAAAAAGAATCTACAAGATCTTAAATAATCACTTCTTGATAGGACGCGTATTTTTTGTTTTATTCATGAAAAGTAACACTGAAAATAAAAACAAAATTAGAATTTGTGGGAAAATGGCAAAAGTTACGAAGAAAAAGGATTTACCAAACATTATTTACCCGAAAAAGAGCTACGAATTTGTAATAATTTATTAAATTCTCGTCATTTGTGATTGAGAAAGTACTAGGATCGCCCGAAATTGGACACCATAATAACAAAATTTTGAATCCAAACACTGGAAACTGCGAAAAAAGTCTAAAAACAGAAATTAGAGCTTTTGAAAAAACCTACAATATGTCTTAACTATTTTCCAATGACACACGTAATTTTTTTTATCGTAAGTAATATGCAGAGAATCTAAAATTTCAATATTACGCCAAAAGGCGCGAAATTCTTAATAAATATAAAAGGATATTTGTGAGATATTTTGCTTCATCTATAAAAAAATAATAGGAAAACAAAAATCCTATTTTTAGAATAACAACGCGAGATCAAGAAAAATGTCTAAAAAAAAGAATTGTAGTTTTTTGTTTGTTTTAAGGTGGTTTCTTACGGTGCGTCCTGTGAGGATATGCAATGAAAAAATTATTTTCAATTGTTTTTCCTCACAGTAGTTGCGCATCTGGTGGAAATAAACTAGCCCACATAAGATCGATAGGCATGTCTGCCTCCCTTCCCCGCCTACAAACTACGCAAGCCACTTGCTCGCCTTTCTATTATCCCGATAATTGTAAGACCCAATGCGAGTGAAAAATGTTAATTAACAATGCAGAATGTTATTAAACATCGAAACCTTATTTAATTATAATCCTTATTTTGAATTCAGTCATCTATTAAGTACAAAATTCAACATTGATCGGTATCTTGGAAATCAATAACAAGCAACAATATCAATATTGAAACACTTGCAGAATTGAGACCAAGGGCTGAGATACCAAATGAATATTGCTAATTAACACAGTATTCCCGTAGGAGTCAGCAAACAGTACCATCATCCTATCTCCATTCGAGGAAACGAGGATGATAAGCGCCCTGGCTCCGTCAGTTTTTGCTCGCCCGTGTCGCGCCGTGAATTGTCGCCCTGGAGACTTAGTTTCGATAAAGGGAAGGCTGACAAGGGACGGTTTTTAGGACGTAAATTACCAAAAACATGTGTATTAATGCGTCCAAATCGTAGACGTGTGCAATCCTTCTGCGTGGAACGAACCCTACACAATTCGTCAAAAACCAAGCTTTGTCCAACTAGAACGTAAGAGGAAATTTAGACTAAAGAAAGGAATATTTGGTATAACTTCGGGGTGAAAATCGCGACGCGTTGTGCCGGGTTTGAAGGAGTGAACGGGGAAGCGTTGAAGTGTTGCATTCCATAAGGGTTTACATTTTTTGTATCTTCTTCCTTATTCCATTACACACACCACACACACTTAATAGGTGGTGGGAGCGGGACCTACAGTTTAAAGCGGGTTCCGAACCACGAAGAGCGACATCTTCAAGTACTTAGAGAACCTTTTTCTCTAGAGATCTCTCCGGAGATGAATAACTCCCTTGCTAGGCTAGCGTTCACCGCATGCGCCACCGAAGCTCTTCCAGAGTGCGAGGCGGGACTCGATCCCGCAAGTCGACAGAGTGGGTCCAAACCCTTAAGATTGAAATCTTAGATTGATATTAACTTCTAATTTAAAACGATTAAATTTGGAATGCAAGGAGAATAGAAAAACCTAACTGCCAATCGAAACATCCTCTAAGATTCAGGTGGCAAGCCTATGGGCCAGCGCCTGAATGATTCCTGTTTAATTGTTTTGGATTACTTGTTTAAAACAAATATTAAATTGATATAAACTTCTAATTTAAAACCATTAAATTTGGAATGAAAGGAGAATAGACAATCCTAACGGCTGGTCGAAACTCCCCTAAGATTCAGGTGGGAAGCCTATGGGCCAGCGCCTGAATGATTCCTATTCAAATGCAAATGTAAAGGGCTCTCCCGCGCTGATCTGAGCTGAACGCTTAAGCAAAGGGAAGATATAAAGTAGCGTTTGAGAGTTCGTATTTTTCTTCTGAAACAGGGAAGCAAGACTTCTCCCTGGCTCCATGATGCCTAAACCAAAGAAAGTACTTTCAGCACTTTCCCGAATAAAATGCACCAAAAGAGGAAAGCGAGCCAGCAAAATTCATCAATCTAAGGCAACGAATATTTCAGCAACTGATATAATTTTCAATAAGTTGGTACGGAATAATGTCAGTAAATGTATTCTGGTTGGAGCGATTTTTGATCATGCAATCTGTAACGGTATTTTTAGGGTGACGTGCACCCTGCATTAGAGCAACCAAAAGTTTATTGGCAGCTTTAAGCACTAGATGCCTCTACGTGTCACCTTGTGCTTAACTTCGTATGTTGTCTCATAATATTTAAATGAGAAATGCTCTTTTGCTATTTACAAGTTCGTTTCCCAAGTAAGAAACATTGTAGGACCTTGAGTGTGTTTGCCTCTTACGGGTCGACGTTGGAGTGACTACCTATTTTACGGACGAAATTATTCCTGGGCGGTGAATTATTAATCAAATTACACGAACCCTAATAATTTTCGTTATTATCATTATCCAATTTCAATAAGAGGTTCGAATAACCAAGGTTAAGAATATTAAGCGTGTTCGTAGAATTCCCGATAATAACCACACTGTAACAGATTCGGGCGATTACATAAGCAAAATTATTTAACGAATGTTAATAAATATTCCACCAAAGAAATAGTGATAAATTTTAAAAAACACAAAATTTTGAACAAAATATATGATTCAAACTAATTCCAATTTTTTAAATAATTGAAAATTAGTGAACCAATGTTCATTACCTAATTAAGACAATAACTTGTCCAGACACCTAAGTATTTATTAACAAAAAAACAAATAAGAAACTAGAGTATTGAAATACTTCATGGGCTATCTGTAATCCGATATATCTATTATGGGAAGAGAACCTCATTACTCAACTCCGGTGAAACAGTTTAATAAACTCGAGCAAAAGTTTTTTGTTCTTCCTAAATTAAGATTTTAGCAGTTTTGCTACAGATTCTCTCGTTATCTAATAGTTAAATTCTTATTTTCAGTAAAAATTTATTTATTTTCAATCACATGTAAACAAGTGGTATTTATCCCTAAGGAATTGCTACTTTTGGGCAACAGATTTCGCCAGGCTGTTTCCGTGGCCGTACACATCCGTATGCATTATTACGGATCGGGGAGGGAGCTTTATAAGCAAACTGATGAGGAAATTGGAGAAAATATTAGGAGTGAAAGAACTAAAAACCTCCGGACATCGTCTCCAAACTATTGGTTCATTGGAACGCAGTCACATAGTTCTCACAGATTATACAATACATTATGTTGAGGATTTTGATGACTGCGGCCGAGTGCTACCATTCGCTATGGTTGCTTATAAAATTTCGGTCAACAAAGCCTTGAATTTTACTACTTTCGAATTTCTCTATGGCCGCGGTGCGCGAATACCTAGCTCCTTTCCACTTGTTGATAAATTAGAAACTTACGGATCCAGTCTTCGTGACTTGGTTATTCGACTGCACAAAACTCAGAAGATCGTTGCTAAAACCATCATTCAAACAAAAGAACGCTCGAAACTATGCTATGATGAAATCATAATTTAATCCTTGAAGTCGAGGGTGGTACAAGTTTAACGAAGCATACCGATAAAATGTTTGGTAACCTATTTTTAGAAATAATGTTCAATTTAGTAACTATTCGCTGAAGTTATCTATGGCCGTATTCTATCACTAACTTGACTGATTCTGTATGTCGCTCCCACAATTAACAGCTCAGCAGGAAAAAGGTACCAGCATCTGCTGTTCCAGGCCAGTACTGGCATCTTTTACGAGAACCAAGGGCCCATGAGGCGAATTATCAGCCATTAGAGGATTAACACTTTCTTGCATTTGAACAGATTCAAGAATTCCTTGACAAATAGCCAAGACCGATACCAGTCATTGGAAATATATTTCCCACCTAAAATAAAGGAAGTCTGCAAGCAGCTCATCAAGGACTACAATATAATTAGTACATTAGACACCACAGAGCGAGTAAGCAAAGACATAGATAGAGAAATTGGCGTGTATATAGCTGGAATATCACTACAATACAAACCGCCTGCCGCATTTATCGAAAAATTTAGATATATGATCATGGAGGAGACTCAGCGCACTTACATGCTAATAACCCAGGTTGAGCGTGCCCGACGTAGCATTATGAATGCATACCTGTTATGTCTAGGTTTGTTCCCCATTTATGAAACAGCAACTCATCAAACCTGTTAGGCTCAACGATTGCTGAATTCATCCCTGGAAACCTTCCGATTGTACAATATACAGGTGCCTTCGAACATCCACCTTATTGGAAGGTCATACCATCTTTAATTGTTTGGATATTTTCAACACCTAATGCAATAGACGCCGAGCTCCATAAAAAGAGGGTTTTTAGGACGTAATTACCAAAAACATGTTTAGTAGTGCATGGACATTGTACAATTGTGCAATTCTTCTGCGTGAGGTGAACGCTACACAATTCGCCAAAAACCAAGCTTTGTGCAGCCAGCACTTAAGGAGAGATTTAAACTAAAGAAAGGAATATTTGCAGGGTGGATATTCAAAGTCGTATAACCGTTGAATTTTAGTTTATGGGTTGCTTTACCCTAAGCTTCACCATTAAAACAGATAAAATAAGTTCTCAGATATTAAAAGTATGTCGTTCTCTAATGTGTGTTCTCTTTTCCAATTATTCTCTCTCCATCAGTGATTGTCCGCGAAGAAAAAGAACAAAATTCACCATTTAGATCCATTAATCAAATTCCTTCTATCTAATTATTTGTCATAATTAGTTAGTACTTTTAACTTTTTGTGGTTCGCCCACTTGTCACGCTCGACAGTATAGTGGTCATTAGTGAGAATGTTGGAACTACATTTTGAAGCCTTCTTGGTATGTTAAAGGTTCAGAAAATATACATTTGCAAATGTCTGTCAAAAATCCAGCGTGTAGCGTGAGTGTACGATGAGAATGTGTACCTCATAACCTGAAGAGCCTTGAGAAACTTAATCTTGAACTACACTTAATTAAGTAGAAAATTCATGATATGAAGACGCATATAAATACAGTGATCTAAATGAGATATTTTTGATCAAGTTTCATTCAAGCATTCCAAAAGAAAGAATAAATATCTGACCGCGAAGCGCGTGGCGTAATTATGTCCCAGCGCGAAGCGCGAGATTAAATATCCGCACGCCCTAGGCGCGCTCAAACTTGTAAGCGAAGTGAGCCGCGCACGCAGCGCTCAAAGAGAATGTGCCATTAATCAGTATAATAATTATGCGTACACAAAATTTTTAATGTCTTTATGTAAGCAAAAAATGGTTTATCTTGTTCCAAACCAATTGAAATTGATTTTTAAATCGTTATTAAACAATAGTAATTTTCTCTTGGTTTGCAAGGATTATGTTTTGAAATTCAGTATTTTTTTATGAGCTTACTACTGGTATTTTTTTCTAGTAACTTTTCACTGCGATCATATTGTTCGATTTAATAATAACTGTTAAATATTTCAACAATTTCTATGAATAAATTCACATTTCGATCTGTTTCGTATGAATTTTTAAAATTCTTTTAAATTTTTCTATGAATTTTCTTTTTTCTTGAATCATTCTTTCAACAAATCAACCAAAAATGTTATGTTAATGATTTTTTTGATATCATATTTTTCACCATTCCAAATTCATAACTTTTATTTAAAACAAAAATATTCGTATGCTATTTACGCTAAAAGGCGTACAACACCATACAGAGTATTTCCTGTAAATTTTATGAAGAACATTCAACACCTGGCATACTTATAGCGAATCGAAATAAAAAAACACAAGAAAAAATTCGATTATGAAATACAGGTGTTTCGCTTTTTATTCGAAAAAGAAAAAAAGTACAACTTTTTCATCTAGAGAAAAATTATGCTCAATTTAATTTTCTATAAGATTATGTACTATTAGAAGAAAAGTCGAAAATTGTTCAAAAGCTTTCACACGAGTCTTCTCCATTCAGCGAGAAAAAGGTATATAGGCGGTTATAGAATCCGGTTCCTCAATTGTTAACAAAAATTTTGCATTTTTGTTTCTAGATTTCGATGTGATTATCAAAGATAATCAATTCTTATATTGGTTGGTCGTAAATATTGACGGAGATGATATTTCCAAAGGTGATCTTACCCATGGAAACATTTTGGCCCCTTATCTTGCTCCTAGCCCCTTGAAAGGATCTGGACTTCAAACATACGTCTTTTTGGTTTTCAAGCAGACTGCATACACTCTTTTCAGTGAACCTCAGTTGAAATCTAATGAAAACGAAGGTCGTAAACAATTTTCTATCAAGAAATTTGCAGAAGCTTACCAATTCGGCAATCCAGTTGCCGGGAATATGTTCACGGCCCAATTGAATTAGTCCGTCCCATCGTAAAAAAGGATGATTTTCACATTATTTTAATTTGGCTGATCTTATATTAATAATAATCATGCATTAAGATGTATTTTCACTTTAAAGTGAAGGAGGTCCAAAAAAACATTTATTTTTTAAATGGCAATTAAAATAGAAAATCAATTTTTTTGAAAAAAATGAACTTGATACATGTGTTTTTAAATTATAATAAAATTCAGGCAACATATTGGCACCAAAAGAAATATTAAATAAATAAGACCTTTTTGGACCACTATCATCGAAGTGAATAAAAATAGAAATAAAAGGCTCTCAACTATAATAGTCTTGATTTTATTTAGTTTAATAATTATAATTAATTATATCGTATTATTATTACATTACAATAATTGTTTGATACCATATGTAATTGTTCTTAAAAGTCTTTTGAAGATATCCTGAAAATTTAATTACAACAAAGAATTCTTCTTCGTATTTATTAATAATCAAAGCTTGATCCATATTTATGC
>JAWWLR010000054.1:68239638-68251136 GCA_035041075.1 Acraspis erinacei | reverse complement strand
ATAATGAATATTTGTTTTCTAAAATTATTTTTTATGATTATAATTTTGAAAATTATTGTTTGAATTTAAAATAATGAGAATTTTAAATAAAATATTTCTGGGTAAAGAATTGTTTTAACGTTCATAGTATTTAAAAAAAATACCAGAAAAGTTCGCAAAAATCGAATTTTATATTTCTACATATTCTGTTGAAAATCGTTTTAAGGTAATATGAAAACAGTGGGTGATTTTTTGGGGGTCTCGGGGTAAAATTTAGAAGATTTAAAAAAATCAAATTTTTAAGTTTGAAAAATGAGAATTTAGCTTATTGATTATCAATCTTCAAAAACATATATGTCAATTTAAAATTCGATTTTTGCGAACGTTGTTTTTATTTTTTTAAATCCTATAAAAAACTAAAAAAAATGCGTCATCCAGAAATATTTTATTAAAAAATATTGTTATTTTTAATACAAAAAATAATTTCCGTAATTTGTTTACACAGGTATGAAAAATTGTAATTGTTTAAATTCGGGAATTTTCCAATTCGAATATTTTATAATTCGACAATTTCCGGTCAGCAATTTTATTCTTAGGCAATTTTCCATTTCGGTAATATTATTAACTTCCGGAACTTTTATTACCCGGGAATTTTCTAATTCGGTAATATTATAAACTATCGTCAATTTTGTCATTCGGGAATTTTCCAATTCGGGAATTTTATTATACGAGAATTTTATTTTGCGGGAATTTTCCAATTATGTGTTTTTATTTTTCGGCAGCTTAATTATTCGCCAATTTTATTATGCGGGAATTTTCCAATTTTGTGTTTTTATTTTTCGGCAGCTTAATTATTCGCGAATTTTATTATTCGGGAATTTTACATTGTCAGGAATTTTATTTTATACCATTTTTGTTGTTAAATTAAATTAATTACTTTTCCCTCTCTAACTAAAACGTTACAAAATGCAGAAAAACCGTAATTTTCTTCCCACATCCTAAGAGAAAATTGCTAAAAACAGTATTTAATTTATTATTTTTATTTTTTTTAATTTTTAAACATCTGCTTATTATTATTATTTTTATTACATTTAATTCATTGTTTTTCGCCCTAACCAGAAAGCTAAAAATTTAGAAAAAACTTAAGTTTCTACTAATATTCTAAGAAAAAATTGGTAAAAACAGTAATCAATTATTAACAAGAATTGCTTGAATATCTGATTATTAGTAGAGATTTTTAGAAAAAATTTATATTACTCTTAATAAAAATTTGATGAAAAGTTGAAAATTTTAGAATAAAACAACAAATTTCCAGAATTATTATCAGAGAATAGTTTTATAAATATTAAAAATTAATTTAAGCATTTTTTTAACTTTGACTGAAAAAGGGGAAGAAATTTCAGAAATTATCCCAACTTTCTAGCATTATTCTAAGAGAATATTGTTAATTATTATAAATGATGATAATAAATTGTTTGTACCATTTTTTTTCTTAAATTTAATTAATTATTTTATCTCACTAACTAAAAAGTTGAAAAATTCAGAAAAAACGTAATTTTCCGCCCATATTCTAAGAGAACATTGCTTAGAACAGTAATTAATTATTTTTTTCATTGTTTAAACATCTTCTTACTAAAGAGTTCAGAAAAAATTGTCCTAATCATTACCTTGCTCTAAATAAAAAAAATCGCGACTTTCTTAGCATTATTCTAAGAGAATATTTCTATAAATAATAAAAAATTATTTAAACAATTATGTTTATTAACTTTTATAGATTGTTGAATAACTCTAAATGAAAAGTTACAAAAGTGTTGCAAATGATTTAGAAATTATTTTTGTTAGATTTAATTATTTTCTCGCTCTAACTAAACAATGAAAAAAAATTTTTTTTTAATTGTTCAAACGTCTGATTATTAGTAGAAATTAATATTTGATGCTTTAGAAAAATTTTGCAATAATAATTACCTTACTCTAAATAAAATTTTTTTAAATTATACTAAGCGAATATTAATAATTTTTATAAATAATAATAATAAATTGTTTAAACAATAATTTTTGTTAAATTAAAATTATTATTTCCACGCTCAAACCCGAAAAATAAAAAAATAAAAAAAATGGTGACATTCTTCCGCTGTTCTAAGAGTAAATTGGTATAAACAATGATATATTGTTTCAAAAATTTATTGCAATATCTAAATATGAGTAAAGAGTATTATTCTGGTATTAGAAATAATTTGTAATATGAGAAATAATTTGTAATGTAGGAAATATGTGTTGATGGGTATGGGTCTGTCAAAACTGCTCAGACCCAATTTCCTGATCAATCTTTCTTGCAATCACCTCAGGCGAAGAGCTTCACAAAGTCAAATAAAAAATGGCCAAGAATTAGACAAAGATTGAAGGACCATTTATTTTTATTTCAATAGAAAACACTTATTTCGTTATACTATATCACCAATAGTTACTTAATTCATGAAATATTACAGTCAAATTTCATGACTGACGTAGTCACAAATTATCAAATTTTCTACCCAGCCTCACGATTTGCTCTTCCTTTTTGACTGAGAAAGCGTTGACTATAGAATATGCTTTTGGTAATCGTTACATAGGTAAAAAGATGTTACGAAATTTTTTTTTTGACGTAAGTTCTTCACTTAATATTTAAACAGCGTTTGTTGGAAACTCAAAGTATGGAATTAACAGTATTTAAAACTAAAATTCTCTGACGAATTAGTAAAAAATTTTCACACTGGCAAGTATGATATTTTTTTTACTACTTACTTTTTTTCTTTTTTAAAAATGGACACTCGGAAAATCTATTCACTTTTTGAAATAGTGGCAAAGTCATATTTAGTTTTCTACCTTTTCCTTCAATAATTTTCGCGACGGAGATTATAAGTAAAAATAAATATTAAAAGCTTTCTACCTCTTACACTTTGTACCTCTTACACTGTTCAAAATGCCTCTTTTGTCTTATCACGTACACAGTGGATCAATCGAACAAGGTCAGACCGCCAATTATGAGTTTCTTTGGCGGATAGCTCAGGCAGTTGCGCTGTGGCTTCATAGCCGGCAGGTTGCGTGTTCGATTCTCGTTGCTTGCACTTTTTTTTAAATTTATTTCATTATTATTTTTGTTTATAAAAATTGAGAAACAAAAATAAGATTCAGAATTGGTGGTCTCCCCTTGTATGAAAATAATCTGTTATAATTTCGCAAAGCCTTTATTAAAAAAAGTGTTTAAAAAATACGGTTTCATCCTTGATAGAAGTGCCGCTACCAACACCTTCGATTTTCGTTTTTTAAAAAAGTTCTATTAAATCAGAGTTGGCCCACTAGGTCAAAATAAAAAGTTTTTTTAAATAATTTTTATTCAATTAATAAATTAATTTCTTTTTATTGGACCAAGTCTGATTTTCGTTTCAATTTAAACATACAGATACGTTTAACGATATGCTTAAACAATAATGACTAGAATAAAACGTGCGCGTATCTAATATTTAATAAAGAAAATATTAAAAAGTGCATACTTAGTAAAAAATTGTTCTCGAGCACAAGCAAGTATCACATAAATAGCAGAAATTTTTCACTGTTTTAAACCACTTTACGCTAAAATTGAAAAATTTAAGATGTGAACTTTAAAAAAATCAAAAACTCTATTCTACTGGCTCTGCCAGATAATTAAAAACATTTTAATTAGAAAATATTTTTAACTACTAAAAATTGAGCATTTCACTGTGGCCTTGGATTGCACAAATTTTTTTAATAAAATTTTTTTTTAAATAAAAAATTCTTTGAACTTTCATTATAATTAAAAAAGTTTTTCAATATAATTCGCAAAATTATTTGTTTAAAAATTAAATAAACTCGCGCGATCGGACCACTGAAATTGTGTGTTTTTTTTCTCTGAAGATGCACAATATTGCGAAAGGACGATTTAATTCAGTGGTTCAATTAATTAATTGTTTAACAAGATCAGTTCTTTCACACGCACGGTTATCAACATTTTTCACATCAATTTGTGAAAATTTTTGAGCACGGAGAAAATATGTTTCATCGCTTTTCCATGCGCTTCTTAAAAACTAGTGGGAAGTTAAATAATCCGCAAAAATAACAAAATTGAACGCTAGTGTCGATATCCAATTAAAAATAAAAATACTAATTGAAGGTAAAATTAAGGATTCATTTTTTCTAAAACTAAATAAATTTGTATTTTATCGCTTTTATAAATAAACAAAAATGTGGCATCTTGTAATTTTGACCAGTGATGGGTAATTTACTTTTCTTAACAGGAACTATTTATAGGTCCTGGTTAAAAAATGTAAATTTTTCTTAATTAATTTTGAATTAAAAAAATATATATTAAGTATGAGAAATATATACTAAAAAAAGAATTATTCAGGACTGTCACACAGTCACTTAAGTCACTTTTAGTCACTTTTTTCTCAAATCACTTTTTAAGATTAATTAATATTAATTAATACAGAGAACCGAAGGCTGTCTGCTTTTTTTTAATTCCTTAGAATTATTTGGAATTTAACCTCATTCTTGTTAATTCACTCTGAATTATTTTGATTCGTCATGAATACTTTTTAATTCACCCTGAATTCTTTTTTGTTTTGCGCTGAATTCTCTTAAATTTACACTGTGTTCTTTTGAATTCATCCTGAACTAATTTGGATTCACCCTGAATTATTTTAATTCAACCTGAATTCTTGTGAATTCAACATGAATTATTTTGAATCCCTCCTGATGGCTTTTAAATTCGCCCTGAATTATTTTAAATTAGCCTTAAATTTATTTAAATACTCCTTGAATTCTTTTGAATTCAGCTTGAATATTTGTGTTCTTCTGAATTACCCCAAAATGGATTAAATTTTTTCATGAATTCCTTTGAATTCACCATGCATTTTTGGTATTTGCACTGAATTCTTTTGAATTTACACTGTCTTCTTTTGAATTCATTGTGAATTAATTTGGATTTGCCCTGAGTTCTTTAAAATTCAGTCTGAATTAATTTCGATTCACCCTCAATTTTTTTGACCTCAGGCTGAATTCTTGTGAATTGACTCTGAATTATTTTGAATCCATTCTAAATATTTTTAAATTCCCCCCAAATTATTTTCAATTAATCCGAAATTTATTTAAATTCACTCTGTACTCTTTTGAATTTTCCTTCAATTGTTTTGAATTCAGCCCGAATCTTTGTGAATTCACACTGAATCATTTTGAATTAACTCCAAATTCATTCAAATTGACCCTGAATGCTTTTAAATTTAGCTTCAATTCTTGTCAATTGCCCCTGAATTATTTTCAATTCATCTTGATAATTTTTAAATTCACCGTGAATTCTTTTGAATTTATCTTGATTTTTTTTAATTCATCCTGAATGTTTGTGAATTTCCTTTGAAATATTTTTTATTAAAACTAAATTCATTTAAGTTCACCCTAAATTTGTCTGAATTCATCCTAAATAATCTTAAATTCACCCTGATTTATTTTGAATTCATTTTAATTCACCAGGAATTTTTTAGAATTAACGCTGCATTTATTAAAACTCAGCAAGAATTCTGTAGAATTTATTCTAAATTCTTTCGAATTAGGTCTTATTATTTTTTAATTGAGCCGGAAACTTTGTAAATTCAACCTGATTTATTTTGAATTCGCATTGAATTCTTTCGAATTTACCCTGAATTCTTGTGAATCGAGTGTGAATCGAGTCTGCATCTTTTGTGAATTCACCCTAAATTTGTTTAAATTTATCCTGATTTTTTTTAATTCAGCGTGAATTCGTCCCAAATGATTTTGGACTTATCCGGAATATTTTTAAATTCACTCGGAATTAATATGAATTTCATCGAATTATCTTGAATTCTTCTACATTCACTCCAATTTTACCGAAGTCAATGAAATATTTTGGATTTTGTTTAAATTATTTGAATTCTTTGGGATTCGCCTGGAATTCCCATAAATTTATCCTATGTCCTTTCATGTTTTTTTTTATACTTTGCAATTTTTTAAATTTAACTAAATTTTCATAAATTCACTCAGTTATACTGAATTCGTTGCATTTTTTTAGTTTTTTAATCACCCTAAACTGTTTTAAACTAATCTTGATTTCTTAGGAATTTTACCAAAATCTTTTGAGTTCCATTAAATGTTCGTCAGTTAATTTCTAATTTACTTGATTTTACTTTTGAATTCACATTAAATTTCTCTGAATTTTATTGAATTCTTCTCATTCCCTTTAATTTTTTCAAATTAACTCGGGTTTTATTTAATTTACACTGAAGTCTTTTAAATTTATCATGAAATCTTAGGCACTTCAGCAAATTCTTTTGAATTCCCTTTGAATTTTTCTGAATTCATTACAAATTTAATGAACTAAATGAATTTTATTTGATATTTTTAAATTTTGTTTAGTTTAATTGAATTTTGTTTTTAATTCCCTTTGAATTTTTATTAATTCTATTTAAGGCTTTTCATTTCTCTTCCATTTTTTCAAATTAACTCGGATTGTATTTAATTCATCCTGATTAAAAAAATTATATGTAGCATGAAACCTTAGGAGGTTCATCAAATTCTTTTGAATTCCCTTTAAAATTTTCTCAATTCATTTAAAATTTAATCAATTATATTATTTTTTCCAAATCTTTTGGAATAATTTTCAATTCATTCCGAATTTTTATAGATTCTATTTAATTCTTCTCAATTCCCTCCAATTATTACAACTTAACTCGAATTTTAATTAATTTCACTTAAAATATTAGGCATTTCATTAAATTCATTTGAATTCCCTTTCAATTTTTCTCAATTCGTGCTAAAGTTAATGAATTAAAAAAGTTTTTGAACTGTTTTCTATTCTATCGAATTTTTCTCAATCCCCTTAAATTATTCCAAATTAACTCGAAGTTCATTTAATTCACCTTCAATTTTTGTAATTCAGCATGAAATCTTAGGCACTTTATCAAATTCTTTTGAATTCCCTTTCAATTATTTTCAATTCATTCAAATTTAATTAATTAAATGAATTTTCAAAAATATTTTTGATTTTTTTTAAATCACTTAAATTTTCTTTTTAGTTTCCAACTCATTTCAAATCATTTGGAATTCAATTTGACTTCTTATTAGCTTCTTCTGAATTCTCTTGAAATGCTTTGGCTTCTTTGGAATTCTCTGGAATTTTTTAACTTTCTGTGAAATCTTTAGAATTCTTCTAACTTCACCCTGTTTCAGTAAATGAAGCGGATACAAAATATGTTTCGTTTGTTTTAATTGATCCTAAAGTATTTTAAACTCACTTTGAATTCATAGGCATAATATCAAATTCTTTGAAATTTCCTTGAATTTTTCTAATTTCACTTAAATTTTACTAAAGTCAGTGGCATATTGTGGATTAATTTTTGTTAAACTCATTTGAAGTCCCACTGAATTTTCATTAAGTTATCCTTACATTTGTTTATAATTTTGAATTTTTTCGACTTCTCTTGTTTTTTTTAATTCATACTGAAATCTTTTGGATTCACTTGAATTCTTTTAAATCCGCTTTAATCTTACGGAAATCAGTGAAATATTCTGAATTGATTCATTTGAGTTTTTAAACGCACCAAAATTTTTATGAATTTCAACGAATTATTTCAATTTTTTTAGATTTCTCTAAATTGACTATAATTTTAGTTAATCCAAGGTATGATTTGTTAAATTCATCCTGAATTTCAATCACTTTTGGTCACTTTTTCTGTTTAAATTTGAAAAAAACATTTTCAAAAGCAAAAAAAAGTAACGATTTTTATAGTTACTGTTACCGAAAAAGTAACTTCGTTACCACTATCACTACTAAAAAAAAGTAACTAGTTCAAAAAAACTAGTTAATTCCCATCACTGCATATTACTAAAATCCTTTCTATTCATCAAATGAGATTCACATTTTTTCTATAAATTAAAAATTAAAAATACTAAACAATATAATAAAAATTAATTATAAATAACAAAAAAACCTTCAATTTTTTTACACCGCAGTATCGATTTTGGGAAAACTCAAAAAACAAAAATTGAGCCCTGCTCAAAATTTACAACTATCATCAATTCTTCTAGCCTTGTTAAATTCAAGGCAGCTCCAAATCTGTGTTTAAAGTGATATTCCAGCAGAGTTCATGATCCCGAAGATCACCCCAGCCTCCATTTCCTTTCCTAAGTTTCTTTTTTGGTACCATCCCTGCAACTGTTAGGGTCAGTTGAGTTGGGTACAGATGATTTCGAGCAGATTTTAGCACATTTCGAACTTTCGCTATCACTGCTGTCGACTCGCAGTTGTTTTTCTTGTGGTGAACTCCACTGAAAGTAAAAATCAATTATCTGATAACTACAAGAATTATAAAGAAAGGGTTTTGTAGCATCCCCCTCAAATATTTTCCCTCCCCTACCCCCTCTACATTCCTCTAATTCCCCTACCTTACGTCAGCCTTCGCCACACTAACTTCTTCCTTCACACTAACTTCATCCTCCACTACTTTCAACTCTCCGCTCCTCCCAAGCAAGCACTCACCTTCCACTATTACCCTTTCTCATATTTTACTTCTGAATCCCTTAACACCCTTTTTTCTAATCATTTCACCTACTGCCTGTCACTTGCAGTCACTTCTTCTACATCCCTCTCTTAATGCTTCCCAAATTGACACTCGCTTTCCGTTACTCTTACTTTCTTTTCCTTGACATTCCTTGCTGCTCCAACCATAATTTTCCCTCATGTTCCGTACTTCAACTAATTCCCCTCCCTCACTTCACTCTTCGCCAAATAACTTCTTTCCGTACTAGTTCCCTCTGCCATTGCATCTCAAGCTAACACTCCCCTTCCACTACTCCCTTGTTCCAGCTTTTACTTCTCCTTCCCTAGCCGCTCTTTTTTCTAATAATTTCCCTTGCTTTCTTCCACTCAAGTCACTTCTTATACATCACTCTCCTCATTATTACTCAATTCGCCTAGTATATCTCTCCTGATTTTATCTCCCTATCTCCACTTCCTCTCCTCTCATTCTCCCTACTGTCCCACCCCTGATTTCCCATAATGTTCCCTAATTTATCTACACCCTTCGCTACACTAACTTTTTCCCCAACTATTTTCCCCTCTCCTCGCTTCTGAAGCTAACACTCCCTTTACACTACTCCCATTTCATAGATTTTACTACCCCTCCCCTACACACCCTCAATTTGAATGATTTCCTCTACTTCCTCTCACTTACAGTCACTTCTCCCTTTTCAGTTCCCTCATTACTGCTCACTTTCCCTATTTCTCCTCTCCTCATTTCCTCTAACTACCTCTATTTTCTCTATTCTCACTTTCCCTACTTCCTCATTCCTAATTTCCTCTTCTTTTCCTCCCCTACTCCCCACACCTAATTTTTCTTCCATCACCTCCCCTCATTTCCCCTCCTGTCCCTCCAATAATTAAATAAATAACAGACTTTACAGGCTACATTTTTCTAAAGACAGGGAAAGTATGGGGTTTTCGACGAAAATAGGTGAATACACTCTTTTAAATAAAATGGACGTGAATATTACAATAATTTAAATTAAAAACGCTTTAAATTACTAACATTTCCTGTAAAAACAATGCACTTTCAACAAAGAAGATGAATTTTTAACCAAATGATTCAATTTTCAATTAAAAGGATGAATTTTTAACCAAGAAATTAATTTTGGACCAAAAAAGTACAATTTTCAACAAATTACATAAATTTTTAAATAAAAGAAATGTTTAACCAAAAATCGAATAGGAAAATTTTCAATTAAAAAATTAATTTTCAGCCAAAAAAGAATAAGTTTTTAATAAAGGAGTACCATTATCAACCAAAACAGATACATTTTAATTAAACTGTTGTATTTTTAACAAACAAAGATTAAATTTCGAACAAAACAGGTGAACCTTCGAACAATAGAATTAATTGTTAACAAAGCAGTTTAACTTCTAATCAAGTAGTTAAATTTTCAAAGAAAACATTAAAATTAAATTTTTTAACAAAGTAGTTTAAATTTAAACAAAAACAGACCAATTTTCAAAACAAAAAGAGAAATTTTTCAAGTGACAAAAATTTTTTAGTCTGCAAAAAATTTTAAAACAAAAATTTGAATTCTTAACTAATAAATATGATATTTATAAGAAACTAATTGAACTTTTAATCCAAAAGAGACGAATTTTCAAAGAAATAAATGAACTTCGCACTATAATAAATAAAATTTCAAGCAATAATGATATATTTACGTTTTACGTTAAAAAATGTATATAATTTCCAACTTAAAAAAAACTTAAAGAAAATATTAAAATTTTCAAACAAAGAAATAATTTTGTAATTAAACTGGTAAATTTTCTACGACCAAAATGAAATTTCAACCAAATGGTTTAATTGTTATCGCAAAAGATGAATTTTTTACCAAAAAATAAAAGTTTTTAACAGAATACATAAATTCTCAACTAAAAAAGATATACTTTTAATAAAAAAAGGTTAATTTTCATTTAAAAATTAATTTGAACAAAATACATAAATTTTTAAATAAAAAAAGATAAATTTTGAACCAAGAAGGAAGGAATTTTTGACAATATTTTTAACACAGTGATTTAATATTTAATCAACGAGTTGAATTTTCAACTAAAAGAGAAAAAAAATTTTAACACAAATGAAAGAGTTTGTATTTTCAACCCGAAAGAAGAATTTTCTGCCAAAAAATACAAATTTTCAATTTAAAAAGATCATTTTTCTACCGAAAATATAAAAGTTCAATTATAAGTGACAAAAATAAATGTTCAACAAAAAAAGTCGATTAGTCAACAAAAGAAATTAAAATTTAACCGAAAATAGAATAGTTAAATTTTCAGTTTAAAAATTGAATTTTCAACCAAATTAAATAAATTTTCAACAATATAATTCTATAAAAAAATATAAATATAAAGAATAAATATAATTCTATAAAAAAGTTAAAAAACACATAACAAACAAATAAAATTTGAAATAAAAAAAGACAAATTTTCATGCGAAAATGAAATGTTCAAAAAATTAATTTTTCACTTGGAAATTGAGTTATAACAAAATAGTTAAATTTTCAGCACATAACATACAGATTTAACTAAAATGATAAATTATCAATCAGAAAAATTAATTTTTTAACAAATACTTGAATTTGTTATCAAATAGTTTAATTTTAAATCCAAAGGCTAAACTTTTGATCAAGAAAGGCAAATTTTCAACAAAATAAATACATTTCAATTTAAAAAAATTAATTTTTAACCAAAAAAAGAATGGGTAAATTTTGAACTAACTAAATGAATATTTAACTAAAATTAGTGAGAGTTGTTGATGCTGATTTTTTCTGATAATTGTGGTGACATTTGAGGTGAGTGGTTTGTGGAGGTATACAGAAAGGTGTGGATGTGAGAGATTGTTTGAGGGATTGTGAAATTGAGAAGATGATAATGATATTTTTGACGATTGAGACAGATTTGTGTGAAAGTTGAGGTTAGGTTGGTT
>JAWWLR010000054.1:68198405-68211682 GCA_035041075.1 Acraspis erinacei | reverse complement strand
AGTAGGGGTAAGACTTTTAGGAAAAAAATAGTATTAATAAAAAAAAATTATATTAATAATTTGAAAATTTTCTTGACGTTACAGATTTTTGCGTGCTAAACAGAATCTCAGATTAATTTAAAAAAATTTAAATTAATTACTATGATTAAATTGATTAAAAAAAAAATTTCATAATAATATTTCGGTATTATGGTGAAATGTATATCTTGGCATGACACTTCCGGAAATGGGATCTGAGTATGAAAAAAATGTGTTGAGGTTTGATATATAACTAAATTAATCTTATCAGTTTCTTCTTTGACCATTTATTATAAATTCACCACAAAAAATTTAAATTATCGTTACAAATAATAAAATTTTAAGGACTCCAAATTTACGGAAAATAAAATTTTATAAAAAAAAGTGGCATGAAGTGGTATTGGTAATACTAATTTGGGTTTAAGCGATTGGCATTCATCACGAAACTAGAATTCGAGACTCTACTGATGAAACAAAACAAACCGCAAGAAAGTCAGAAAGTCATGTAATTCTTAATAATTATTCAATTTAGATAGATTTTTAAATTAATTTTTATAATTTTTGTTAACTCAACTTCTACTCATGTATCTGATCAGTAGGATCGCCAGATGCTGTCACCGACCCATGTATTATTGATTTTTTAAACTGAAAAACGTATATTTTTAACCAAAAAATGAAATATTTAAACTTTTATTTAAAAAAATAATAATTTCAAATTATAAAAAAAATAATTTTCTTAGCAAATAGATCATTTTTTTTTAACTAAATTATTGAATTTTCAAAACAAAATTATTAATTTTCTATGCACGATGATTGAGTTATTAAATAAAAAATATGAAATTTGTGTAAAAACTAATTATATACAAAAAAGATAAATTTTGAAAAAGATACAAGAACTCACTTTAAACTAAACTAGATTAATTTTTAACAAAAAAAAGAAAGAAATTTTTAACAAAATGGTTCAATTTCAACAAAAAGTTGAATTTTCAATTTTAAATCCTGAATAAAAAATGCATTTTAAAAAAGCAGTTCAACTTTAAAATCTAGTGGTTAAACAAAAAAAAGTTTAAAAATTTTAAAAAAAATCAATTAAATATTTGTTTAACAAAAAAGAGGGATTTTTTAACAAAAAGATTAATTTTTTACCGTAACAGACGAATTTTCAATAAAATTAAAGAATTCTTAAATAAGGTTGAATTTTTTATTCAAAAATATGAATTTTGAAACAAAAAGAAGAATTTACTAACAAAAAGACGAATTTGGAATAAACTTCAAGAATTCTCAACCAAAAAGTTGAATTTTTAAAAAAGAAAGAAAAAATTTATTTTCTTTAATTTTTAAGAAAGTAGTTTAACTTCAAAACCTACTTGTTAAATTTATAAACAGAAAGATGGATTTTGAAACAAAAACATTAATTTTTTACTAAAATAAACGATTTTTTAACTAAATTCAAGAATTCTCAACCAAAAACCTCAATTTTTAACTAAGAAACGATGACTTTTTAAACGAAAAGAATAATTTACTATCAAAAAAGAAGATATTTTAATAAAATTCTCAAATGTAAGTTGAATTTTTAACTCAAAAGATGAATTTTTCAAAATAAAATTAATTTTATATCGAAAAAAAAATGTTAACCAAATTTTAGAATTATAAAGCAAAAAGTCGAGTTTTCTACTAAAAAGAAGAATTTTTAAACACAAAGAATAATTACCAAAAAAGACGAATTTTCAATAAAATTAAAGAATTCTGAACCAAAAATTTTAATTTTATAAATAAAACAAAAGAATTGTTAAGAAATAAATCAATTTGTTAACTTTTGAGAAATCTATTTGTTAAATTTTTAAACAAAAAGATTGATTTTTAATCAAAAAGATTAATTTTCTACAGAAAAAACTAATTTTTGACTATTTTTTTTTTAAATTCAAGAAATCTCAAACAAAAAGTTTAATTTCCGACTAAAGTAGATGAATTTTGAAAAAAAAAGACTAATTTGCTACCAAAAATGAAGAATTTCCATTAAACAAAGAAATTAATTTACTAGCAAAAAAGACGAATTTTCAATAACATTCGGGAACTATCAACCAACAAGTTGAATTTTTAATAAAGAAAGAAATTTTTTATTAATGTTTAAGACAGCAGTTTAACTTTAAAACCTAATTGTTAAATTTTCAACCAAGAAGATGGATTTTTTAACAAAAATAATAATTTTCTACCGAAAAAGACGAATTTTCAATAAAATTTAAGAATTCTTAAAGAAAAAGTTGAATTTTTTACTAAAAAATATTAATTTTGAAACGAAAAGATTAATTTAATACCGAAAAAGACGAATTTTCAATAAAATTCTAAAATTCTCAAACAAAAGAGGAATTTTTCAACAAAAAGATTCATTTTATACCGTCAAAAATAATTTTTTAACAAAATTCAAGAATTCTTAACCAAAAATTTGAATTTTCAAATAAAAGCAAGGAATTTTTAAGAAATGAAGAAATCTTTTAACTTTTATGATATCAGTTCAAATCTAAAACCTATTTCTTAAATTTTTAAACAAAAATATTGATTTAAAAAAAATGATTAATTTTCTACCGAAAAAACTGATTTTTGATAAAATTCAAGAAATCTCAAACAAAAAGTTTAATTTTCAACGAAAGCAGACGAATTTTGAAATAATAAAACTAATTTGCTACCAAAAAAAGAAGAATTTTCATTAAACAAACAAAAAATTTACTAGCAAAAAATACGAATTTTCAATAACATTCGGGGACTATCAACCAACAAGTTGAATTTTTAATAAAGAAAGAACAAATTTGTTTAATTTTTAAGAAAGCAGTTTAGCTTTAAAACCTAGTTGTTAAATTTTGAACCAAGAAGATTGATTTTTTAACAAAAACATTAATTTTCTACCGAAACAGTCAGATTTTCTATAAAATTTAAGAATTCTTAAACAAAAAGTTGAGTTTTTTACTCAAAAATATAAATTTTGAAACAAAAAGATTAATTAAATACCAAAAAAGGCGAATTTTCAATAAAATTTTAAACAAAGGCTGAATTTTTCGATAGAAAGATTAATTTTATACGATCAAAAATAAGTTTTTTTAAAAAATCAAGAATTCCGAACCAAAAATTAGAATTTTCAAAAAAAAAAACAACGAATTTTTGAGAAATAAAGAAATTGTTTAACTTTGGGACAGCCGTTCAACTCTAGAACCGATTTGTTAAATTTTAAACCAAAAATATTGATTTTTAATCAAAAAGATTGAGTTTCTACTGAAAAAACTAATTTTTGACCAAGTTCAAGAAATCTCAAACAAAAAAATTAATATTCAACTAAAGTAGATGAATCTTGAAACAAAAAGACTAATTTGCTACAAAAAACAAAAGAATTTTCATTAAACAAAAAAATTAATTTACAAGCATAAAAGACGAATTTTCAATAACATTCGGGAACTATCAACCAATAAGTTGAATTTTTAATAAAGAAAGAACAAATTTTTTTAATTGTTAAGAAAGCAGTTCAACTTTAAAACCTAGTTATTAAATTTTCAACCAAGAAGATGGATTTTTTAACAAAAACAATAATTTTTTGCTGAAACAGACGAAATTTCAATAAAATTTAAGAATTCTTAAACAAACAGTTGATTCTTTTACTCAAAAATATGAATTTTGAATCAAAAAGATTAATCTACTACCAAAAAGACAAATTGTCAATAAAATTCAAATATTCTCAACCCAAAACTTAAATCTTGAACTAAAGAAGATACATTTTGAAACAAAAAGATTAATTTTGAACCGAAAAAAACGATTTTTGAACAGCATTCAAGAATTTTTAACCAAAAAGTTCAAATTCCTAATAAAAAGATGAATTTTTAAACCAAAAGAATCCTTTACTATAAAAAGACGAATTTTCAATAAAATTCTCAAACAAAAGTAGAATTTTCAACCTTAAAAGATGAATTTTTCAACAAAAAGATTAATCTGGTACCGAAAAATATAAATTTTTAACAAAATTCAATAATTCTGAACCAAAAACTTTAATTTTTAAATAAAAAAGAAGAATGAAAAAAAAATTATTTTAATATCAAAAGGAGAATTTTTAATAAAATTTAAGAATTCTAAAAAAAAGTTGAATTTTTAAGAAAGAAAACAATTTTTAAGAAAGTAGGTGAACTCTAAAACCTAGATATTAAAATTTTAACGAAAAATATAGACTTTGAAACAAAAAGTTTAATATTCTAACGAAAAAAAAATTTAATTTATTTTTCTTTAAAAATCCAACTTTATGCTGGAGAATTCTTTAATTTGATTGAAAATTCATCATTTTTATTAGCAAATTATTCTTTTTATTTAAAAATTCTTCTTTTTAGTAGCAAACTCAACTTTTCGGTTTTGAATTCTAAAATTTTGTTCAAACTTTGTTGTTTTTTTTAGGAGAAAATTTAACGTTTTGTTGAAAAATTCAGTTTTTTCAGATGCAATTTCAACTTTTGTTAGAGAATTCTTGAATTTGATAGAAAATTAGTTTTTTTCCGGTACAAAATTAATCTTTTTCATTGAAAATCTATCTTTTGGTTAAAAATTCAAAAACAGGTTTTAAATTGAACTATTTTTTTAAAAGTTACCAAAATTTCTTTATTGCTTAAAAATTCAACTTTACGGTGAAGAATGCTTGAATTTGATTGAAAATTCGTCTTTTTTGGTAGTAAATTATTCTTTATATTTAAAAATTCTTACTTTTAGTATAAAACTCGACTTTTCGGTTTTTTATTCTTAAATTTGGTTAAAAAATTTTTTAGGTATAAAATTTAACTTTTTGTTCTAAAATTCATCTTTTTCAGTTGAAAATTCAACTTTTGTTTGAGAATTTTATAATTTTATTAAAATATCTTCTTTTTTTATAGTAAATTATTCTTTTAATTTAAAAATTCATCGTTTTTTAGTTAAAAATTTAAGTTTTTGCTTGAGAATTCTTGAATTTGGTTGAAAAATCGTTTTTTTTCGGTAGAAAATTAATCTTTTTGTTTAAAAATGCATCTTTTTTATTTTAAAATTCAACTTCTTGGTTGAGAATTCTTGAATCTAGTTAAAAATTCGTTTTTTTTTGCGTAAAAAATTAATCCTTTTGTTTAAAAGTTCATTTTTTTTGTTAAAAATTAAACAAAAAGCTTTTAACGTTGAATTACTTTCTTAAAAATAAATTTTTGCTTGCTCTCTGAAAAATTCAAATTTTTGGTTGAAATATCTAGATTTTTTTTTTAATAATTTTTTTCGTTAGAAAATTAATCTTTTTGTTTCAAAATCTATATTTTTGTTTCAAAATTTAACAAGTAGGTTTTGAAGTTAAACTACTTTCTTAAAACTTAAAGAAAAGACATTTTTTCATTTTTTTTAAATTCAACTTTTTTTGAGAATTCTTAAATTTTATACCAAATTCGTCTTTTTGTTAGTAAATTCTTCTTTTTGTTTAAAAATGCTGCCTTTTCATAGAAAACTCAACTTTTTTATTTATTTATATCTTTAAAGATAAAAAATAATAATTAAAAAACGTATTATTTTCGCTCTTTGTTAATTTATATAACAATATATGCTATCAATAACAATTGAACAATATTACCCGTAGAAGATCTTATGCAACTATAGCTGATCATTTCAACAAAAAATTTTGAAAATCGGTTAAGAATTGTAGGCTACAGCGTCTGGCGAACCCTCAGCTGCATGATGGGAAGGAGAGTAGGGGGGGGGGGGGGGGTAGAGTAAGCAGGTCGACGGCAATCAAATGCGCATCGCCCAATTTTAGTTGTACAATATGTATAATGCGTTAATGTGCAAAATTTCTGAAAATAAAACTAGGAATCTAACAACCAAATTTGGACCAGCATCATAGAATTTTTCGATTGCAATTTGAAAAAGATAAAAATGTTCGTAAAAAAGAAAGAAGAAAATTATTTTTTTGGACAAAAATAAAAAAGAGGAAAGCAAAATGAGAAAGCAACCAGCCAAATCCCCTTCCTTCTCTTTTTTATTTCTTTCGTATTTTTCATTTTTATTATTATCAAATTACAATAAGAGAAGTTTGTAAAAATTAATCACAAAGGTTTCGGCACTAATACAGCACCCTTATCAAGGCAACAAAAAATAGAGCAAACAGGAAAAGCAACGAAACCACGATGCTCTCTCCCCGGCTCTCAAGAATCAAGTTATTTATGAATTTGTCAATTTCTTCCTTTTTTGCATCAGTCATTGTTGACTCCTCTTTTTTTTGTCCCACAAAATAAATTTGTTCTTTTCTAGAAATGGGAAAATTTTATGGTTGTTGATCAAATTTGGCCGTTAGATTCTTGGTTTTATTTTCAGGAATTCTGCACATTACCTTGATTATTGAACTTTAAATACAGAGAGAAGTTTGGTAGAGCCACGCATCCAACACGTAAAATCATCGCGCATGTCACACAGTGAATAGCACCACTTCTGCTTAGTAGAACGGATTCACAGATTCGCGACAACCATTACCCCGAACATACCGACCGTTTCACCAAGAGTATAGTCGAGCCGTTCTGCGCACGCAGCGCGTGCGGCACAGTTCCGCGCTTGCGCAGTTTAATAAAATATAGCACCCACGTTTCGGAGCGATTGTTCTCTGCAAGTTTGGGGTAACCAGTGCCCCGAATCAGAAGCAGACTCCACACTAAACTGAAGTTCAGTAACTCTCTCACTGTTAGCGCGACAGTTTTACCTAAGTTCTCTCCGTGAATGGTTTCAAATTTGATTTTAATATCATTTAAATTTCTTGAATTTTAATTATAATGAGACTTTTTCTGACTTTTTGGAATAGCAGGCAAAACAATAACAATAGTAATAATGGTCGAAGTTGCGGGTAACCAGCAGGTGGTCTGTGAAGCATTATGTTTTTGGACCTTTTGATAATGATTGTAGAGACTGGGCAAAAGATGATAAGCCCAGATGGGCGCAGCTTGTGCCGGCTGTGCACTGTGATAAGTTGTGGGCAAGCTGATTCTACCCTCTTGTACGGCTGGTGCCTCGCGCTTCTTTATTTCACGGAGAAGCTCCTTTTGCATGGCAGCGTTGCCGAGGTACTATCGAGGTGCGTGAAACATCCAGTTTTTATTTTGCAAAATCCCAATTGCGAATTATTTTCCCCCAAGTAGAAAAATCGGAACCAGTGCCAATAATCAGGACAACATTTAATTAATAGTTAATTGTTAATTAACTTTACAAGACTTGACACATCCCCCGCAAAGTGGGACAAAAGAAAATGTCTCTGGGCAAATTAATTGTCAAAAGAAAATTCCTATTCCTTTTGTTATTATTTTTTTTATTTATTGTTATAATTGAAAAAAAATGGGTATCGACTTTTGAAGAGTCCTGTTTTTTTAGATATATTTGGATTCATTTTAAGATACCTAGAAGGATTGATGCAACTATCCAAAAAAAAGTTTTCTATTCGCTACGCAAATTTTTAAAAATTTGCTAACTTTGTTATAAGCAAATAAGTGCTTGAAAATTGTTTCGTGGGGGATTAGCTTTAATTCATAACTTGATTTTTACTAAATCTGAATTATTTATAGACTAAAAGAGTTACTATATAAAATTAGTAAAACTTTTTACATTAGTTTTCATTTTATAGACACATTTTTAAACAATTATCCACATCTGCCAATAAAAGTTAGGATTATTTGAATAAAATTAATTAACAAATGGAATTTTGGGCTTTTTTCTACGTACAAACTTGGGACCTTTAACGTAATCAAATAGGAATAACTAATTTATAAACAATTAAGGATAAATCAATCATAATATTGCTTAAAAAAACTTAATTAACAAATCCATTATTTGGCTATTTTTACCATTAAAACATTTTTCTTTTAACGTAAACATTTCATCCATTTTTATAGTATTCAGTAATGCTAAATAACTAGATGTTACTTTCATGAAGATAAGAGGAAATTTTTGTTTATAAATGCATAAGATGATGAAAATCTGTTTTAAAAATTGTTATTAACAATAGCAATTATTGATTTGCATTAAAATGTCCTTCAAAGTTGATAAATTAATTAATTTCATTTAGGCGCGTTGAAAAAAAGACAAGTTTGTAGCTGGAAAAATATCCCGACAGTGCACTTGTTAATTAATTTTGTTTAAACAAACATAAATTGTTAGTGGCTGATCAAATATGATAACTACGTTTTACTGTAGAGTAGTTTTTGGCTGATTCCGTGGGAAAAACTTAATTTATTTTATCATAAATATCTGATGTGCATAATTGTTTATAACATATGTTTACAAATTAAGGAATGATTAAATAACTTTAAATAATTAAATACATTTATGAACTTTTTTCTACTAGTATCTATACTTTTATCTGTGGTACAATAGTGAATTGAAAAGACGTATAAAATGGATCAAATTATTATTGACATAAACAATTATTATAAAAAATGCATTGATTCGCAATTTTCTGTACATTTCACACTTTATTTTCAGTTCGAATTTTTGATGTAATGTATTTTTGCGCGGAAAAATAAAAAGCTTGCTTTCGTTTATCCAATTTGTTTATAAAAAATGAAAATTGTGGCCGAGAACATCATTTTCAAAATTCACCGATTTTTCCTTGACTCATTTTTCATTTTACTTGATTATTAACATTAAAATACTGCTCTTTTAATCTTGTAATAATTTACCATAGAATCTTTTATAAACGTAATAAAACAGTTAATTCCAATTCAAATATATAATTTTCAAAAAGAAGTTTAAAATCAAAAAGACGAAATTTTAGCAAATAGAAATTGTTCACTCATGGAAGAAATAAAATTGTATCAAAATTGTTGAACCTTCAAGACAAAAGACGAATTGTCTCTACAAAAATTGAATTTGCAAACGAAAACCATGACTTCTCAGCAAAAACTTAATTTCTTATGAAACTAATGCATTTTTACACAACTAAAATGAAATTTCAAACCCTGAAAATGATTTATTTAACAAAAAAGGAGAATCTTCAACTCAAAAAGATCAATCTTAAAAACTGATTCAACCAAATCTTTCAAAACAAAATAGTTGAATACTTAAGCAAAGAAGAATAAATTTTTACCAAAAAGTGTCATTTTCATAAAAAAAATTACATTTCTACGTAAACAGATGATTTTTTAAGGCAAAAAGATAAATTTTGAAAAATCTAATTGAGTTTTCTTGATTTTTTAAACCAGAAATAAGTTTCTACGTAAAAAATTGAATTCTTAATACAAAAACACGAATTTTTAACAGGAACGCAACCACGATGCTCTCTCCCCAACAACTAAGAGAGAGCATCGTGGCTGCGTTGCTGTTCCGGTCCGCTCAAAATTTTATTTTATTTTATTTTTATCTTTATTTTTTTGTCTTGATAAAGGTTCTGTGCGAGTGTTAAAGCATTGGTGATTAATTTTTACAAATATTTTTTTATTTTGGTTTGATAATGATAGGGAAAAAAGACGAAATAAATTTAAAAAAAGAGTAGGAAGGGTATTTGGTTGGTTGCCTTCTCATTTTTCTTTCCTCTTTTTTATTTGTGTCCAGAATGAAATGAAATATTTTTGTTTCTTTTTGTACTAACAAGAAAGTTTTTTTGCTTTTTTCACATTGCAATGGAAACATTGTATGGTAATTGTCCAGAAGATTCCAGTTCACCTTCGTATACCAAAAGCAGAATTGTAACCAATAAGTCCATTTTCTTTTAAATAGTCGAATTTCAAATCAAAATGATGAATTTTTAACACCTTTGTAAAATTTTCAAGCAAACAGTTACATTTTTATCCAAGAAAAATGAAAATTCTTCTAAAACAGGTGAATTTTTAAACCAAAAAGAAAAATTTCAAAAAAGATTTGAATTTTCATTCAAAAAGATTTCAGTTGATTTTTCAACACAAAAATACGAATTTTTAACTAAAAGTCAATTTTGCAAGAAATAGTTCAAGTTTCTACTAAAAAATATGATATTTTACGACACAGTGGAATCTGTAACGAACATAAGTGAAAAATCGTATCGAAATGTCTCGGCCCCTGCGCCCCCCCCCATTTAGCTATTACGTAATTTAAGTACAGTCCCTTTTGAAGTCAACAATTTTTTTTCTAAGTAAATTTAAAAAAAAACGATGAAAATGATACTTTGAAGTCTCAAAAGTTAAAGAAACATTAAATAGTTAAGGACTACATTAAAAAAAAAAGAAACTTGATCGTAGGTTACGAAGGACGAACAAAAGTTGGCATTACGTACACTGTCTGTTCTCCTTAAAATTACTAATTGTAAAAATATAATTATTTAGGTTAAAACTTTTTGAAAAAGGCACGCATTGGTACCGAAACGTTAATAGTTGAGAAAGGAGTTTTAAATAAAATAAATTCTGAGATCGAAAAAATGTTTTTTGGCTCAATTTTAAGTTGTGGACCGTAAGTCATAAATAAAAAAAATCTATGATTTACCATTCATAAATATTGTCAGTCGAAGAAAGGATTTATTTGGTTTCAAATCATTATGCATTTCAATATAATTTAATTGTTCACTTAATTTTTTTAAAGAATTGATTTGATTATTAGGCATACTATTTGTATTCTGTGAGTGCCACTCAAATGGATTTTGACTTTTTCTGATATTTGTTAGTCGCTCCTAAAGAGAGAGAAAATTGTAAAATGCCTCATTTTTCACACTTTGTGTTTAAGAAATAAATATTAACAAAGCTAAGTTTAAAAATCGTGCTCGATAGATTTACTGAACGTAAATTCCTGTTTTTAACCACTGTGCAGGCGTGAAATGATTATAACTTCACTTTTGGTGGGATGTGTCAGGTCATTTATTTTTATGAAAATACAAATTTAACAGTAACCAATAAAATTCACTTGGCTTTGATTAATTTTTCTACAAGGGTTATCACTACAGTGGGTTTTAAAAATATTGATAGACCTGCATGAATCAATCTAACTCGATGAACGAAATGATTGATAAGAAAAAAACGTGCTGTTTCGTAAATAATATTCAGAAAAGACAAATATTTGAAAAGCAAAACAGTCTTACTAATCAAATAACTTTTTATTATCTCTCTAAACTCAGTTATTTTCAGAAGTTTACTAATTTTTACAGTAAAAATACCTTAACTGAAGTTAATCAGTTATACCGTAACGGCAGTGAATCAATTATAGACTTAGAATAAATTTACAGAGGAACAATTTCCAATTAAGATTTTATTTATACTGCAATATTATTTGTAATATTTAAGTATAAGTTTTCAAAAACTTGCTAAGTTTCAGTTAAGAAAACAATTTAGAACACATTTTTAATTTTTATATTTGCAAAGTAACAGCTTATTTTCATTGAATTCCAAAAACTAAGTTATATTTGTTCAGAAAAATTTTAATAAATACAATTTATATATATTCTTCTCCATCTAATAATAATTATCAATTTTAATTACTAGGATTGTTTTTAATGTCCGTTTTGATTTCCGCGCCAAATACGCGACCCACACGCAAGCACAGTAACAATTTCACATTTAAAAATGCTTGCACCTATTTTCACATACAGTGCAAGTCCGATAACTTTTAAACTTCGGGGCTGAAAATTCCAGGAATTGCGGACTTATCGAATGCCCCCTCTAGTAGCACGCTATTAGGTACGCGCATGCGCAAATCATGGGCGCAAATCATGCGCCAAATAGCGCACGTAGTGGGAGAACCACAATTAGTGTGCGTGCCGTACGTGTGAGGACGGTTTAAGGGGAGTGTATACTTATCGGATTGCAAGTTATCGGACTTGTAATGTACAAGTATGTCGAAATAGCCAAAGGTAGCTTATTTCGACAAACAATTATGGCAAAATAAGGACGGTACCTTATTACGTCCGTCGGAATATATGCAGGAGGAGGTGACGGCCAAAGTAAGGAGAAAACCTTATTTACTATTATTTGGTACATTATAATGAACACATTAATGATTGAAAAGGCAATCCTTATTGCACCAGCGTAAAAAAGTGTGTGGCGAGTTAACCTCAAAAAGTCGCAAGACATGGTTTACCGCCGTTAGGTGGCGCAAATGTCGAATGCGCGAAATTTAAATTTCATTATACTTTTCTATTATAGCTACGAATGAAAGATCTCAATTTTAAGAAAATAAAAATAAATTGTCAGGCCTGAATACATTTCAGATCATGCAACTTTAAGTCACAGACTCATTCGCCTCCTAATTGACGGTGAGTATTTTAAATAAACATAAATATTAATTGAATTTTTAAATTTAGTGCCAGTTCTTAGGACAATCAGCTAGGATTTTCATTTCACGTTTTCTTAGAATTTTTTCAAATATATCGTGGCCACAAAAATGGTTTAGCCCACATAAAGCTGATTGAATATCCCTCTAATGGAATTAAACATGTAACAAACAAAAAGTAGAAAGGTCGAGTATTTGAGAAAATTGTAATTTAATATTTTTATCAAGAACATTATAATTTTCAAGATTCTCCAATTCCTCGTAAAGAAATGTCTCAAGTATTTAATTAAACAATTTTACATTCAAATAAATTTTTTATTTCAAACTTTTAGCAATTGGACAGTCAAACGATTTATGCTTCAAAAATATGAATCTACACTATAATTTCCAATGCTCTGAATTGAATAATAATTTTCAAGCCATTATCACTCAGAAACAATAAAAATGTGACGATTTAAAAATTTTTTAAACTAATCACTTGGTATATAAGTGTTTTGAAATAAATAACTGTTGAATTGTTATTTACACCAAAAATGAGCAATTTAAATTAGAGCTTACTTATTTAAAAAAAAACTTTAAACTTTGAACTTAATAGGTGTTTTGGTTAATAATGTGGATTTTGCTCAGAGATGGCGTTATTAATACGTTTGTTGGTATAGACGCATGGCGTCAATGGCGTTTTAAAGGCTCGACATACGTCACCAAAAGCCAGTTTGTTCTGGATTGTCATTGTGCAAATAACATATTTTTTAAAGCTTTGAAAATGTCAAATTACGAACCGGAAAAAGCCGTTTTGCGGGGAAGTTTAATAACGTTCTTTCATTTGAAGAAAACAGCTGCTGAAAGTTATAGATTACACAGCCACACAAAAAAAAGTGTGCGGATCTGGTAACAAGACACAAGTATTCCTATGGATTTTGGAGCGCTAAATTCAAATTTGGTATCAAAAATCACCCATCACGTCATGGTTGAGCCATAACCTCAAAAAATGACGAAAAATCATGCACTGAGGCAAA
>JAWWLR010000054.1:68123163-68135200 GCA_035041075.1 Acraspis erinacei | reverse complement strand
AGAATTTTCGAATTCGGGAATATTATAGTGCCCGGAATCCTATTTTTCAGGATTTTTCAGTCGTCCCTTTAATATTCGGGAAATTTCCAATTCGGTAATTTTCTTTTTCGGCAATGTTTTTTATTTGGGAATTTTCTAATTCGGGAAGTTTCCACTGTCGAGAATGTTATTTTTCGGGATTTTTCAGTCGTCCCGTAAAAATATTGTAATTTTTTCTAATTCGGGAACTTTAGAAATCGGGAATTTTCCAATTCGGTAATATTATAAATTGTCTTGAATTTTATTATTTGGGAATTTTCCGATTCTTGAATTTTATAATTCGGGAATTTTATTATTCGGCAAAGTTATTATTCGGGAATTTTCCAATTCGGTATTTTTATTTTTCGGCAATCTTATTTTTCGCGAATTTTAATATTCGGGAATATTCCAATTCGGTAATTTTATTTTTCGGATATTTTATTTTTCCCGAATTTTATTACTGTAGAATTTTCGAATTCGGGAATATTATAGTGCCCGGAATCCTATTTTTCAGGATTTTTCAGTCGTCCCTTTAATATTCAGGAAATTTCCAATTCGGTAATTTTCTTTTTCGGCAATGTTTTTTATTCGGGAATTTTACAATTCGGAAACTTTAAAGTGTCGGGAATTTTATTTTTCGGGATTTTTCAGTCGTCCCGTAAAAATATTGTATTTTTTTTTTAATTCGGGAACTTTATAATTCGGGAATTGTCCAATTCGTTAATATTATAAACTTGTCTTGAATTTTATTATTCGGGAATTTTCCGATTCTTGAATTTTATAATTCGGGAATTTTATTATTCGGCAATGTTATTATTCGGGAATTTTCCAATTCGGTATTTTTATTTTTCGGCAATCTTATTTTTCGCGAATTTTAATATTTGGGAATATTCCAATTCGGTAATTTTATTTTTCGGATATTTTATTATTCCCGAATTTTATTACTGTAGAATTTTCGAATTCGGGAATATTGCAGTGTCGGGAATTCTATTTTTCGGGATTTTTCAGTCGCCCCTTTAATATTCGGGAAATTTCCAATTCGGTAATTTTCTTTTTCGGCCATTTTTTTTATTTGGGAATTTTTCAATTCGGGAAGTTTACGCTGTCGGGAATTTTATTTTTCGGGATTTTTCAGTCGTCGCGTTTTTTAAAGCTGTATAACCATTTTTAGAAAAATATGAAAATTTGTTGTATTTTAACTAGAATATGCGAATATTTCGAAAATTGAAAGGGATTTTCTACTAACCTATTATTTTAAAAATAACGGATATATTCCATTTTTCAATATTGTAACCAATCTTTTAATAGAGTGAAAATTTGGTCAATTTTTTTTGGAAAGTATTACTATTTTCAAAAGTGAAGGCTGTTGTTTAGAAATCTCTATTATTGTCAAAAAATACCACATAAACGAAATTTTAAAAAGACATAACCATCCTTAGTAAATTGTGAAAATTTAGGGAATTTTATTTCAAATTTATTATTATTTTCAAAACTGAAATGGGTTGGTTAGAAATTTATTATTTAAAAAAATAACAGACAGAAATTCTCCTAAAATATCTAAATTGTTCTCTCAGTATTTTTCAATTAACTTTTGTCTTACAAAATAAAATTACGAGTGTGTTTGAAATTCAGTAAAAGCGTAGTTCCTTTGTGTCGGATATAATCCGCGATTGGAATGAAAAGCGCTCTATGCATGTCCAATGTACATATACACTTGGGATATCCGATGAGTAACAGTGCGCTTCTAATTTGGCACACTTTCCCATTTGCAAATGCAGCCGACCGCGTCGGGTTGGGGCAAACTTGCTGAGAACTCTTTTAATTAAAAATCATTCTCTTAATTATTAAAAAAATAGGTTAATAAACAAAATGGATTTTCCCCTATAGGGATGAACTGTAACAAAATATATCTAAACCCCACCCCCTTCCCACCCCTCTTACAGTGCGTAATTTATGGATTCCAAAAATAATAAGATATGCGAGACTTGAAATTGAAAAAATGCTGTTCCTACACAATTTTATTCTACACGAAATTGTTGCTAAACAGAATTTTATATTGTTTAATACTATTATCTTTTTCATATACAAAATATTTTCTACACAGAATATGTATACTAGGGTGGTTCAAAAATGCAGCGCAAAATTTGTTTTACTCTAGAGATCAAGAAACCCCCCTCAAAAGTTTCCATTTACAGAGAAAGAAAATTCGTAATTTTTATTTTTTCGAAATTCGAATAACTTTTTGAATTTTCGAAAAATTAAACTCATGTTCCATGGTTTTTTTACTGGAAAGGTGCCAAGGGTTTTAGGGATTTAAGAAGAGTGTCCACGAAATGAAACCATACTAATAAATTCTATTTCCACCTCCCTCCCCCCACCCTCTCAACATTGCCCCATATATTACACAAAAATAAAAAAAATACATTTTTACGTATATTGTTACGTTTTAGCAATTTCCGTCCTCTTTTTCATACAAGTATGTTACTAATGGACAATTTGAATATTTACCATAATATTTTAATTAATTTTCAATTGTTTAAAGAAATTCAAATTATTTAAACAATTATTTATTCCCCAAAAATGTAAAAAAAGTAATCGTATTTTCTGATTTAAATGTAACTGCTTGTCATTGTTTAGAGTAGTCAATTTTTTTAAAACATTATGTAATTATTTAAATAATTATTTACTGTCAATTTTCAAAATTTCTCAAAATTGACCCAGAGATATCAACTTTCTTTCGAAAATAATAGTATTAAACATTATAAAATTCTGTGGAGGAAATCTTCTGTGTAAAAAAAATTTTGTGTAGGAAAAATATAACATTATTAAATTTTCTGTAGGAAAAATTTTGTGTAGAGAAAGTTTTGAGTAGGAAAAATATAACAATATTAAGATCTGTGCAGGAAATATTTTTTGTAGAAAATATTTTCTGCAGTAAAAAAATAAAAGTATTCAAAAATATTAATTTCTGTTTAGGACAAATTATGCGTAGGAAAAATATAACAATATTAAATTCTGTGTAGGAAATATTTTTCATGGAAAATATTTTTGTGTAGGAAAAAAATAAAAGTATTTAAAAATATTCATTTCTATGTAGGAAAAATTTTTTGTAGAAAAATTGTTGTGTAGAAAAAATATAACAGTTAAATTAGGTTTAGGAAATATTTGGCGAAGAGAAAGTTTTGTGTAGGAAAAATATAACAATATTAAATTCTGCGTAGGCAATATTTTTTGTAGAAAATATTTTCTGCAGGAAAAAAAATAAAAGTATTTACAAGTATTAACTTCTGTGTAGCAAAAATATAACAATATTAAGTTCTGTGTAGGAAATATTTTTTGTACAAAATATTTTGTTTAGGAAAAAAGTTAAAGTATTTAAAAATATTAATTTCTGGGTAGCAAAACTTTTGTGTAGAAATGTGTTGTGTAGGAAAAATTTTGTTTAGAGAAGGGTTTTTGTAGGAAAAATATAACAATATTAAATTATGTGTAGGAAGTATTTTTCGTGGAAAATATTTTGTGTAGGAAAAAAATAAAAGTATTTAAAAATATTAATTTCTGTGTAGGAAAACTTTTGTGTCGAAAAATTTTTGTGTAGGAAAAGTATAACAGTGTTAAATTATGGGTGGGAAATATTTCGTGTAGAGAAAGTTTTGTGTAGGAAAAATATAACAATATTAAATTCTTTGTAGGAAATATTTTTTGCAGAAAATATTTTCTGCAGGAAGAAAATCAAAGTATTTAAAAATAATAATTTCTGTATAGGAAAAATATAACAATATTAAATTCTGTGTAGAAAATATTTTTTGTAGAAAATATTTTGTGAACGAAAAAATTTAAGTATTTAAAAATATTAATTTCTGGGCAGGAAAAATTTTGTGTAAAAAAGTGTTGTGTAGGACAAATTTTGTCTAGAGAAAGTTTTGTGTAGGAAAAATATAACAATATTAAATTATGTGTAGGAAATATTTTTCGTAGAAAATATTTTGTGTAGGGAAAAAATAAAAGTATTTAAAAATATTAATTCCTGCGTAGGAAAAATTTTGTGTAAAGAATTGTTTTGTAGGAAAAATATAACAATTTTAAATTCTGTGTAGGAAATATTTTTCATGGAAAATATTTTTGTGTAGGAAAAAAATAAAAGTATTTAAAAATATTAATTTCTGTGTAGGAAAAATTTTTGGTAGAAAAATTGTCGTGTAGGAAAAATATAACTGTTAAATTATGTTTAGGAAATATTTGGCGAAGAGAAAGTTTTGTGTAGGAAAAATATAACAATATTAAATTCTGCGTAGGAAATATTTTTTGTAGAAAATATTTTCTGCAGGAAAAAAAAATAAAAGTATTTACAAATATTAACTTCTGTGCAGCAAAAATATAACAATATTAAATTCTGTGTAGGAAATATTTTTTGTAGAAAATATTTTGTTTAGGAAAAAAGTTAAAGTATTTAAAAATATTAATTTCTGGGTAGCAAAACTTTTGTGTAGAAAAAGTGTTGTGTAGGAAAAATTTTGTTTAGAGAAGGTTTTTTTTAGGAAAAATATAACAATATTAAATTATGTGTAGGAAGTATTTTTCGTGGAAAATATTTTTTGTAGGAAAAAAATAAAAGTATTTAAAAATATTAATTTCTGGGTAGGAAAAATGTTATGTAGAAAAATTTATGTGTCGGAAAAATTTTGTGTAGAGAAAGTTTTGTGTAAGAAAAATATAACAATATTAAATTCTGTGTAGGAAATATTTTTTGTAGAAAATATTTTCTGCAGGAAAAAATAAGAGTATTTAAAAATATTAATTTTTGTTTAGGAAAAATATAACAATATTAAATTCTGTGTAGGAAATATTTTATGTAGGCAAAAATTAAAGTATTTAAAAATATTAGTTTCTGTGTAGAAAAAATTTTATGTAGAAAAAGTGTTGCGTAGGAAAAATTTTGTCTAGAGAAAGTTTTGTGTAGGAAAAATATAACAATATTAAATTCTCCGTAGGAAATATTTTTCGTGGAAAATATTTTGTGTAGAAAAAATAAAAGTATTTAGAAATATTATTTCCTGTGTAGGAAAAATGTTGTGTAGAAAAAGTTTTGTGTAGGAAAAATGTTTTCAGTATACTTGTGCAAAATATATTTTGTGTAGAATAAAATTGTGTAGAATCGAGTGTAACTCCTTAAAAATAATGGAAATTTTATGTATTTAAGGTAATACATGCATTGCAGGATAAAAATATCTTTTTCAAATATTGTTAATGTAGTTCTTTTTATAAGCCGAATAAAACAATATTTCAGAAAAAAATATAAAGTTGTCAAATTTATTTATTTACTTTAAAGAAAAATATGTCTTTTCTACCATAAAAGATTATTGTTTAACAATATACTTGAATTTTCAAGAAAATGATTAAATTTTAAACAAAGGAATTGAATTTTCAACTTTAAAAAATGAATTCTAAACGAAACAATTTAATAGTTAATACTACAAATAAGAAAAAATTAACAACAAAAAAAGACGATTTTGGAACAAGTAAGGATTTCTCAGTTATAAAAAAAAACTTCCCATAAGAAATAGAAAATGTAAATTTTCGACAGAAAAAAATAATTTTTAACAATATGGTTTAATTTTCAACCCAAAAGATCAAATTTCATTAAAAACAAGTTTTCAGCAAAGTAGTTTAATCTTCACCCACGCAGATGGATTTTTAATTAAAATGATGAATCTATAAGTTCTAAATAAAAAGTAAATTTACTACGAAGATACTTCAATTTTCAGCCCAGAAAAAAACGAAATTTCACAAAGAGCAATTGAAACTTTCAAGCCAACTTTTCAGTACAAAATGTGAATTTTCTACGAAACAGTTGAATTTTCAATAAAAAAGTCAAATTTCCAACCTAAAAATATTTCAGTTGATTTTTCAAGATCACAATATGAATTTTTAACAAAAATTTTATTTTTTACGAAATAGTTGAATTTTCCACCAAATATTTGCATTTTTACTCAATAAAAAATCAATTTCTACTAATATAGATAAAGTCTTTAAATTAAGAAGACAAATTTCCGAAAAAAATAATTGAATTATGATTTAAAAAATAATTCGGTTCATTTTTAACATCAAAATGTGAGTTTTACAGAAAAAGTATATTTTCTACGAAATACTTGACTTTTCGACAAAATAGTTGCATTTTTTTCTAATAAAAATGCAAATTCACTTAAGTAGATAAATTTTCTAATTACAAAAACAAATTTTAAAAAAGTTCAATTGTCATTCAAAGAAGATTTTGGTTGATTTCTGAATTTCTCAACACCAAAATGTAAATTTTAAATAAAAATTATACTTTTTTGCAGAATAACAACAACGTTCATTGACAAACAAAAAGTTTCATTTTCAACCTTTCTCAAACGAAAAAGTCCAATTTTCAACAAAAAAAGTTAATTTTAAACTAAATAGTTGGATTTTCTATCAAAATATTTGAATCCAAAAAAATGAATTTGAAACAAATAGTAAAGTTTTAAAAAAAGATGAATTTTAACTAAAATTATAGATCTTTGACCAACTAACTGTATTTTTAACAAAGAAAATCAACTTTTAATCAAGTAATTAAACTTTATAACTGTAAAAGAAAAAAATTCAAAAAATAGATGAACTGTATTCAGAATTCTCTGAAGAAAAAAAAGAATTTTCCAACCAAAAGCAATACTTAAAAAATTGTCGAATTAAAAAAAAAATTAGCTGAATCCTCAAAAATACCAAGTTAATATTTTACCAAAATAGTTGAAGTTTCTAAACAAAGGCAATTTTTTAAATTGACGACATAAATTTTTCAACTAAAAGGCCAAATTTTGAGCAGTTGCTTTTTAAAACCAAAATTTTTTTTAATGTTACTTTTCAATCAAATAAAATAGTTGATAGTTTTGCAAAATACATGAATTTTCATTAAAATAGATGAATTATCAAAAAACAAGTTACAGTTGAAAAAATTTTCGAATTTTTAACAAATATTTTTTATTTTACTCTTCTCTTTTTAAGTTAAAAATCCTTTATTTTTTGAAGATTGGTCTTGTTTGGTAGAAAATTCATCTATTTGATTAAAACATTTTTTTTTTTTTTGAAAATTAGTTGTTTACTTTAGAATTGATTTTTTAAACTGAGAATGTAACTATTTCATCCTTGCTTTAAAATTTGTATTTTTAAGTTGAAAATTCAATTATTTGGGTTGAGAATACAACTTTTTTTTCAAAATTCCTATTTTGGAGGAAATTTGTCTTTTTGGCTTGAGAATTCAACATTTTAGATGAGGTCTTTTTTTCTTTTTCGAAACATTTTTAATAAACATTTAAGTGAATTTATCATACTATTAAAATATTAAGTAAAAACACTGGAGATTTTGCTTTAAAAAATGAAGTTAAATAATTTTCCATTTTTAAAATTTAACATATGCTATTGTTCTTCGAAATTTATTCATGGAAAATTTATTTTATTAGCTTTAAAATAATTGTTTTTTACTGAAAGTTTAATTATTCGATTTTTATTTAAAATTTAATTTCATTGTTTAAAAATTACTCTATATTGGATAGACTTTTTTTAGTTAAAAATATAATAATATAATTGTAAATATAATATATGTATAATAGTTACTTATAACAAGTTACTACCCAATTTTCCATTTTTCCAAAGAAGAAAAGACATCTTGATATGCGATGAGATAATTTGAAAATTAAGTATCTACTTAACATCATTCGCCGCTTCCTTGCTTCGTTTGCTATCAATGTGCTGAATCTATCTAACGTAATATGTCCTCTTAAGAACAATCTTGAAGAAAACTTACTTTAACTAGGTCGATTATAATTTTGCTTAGAAAAAATTCTATTTATGCAAATGCTATTGATCAATATGTAACGTAGTGTTTTTCCGCAAGGGCAACTTTATCGATTTTTTAAAGCTGTATATACGATGATAGTATTTCAAATATAAACTAAAACATCCATCTTTTCGAAAGATTGCAAAATTTTTATATTTACACATTTTTATATTTTTTCTATTAGAAACTTTTCATATTTATTCTATTCACTAAAAGTCAACAATAATGTAATAATAAAATGAAATAATAAGAAGCATCTCTAAATTAAAATAAAAAAATCACTGTCACGAGAATTGTCTAAATATTTTTTAGAATTGAAATAACAAAAAATTATTTTCACGAAAATTTTCTATCATTGTTTGAATGAAAATAAACAAATAAATGTTACGCAATTTTTGTAACTTTCTTTCTCGTAATAAAATAAACTTCGCAACAAATTTTCGAAAACTTTTTTTGAGTATTAAAATCAATGTCACGAAACTTCCCTTAAAGATTTTTCTAAATAATACAAAATCTTCTAAATTCTCTTTCATATTTAACTCTCAAACCGCAAACTGGTGCGAATTCGCACCGAATCAATTTTCAGTTTGTTAAAACACTATATTACATATATTTTTTAAATATTCGTAACAAATGCTACATGTTTATTATACGTTCAATATTTCAAATATTTAATATTAACATTGAAAAAAAAACAATTCGCACAAGTGTGCCGTTTAAGGGTTAACCAACAAAAATTAATTTAATCTTAATTTTGAATAAAATATTTTTTCTATACTCTGGAAATAATACAGACTTTTTAATACATTTTTCACATTTAATTAGGAAATTAGGTTCATCTTCAACTTAAATTAAATATTTTTATTATTTTTTAAATAAAACGAAACATTTCTGAAGTATGTTTTATATTTAAAAAGTTAATTTCCTCCTGAACTCTAATAAAATCTGTTTTATTTTTTGTATACAATACAGAATCTATAAGGTTTTTTGCCATTTTATTTCCCACTTGTCTGAAAATACTTCTAGGTTAAAAATGGAACTCTTTTTGTATAAATTTCGGCTTATTCTGAAAATTGCATTTTTTGGGATGAAAATGAATTTTGTTGATTAAAAATGTCTTTTGTTATTAAAGATTCCTCGTTTTAGTTCAAATTTCATTTGTTTGGATGAAAATGTAACTTTTTTATTAAAAATTCATGTAATTTTTAGAAACTTACCTCTTTGGTAAAAAATTAATCTTCATGTTTGGAAATTCATCTTTTTGGTCGAAAATGGACTATTTTGTTAAAAATTCTTTTTTATTGTTCATTCATGATTTTAGTTAAAAATTCACATCATTAACGTGGAGTTCACCTATTCCCTGTTTTAAACATTTTTGCTCGAAATTTAATCGTTTAGGTAGCAAATTTAACTATTTCGTTGAAAATTCACCTTTTTTGTTAAAAATTCAACTATAGTTGAATTTAAAATTACATCTTTTGTTAACATTTTTATTTGATATATATCTTAGAAACATTATATTTATATAAAACTAGAAATTCAAAAATGCTGAAATCCCCGAATTTAATAAATAAAATATTTTGTTTATTCAATATTAAGTATTTATTAAATATACAAAAATCAAATATGTTTATTAAAAAAAATGTTTATGAAAGCTTAAAAAAATATTTTTTCAATTTAAAGTAATAATAATTGAAAAAAATGTATTTCTAGATGCAATTTTTTTTCAAAATATGGATAGAATTGTAAAAAATACAAAAGAAGAATCTCGAAACGTTTTTTGAACAATTTTATTTTTCCTACTCGGGAATTTTCCAATTCGGTAATATTATAAAATGTTGAGATTCTTATTATTTGAGAATTTTCGAATTCAGGATTTTTATATTTCAGTGTTCCTATAATTTCGGGAATTTAATTATTGGGGAATTTTACAGTGTCGGGAATTTTGTTTTTCGGGATTTTTCAGTCGTCATAAATAAACATGAAAAATTAAGGACGACTGAAAAAATCCCGAAAAATAAAATCCCTGACACTGTGTAATTCCCGAATTGGAAAATTGTCGGATAATAAAATTCCCGAATTTTAAAATTTCCAAATTTTAATATTCAGATATAATAAAATTCCCCAATTTAAACAACATTACACTTTTTATTGTTCAAAATAAAGAAATTATTTCAATTAAAATTTTTTTATTTATAAAGAATTATAAAATTCTTAAATTTAAACAAATATTTTGATGAATAAAATTCTTTATAATGTTAAAAGCTTTTAAAATGGTTTGAATTTTAAATAAAAATGATTACAAAAAGTATATATTTCTGAATGAAATTTTTAAAAAGTTATTGTTACTTTAAATTCAAAAAATAATTTCAGAAACTTCAAACATTAAAAATAATTTAAAAAAAATTGAATGCTATACTATTAATCAATAAATATTTATACAAAAATTTTATAGTTCGGATATTTTATAATTCGGTAGTTTCCTTGCTCGGGACCTTAAAATTCGGTAATATTAAAAAACTGTTGGAGAATTTTCAAATTCGGGATTTTTATTATTCGGCAATATCCAGTTCGAAAATTTTATTATTCAGAACTTTCATTATTCGGGATTTTTATTTTTGGTGATTTTTCTGCCAACTCAATAAAATTCCCGAATATTTATAATATTACCGAATTATGAAATTCTTAAATTTAAACAAGTATTATTATCAATCAAATTATTTATAATGTTTAAACTTTCTAAAATTATTGTTTGAATTTCAAATAACAATGATTTAAAAAAAAGTATATATTTCTGGAAGAAAATGTTTTCTCTACTTTAAATTCAAACGATAGTTTGAAAACTTCAAACGTTTAAAATAATAAATCATATACTAATAACCTATAAATATTTATCAAAAATTTTAATTTTTTAAATTGGGGGATTTAATTAGTAGGGAACTTTATTGTCAGGCAAGTTTATTATTTGGGAACTTGATTATTAGGAAATTTTATTTTTCGGGATTTTTCAGTCGTCCAGAAAATTAATGAATTAAAACAATTGAAACTGGCATTTAATGACAAATAAATGCGATTTGGCTGAGAGGAATTCAAGAGGAGGAATTTCAGAATGAATAAATGGAACTGCATGGCATCCTACATTGTCAAGTGGCCAAAAATAAACACGAAGCTTTACCACCTGCAAGAGAAAATTTTTATTTTACGACCAAGTCGAAACAGAAGCAAAATTTTTCCAGCAATTTCACGATCCAGTGATCAATTATAGTTACATGGAACTAGAAAATTATGCTTGTCATAAAAACTTCACAATGGGAAGAAAAACGAGATTCGACCTCTAGAGCAATGCCACTTTTTTGAATAAATTAGAATGGCGAAACAAATGCAAGTCACTTGCAAAATGGCAAAAAAAAGTGAATCTCAAATTCAAAATTTATTATTTTTTTATTAATTTGAAACACCTGAAGTTAAATATTAAAATTGGACTCACCTTTTTAGAAAAAATGGTGCCTAAGCAAAAGCACGAATTCCACATCGCAATACACAATAGTAAACATTTGGTTTAAAATTGACCTAACGATTATTATTTAAAAATTGCATTATTGAAGATTTAATTAAACTATCGGATTTACAATACAGTGTGCTGCGCATCGTGCTTTGTTGTAATATTTATTTAATTAGAATGATAAATAATTATAATATAGATTTCATCTTTAATTATAGTATTTATTTATTTTTGAAGTAATTATATAATTATACTTTTTTATTTTGCTTTTGTTTATATCACAGTGGGAGGGAAAAAATATTATTTAATAAAAAAAGAGTGACAAGAAGTTTAGGAATAACTAATAAAATCGTGAGTAGAATTGGCACAGCGATGGAAAGATTCGCGAGTCTTTCCGCGTTACTAAATACATAACCGACTCCACGAACATCCAAGTTGAGACTGCGCGACCCTTGACATCGCGCCTCGCGATTCGGTAGTCACGTGACGCGTATCACGTGCGCATTCCTTGATCTCTGATTGGTCCGAATTTAAAGAGCTGCAGGAAATCCCCGGCATTTAAAAGAACATCAAACTTTGATTTTCATCATTTACTTCTTAGAATAAGGTGTTTAAACTATTTTTAAATTAAGGGTTTCACTCTGATTCACTGTTGATGATTCCAT
>JAWWLR010000054.1:68110176-68122995 GCA_035041075.1 Acraspis erinacei | reverse complement strand
TTGTGCGAAATTTTATATTTATAGATACTGCAAAACAAACGGGACGACGGGAAAATCCCGAAAAAGAAAATTCCCGAATTTAAACAAAAATTCTATTTTATATAATTTTTTATTGACTGAAAATACAATTATGAAATATTTTTATACTACATTATATTTTTGATGCTTAGGCTATCTAAAAATATTTTTTGGATTTAAAAAAACAATAATTTTTTTAGTTCTTCCAGAAAGATATTTCTTTCAATTATTATTATTTTAAACTCAAAACAATAATTTTAGAAATATTTAAACGTGAAAAATAACTTGAAATTTCTTAAATGAAATATTTGATTATTATATTTTTAATAAATAAATAATAATCCTAAAAAATGTTAATTGTTTAAATTCGGAAACATTGTAGTTTATAGATTTTATAATTCGGCAATTTATCGTCAGTAATGCTATTATTCGGGAATTTTAAAATTCAAAAATCTTATTCTTCGGGAATCTTCTAATTGAGGAATATTATTATTTGGAAATTTTAAAATTCGGGAATTTCGTTATTCAAAAATTTTTCAATTCGGTAATTTTATAATTTCGGAGATTTATTATTCGTGAATTTTATTTTTCGGACATTTTCGGGTGTATAAGGGGTACCATTTTTTTTCTTATGAAACATTTAAATTAATATTTTAACTTTAGAATTAAGATATGCAATATTTTTGACGAATTTTTCGATAATCATGGACGACTGAAAAATCTCGAAAAATAAAATTCTCGACACTGTAAAATTCCTGAATTGGAAAATTCCCGAATAATAAAATTGCCGAAAAATAAAATTACCATATTGGAAAATTTCCGAATAAGAAAATTCACGAATAATAAAATTGCCGAAAAATAAAAATACCGAATTGGAAAATTCCAGAGTAAAAAAATTCTTGAATAATAAAATTTCCGAATTGGAAACTTTCCGAATGATAAAATTCATGACAGTTTATAATATTACGGAATTAGAAAATTCCCGAATAAGAAAATTTCCGGACAGTTAATAATATTACAGAATAAGAAAATTGCCGAATACAATAATGAAAATTTTTTTTTAATTTTTAAAATTTCGAAAATTGTTGTTTGAATTAAAAATAACAATCTTTTTAAAATAAAAGAAAATTATTGATATTTTAAATTCAAACAATAATTTTCGGAATTTAAAACTTAAAAAATAATCTAAAAAAAATTCATTATTGATTTTGTAATCAATCAAACATATTTATAAAAAAAGTGTAATTCTTTAAATTCTGGAATTTTCCAATTCGAATATTTTATAATTCGGCAATTTTCTGTGGGGAATTTTATTATTCGGTAATATTATAAACTGTCGTAAATTTTATTATTTGGAAATTTTCCAATTCGGGAAGTTTCTAATTCGGTATTTTTTATTTTGGGCAATTTTATTATTCGGGAATTTTACAGTTAAACATACATTACACCTAATGTTTTTTTTAATAACATTAAAATTGTTTCGCCATTTTGGGAAGAAAATTCAAGGTTTTGGATGAACTTTTTTTTAATTAACTGAACAATCTTTTTTGGTTGAAAATTCGTCTTCTTAGTTTAAAAATTCACCTGTAGCAGAGATTTCATCTTGTTGGCTGAAAATTCAATTGGGTTGGTTAAAAGCTAATCTTTTTTTATTGAGGATTTTAAACAATTTTGTTGGAACTTCGTCTTCTTTGGTTGAATTCATCTGTTTTTTTCAAGTTAAAATATTTTTTGGTTAAAATATCAAATATTACATTTTCGGTGGAAAACTCGACTACTTAATGGAAAGTGAAATTATTTTGTTCAAAATTTTTTTTGTTTTGGTCTATGATTTATCATTTCAATTTGAAAAACTTCTTTTTTTGTGGAAAATATGACTATTATTTATCGAGAATTTATTTTTCACGGGTAAAAATGCATTTTTTTAACTGTCAAATAAACTATTCTAGTTTTTGTTGAAAATTTAGCGTGTTTAGTTGAAAATTCATATTTTTGCTCAAAACTTAATTTTTTTCTATTAAAAATTAATACTATTTTGTTGGAAAATTTTCTTTCCTGGTAGAATATTAATCTTGTTGCTGAAATTTCATCTTTTTGGTTGACAATGCTTTTTTTCGTTGAAAATTGAACAATTTGGTTAAAAATTCCATCTTCTTTGTCACAAATTAATTCTTTTAACCGGAAATATAAATATTCTATTTTGGGTTCAAAATCTATCTTTTTAAGTTGAAAATTCGTATATTATGTTGGAAATTTTTAATTCCTTTACTTTGTTGAAAAGTGAACTATTTTTTACAAAAAAAAACTTTTTTTATCATAAAATTAATTTTTAAACATGAAAGTGTAACTACCATTTTTGGTTGATATTTGAATAGTTGTCTTGAAAATTTGTTTTTCTTTTAGTTTCAAACTAAATTTTTTTAAGTTGTAAATTCTTCTTTTGATATAAAATTATTTGTTTTAAAGATATCTTTTTGGTTGAAAATCTATTTCATTGATTTAACATTTAATTATTTTGGTGAAACTCCTTTTTTTTTGTTCAAAAGTATTTTTTGACTCAAATATAAGCTTTTCCGTTTATCGTAAAAAATGTATCTTTTTTATTTGATAATTCAACCATATAGGTTGAAAATAATCCTTTTCATTAAAAAATGCATTTTTAAACTAAATATTTAACTATAAAATTTATTTATAATTTATTTTTAGTTAAAAATTCATCATTGTAGTTAAAAATTAATTTTCTTGTTTAAAAAGTTGTTTGTTTATTAAAAATTCATATATTGTGTTAAAAATTCGCCTTCTTTGGTGAATATTAATTTTCTTGGTTAAAAAATTAATTTTTTTAAGTTACAGATTCCTCATTTTAGTTTGAAATTGATTTATTTGTTTGAAAATTCAGTTAACGTATTAAAAATTCATCTTTTTAGCAGAAATTTTGTTTCTTACGTTTATTCTTATGCTTTATTTCGATCTAGATTTGTCTTATAAATGAAATTTATGTTGACGAAGGAGCAGTAAGGGAAGGGAGGGGAAAAGATGTAGAAACATTATGGAAGTTGAATTAGGGGAAGTAGGGAAAGGAGAAGCAAGGAAAGTGAGGGATAATAATTTAGGAGAAATAATCGATGTTAAGAATGTTAGGGGTTAGGACGTAGAGAAGGGAGGAGTAAGAAAAGTGCAGGGTTAGAATGGGTAAGGAATGAAAGTAGGGAATTGAGAAGAGGGCAAGAAGATGATGGAGAAGTAGTAAATAGGAATATGGAGACATTAGGAGAAATGAGGGATGTGATGAATGTTAGTGGTTACGATGTAGAGAAGGTTGAAGTAAGAAAATTGAAGTGGATGAAAAAGTGATGGGGTGCGATAGGTGGAAAACCAAATTACGAGAATTGTGGAGAGGGTAAATAGACAAGGGAGAAGAAAGGGAAGGGAGGGAAGGATGAGCAGGAGCAGTATGGGTAACATTATGTGAAGTATATTAGAATATGAAGAAGTGAGGGAAGTGATGGCATTAGAAGTGTGGGATGTGAGAGGCTGGGAATTAGGAGAAATTCGTGTAAGTGAGGGATGACAGGGGAGGGGAATTAGACAAAGGAGAAGTAAGGAAAGTGAGGGAGTATAAAGTAGGAGAAATTAAGGATGTGAATCTTAGGGGTTGCGATGCATAGAAGCGAGAAGTTAGAAAAGTGAAGGGATTGGGATCGGAGGGTCAGGGATGGAGGGTGAATAAAAGCAGGGAAACTGAGGAGAGGAACGGTAGAGGAGGGATAAATAAGGGAATGTAGAGGAGGACAACTAGGTGGAAAACATCTGAAAAAATCTTCGTGAAGCGGGAGAAGTATGTGAGTGGAATTAGGGTAAGTAGGGGATCGAGAAGTGAGCGAAGTGATGGGATTGGAAGCGTGGAATTTTAGGGATTAGAAAATAGGAAAAGTGAGTGATAGTGAGGGATATGAGGGGAGATGCAGTATAGAAGGGAGAATTAAGGGAAGCGATGTGTAGAAATTAGGAGATATGAAGGATGTAAAGGAAGTTACGGCTTGGGATGCAGAGAAGGGAGAAATAAGAGACGCAAAAAGGGTGAGAAAGTGAAGGGGTAGAATGGGTGGGGAATCGAGGACAGAGAATGTCGATAAGGAAAAGTAGGATAGGAGGAGTAGGATCACTATGTGTAAAATCAGCTAAAGTAGAAGATGGAAAAGTGAGGAAAGTGATGAGATTGGGAGGGTGGGATGTGAGGGGTTAGGAGTAGGAGAAGCAAATGTGAGTGAGGGATTTAGAGAAGGGTGAAATAAGAGAAGTTAAGGATGTGAGAAAGTGAGAGGGTGGGTTGTCTGTCAAATAAAGGTAGGGGCATTAAGGTGAGGGAAAGTGTAGGAGAAGTAGAGGGGGGAGAATTAAGGGAATGGAGGGGGGATGTATGAGAGGAATATCTTAAAACATCTTAAGGAAGTAGGAGAAGTATGGGAGTAGAATTAGGGGAACTAGAGGATGGAGAAATGATGGGATTGGAAAATGTGGGATGTGAGAAAATAAATCAAGAGAAAATAGTTGGTAATAAAAAATCTATAAAAGGTCAGTGTGATTGGAACGTGTCGAGTTTTTCGTAGGGAAACGATAGGGGTGGAAGATAGCTGAAGAAAGGTTCTTTGGGGGCGAGTGGTTTTATTCTGCTTCATAATGCAGGGCAGCTGACTTAGCTCGCTGGCCGGAAACAATGCCAATATTCACATGTCACCTTTCTGATATGCACTTCCAAAGGACAACGATACGCCACTTTATTATATTTTTTTTCCTTTGTTTTCTGCACGTGATCCAAAGATAGAACAACTTTCATTATTTGAAGCATCGGCTCAAAGAATCAGCGCTTCAATATTTTATTAATGGAAAAATTTCTGATTGAAATTGATTAATTTCTAATTTATTTGTTCATTCCAAACAAAACAGATGACTTTATACCATGAAAAATAATTTTTCCATCCAAAAAGACGAATTTTCAAAGAGTTGAATCCTCTACAAAAAATAATTACTCTTTCATCCGAACAGTTGAATTTTCAATAAAAATAAACCAGAAAATTTAATTGTTTGCCAAAAAAGATGAATTTATAATAAAATATATGAATTTTCCAAAAAATAGTTGAATTTTCAATAAAAGAAGATCAATCTTGAACCAAAAATTTAAAAACTCAATAGCAGGTAAAAAAGTTAATTTTTTCACAAAAAAAAAGAATTTTCAAACGAAATATTCAAATTTTCAACCAAAAGGATAATTTTTTAACAAATAAAGATTTTGCAGTCAAGAAGGCGAAATAAGTTTAAGCATGCTGCTGAAATCTCAAGCGAACAAAAAAATTTGTTCTCAAAATTTGGAATTTTTAACATAATGGTTAAATTTTCAATCAAAGAGATTTGTTTTAACGAAGTAGTTCAACTTTTACCGAAGCAGTTTAATTTTCTACCAGAAACACACACATTTTTAACGCAATATTTTCATTATTAATCATGGAGTTAAAATTTCAATTAAAATAATGAATCTTCAACAAAAAAATGAGTTTTTAAAGAAATAGTTCAAGCTTCAAGTAATTAGATCAATTATAAAAATTAATTATTTAAAAAAAAATGCAATAGTAGAGATTTCACACAAAAAATTAGTTGAATTTTTATCCAAAAAATTTTGAATTTCTACTAAAAAATATTTTTTTTCAAAGAATATTGTTACATTTTCAACCAAATAGTTCAATTTTTTAAAGAAGTTATTGAAATTTTAAACAAAAAGTATATAACTTCAACAAAAACCTGTTACATTTTTAAACAAGTAATTAATTTCTTTGAAACAGTTGAATCTTCAACAAAAAGTCTTCAATCCTAAAGGATAAAGTTTCTGTTCATAAAGAGGAGTTTTTAACAAAATTATATTAATAATAATTTTCAAACGAAAAATATGATTTTTTAAGCAAATAGTTCAACTTTGAGCAAAATAATTCAATTCTAAATCAAATTGTTAAGCTTTTTACAAAATTGTTGACTTTTTTTAAAAAGTTAAAAATTCAAAAAAAAATCTTCAATACAAAGGAATACCATTTTTGTCCAAACAGACGAATTTTTAACAAACCATTTGAATTTTTGATCAAAAAGATTACTTTTTAATCAAATAAAAAAAGTTCCCGCAAAATAGCGGAATCATCAATTACATACTTGAATTTTCTACCTAAAAGGATTTCATTTTCAACCAAATATTCAAAGAAAAAAAGATTAACTTTCTATGAAAAGGACCAATTTTTAAAAAGATACCGAAATTTCGAAACAAATGGTTGAATTTACAACCGAAGAAGATAATTTTTTAACCAAAAATTAAAATTTTGAGTGATGAAAAAACTGTATCAAGAAAAAAAGGAATCATCCAGAAAATAGTCAGATTCAAAACCAAAAAGATGAGCTTTCTACTACAATAATTAATTTTCCAACCAAGCAGATGAAAAAGGAACAAAAAAAGATTTTTAAGTCCAGAAAAGAAAATGAATTTATGCAAATTGTTGAACTTTCAAGCCAAAAGATGATTTTTGCGTATAAAAGTTTAATTTTCAACAAAATCGGTTAATTTTTAACGAGAGAGATAAATTATCTTCTAAAGTGATAAATTTTGAATGGGAATTGTTAAATTTGTAGCTGAAAAAATTATTTAAAAAGAACGAACTTGTCACCCAAAAGATGAGTTTTTGGATTAAAATCATAAATATTTTTTAAAAAACAATGATTATTTATTAAATGAGATTTCAACTTTAACCAAATAGATCAATTTCGAATGAAAACCGTAATTTTCAAGGAATAATATAATAGTAAATATTTCAAACAAATAAGGTTTTAATTTTCAATAAAACAGAAATTTCTCGAAATGGTTAAATTTAAAAGCCGAATGGTTAAATTTCCGAAAATAGGTGATTGTTTAATTTTGAAAGTCCCCTAAAAATTTTTATTTGTTTTATTTTGTTCTATTAGAATAATTTTGTTTTGAATCAGATTATTTATTATGAAGTTACAATTTCTTTTTCCTTAAGTAAATTTATATTTCGAGAAATTTCATTTCTCGAAAATTATCTGTGTCTTTTTATCTTGAGAAAAATATTATCAAAAGAAAGACTGTTATTTAATTAAACATATAAAAAAAAATATCATTATTTTTGTCAATTCTTATAAAACGCTCTCAATTTGTCCATAGGAATTTTTTAAAATTGTGATAAATATATTTTTCAATATTTTGCATGATAATATTATTCTTCAGATAAAAAGAAGTGACTTCACAGACGAGAACAATTTTCTATTTTCAAAAATTCGCATTAGTTGAATTTGTTTAGAACGATGTTATTTAAAAGTAAAAAAGGTCGTGAAAAGTTTATCTCGTATTTCGATATATTGTAATTGCGATGAAAAAAAATATTTTGCAGAAAACAAACCTTTTCTTTTTAAAAATACGATATAGGTGATTTGCCTACATCAATTGTTTTTAATAATTAAAATGTTTGTTAAATGGCAAAATTTTCCATAATAATATTATCCTTGAGATAAAAAGAAGTGAGTAATAAAAAAAAATTTTGTGCTCGAAAATGCGAAATAAATCAATTTGTTTATAGCACTGGTATAAATAAAAGTCTTAAACACCGAAAATGCAGCAGATGCCAGTTTTATCCATTGTTTTGTTTATAAAAATTAAAGAAATAAGGGGATTTAATTTACAAAGAAAAATTCCATTTGTCAAGAGTCTATTCACTAATTCTATTTTTTTTAGAAAATATCAATAAACAGATTTAAGAAGATAGTACAACTATAAAAAATAAGTTTGTTTGTCATTTTTTAACTTAATTAACAAATTAGTTTTAAAAAATTTGGTGAAATATTTCAAGCGCCTCTGTAGGAGAAGTTCAATTTATTGGAGAGAATTTAATTTGATAAATGATATTGATTTATCCTTATGAATTTTAATTTTGATTCAATTTATCTGTCTAATGAATATCAGGAAATTAAAAATGCTAATTGCTTTTTATGAGTTAATTAACATATCGCGCCAAGCTATCAGTTAATGAAACAATTGCAGTAATTATATAACTGAGGTAAATTTTTTAAGATCCTATTGTAGTCGCTAATTAAGACAGGTATTAAAATGATAAGTGGATATAACTAGTTATAGCTGGCGTAAGATACTCGGAATAAATAATTTATAAACAAATGTTTATTTCTAAAAGACAACTGTTGGAAACTAAATAATGAATTAATTGAGTTAATTAATTAATTTAGTTGTAATTATTTGTAATTAATTGAGTTGGTTATATAATTATTATAATAGTTAATAATTACTAATAGAATATATATATAATTTTAATAAACAATAAAACATTTAAAAAACAAATAAACGTGTCTAAATAAAAATAATATTTACACATAATACTAATATGTAAATTATTAATATAATATAATAATAATATAATAGTAATAATTAGTTACCTACAAGGTTTTTTGAAAAAGATTGACTAACCTGATTATCCGATCTTTGTGGTCTGTTTCATTCAAAGCTTTCAAACATGACTCGGAACTTCTAAGGACTCTGGTTAGTCTCAATAGAAGACTCATTCCGAAAATTCTTTCAGCTTGTTATTTATAGCAAATTAAAAAAAAAATATTAACGATCTAAATTTATGTTTCAGCTATTACGATTTTTCTTCACCATCAATTTAGTAAATAAAAACTTCTAAACGAGTAATTTTATTTCACAATATTTATTTCTGAATGCTTTTAAATATTATAAGCAAACATTTTAGATTTTTATGATTTCGCACTGTTTCCAACTCACAACTCACAACTAACAACTCACAACTCACAACTCACAACTCACAACTCACAACTCACGACTTACAACTCACAACTCACTACTCACTACTCACAACTCAAAACTCACAATTTATAACTCGCAAGGGGAGGCAAAGTAGGAGTAATTGCGGGACGTAGAGGAAATGGGGAGGGAAAGTAGGGGAAGTGAAGAAAAAATAAAGAGAGAGAGTAAGAAGTGAACGTGGGGAGAAATGAGATTAGTGGAAGTAGGAGAAGTGGTGGGAAATAAGAAGAGGGGGCAGTGGATCGAAAAGAAGTTAGGAGAGGGAGGGGAAGTGATAGCTGGTGATTGGGGAGGGGAGGTACATGAATGTAGGGTGACGCTATGAAACCGTCTTGTGTGGGTTCAAAGCACCTATTTTGACTAAATATACCGATAATAAAAAAAATTACCCGTAGAGACCATAAGATTTCTGGGAAAACTTTGAATGATTGGAGGCTTATTTTAACAGTTTAAGAAACTTTATATTTATTTGCAGAATTTTAAAATATTGGAGACAAAAATTTTAATTATTTTAAAACGTTTTAAACTAATTTAAATCTGGTTTTGGAAATATCTTAATGATTTTTCATTTTATAAAATAATTACTACAAAATATTGAAAGTTAAATTTTTCTTAATTTTGCAGAATTTAAAAATATTTAAGAAACACGTTTAATTATTTTAAAAGATCTTAAGCTAATTTAATTCTGGTTTTGAAAACTTTTAATGACTTTTTATTTTGCGAAATAATTATTAAACAATATTGAAAGTTCTTTTTTTTATTTTGCAGAGTTTAAAGATATTTGAATTTTTTTAAAAAAATATTTAAAACTAATTTCAATCTGGATAGGAAATTTTTTAAACATTTTTTCATTTTGTAAAATTAATATTTAGCATATTGAAAATACATTTTTTTAATTTTGCAGAATTTTTCAAACATTTCAGAAACAAGTGGAGTTATTTTTGAAAACATTGATAAGGTTGAGAAGCTTTGAAAGGACTAAAAATATTTTTAATGCTTGCAAGTATTTTCTAAAATCCTGTAAGATAACAAAAAAATTTTTAACAAATTTTTAAATTGTTTTTCGATAACCAAAAATCTGATAATTCTTTTGTAATTTTCTTAAAAAGCCTCGGCAAATTATATTTTCGTAATCTTAAAAACAAATAAACTTACAAAATAAATAGTTTGAAATTTTTGTTTTTTGTGAAAAAAAATTTTTCCCTTAAATTATAATTTGGTTCAATTTTCTTTCCATTGTTTTATTGTTTTCTTTTCTTCTTCATTTTGGTTTAAAAATTCTTCTCTTTTGGTGGAAATTTGGTATTTTTTGTTTCAAAATGCATCAGATTCTTACAAAATTATTTTGTTTTTTGAAAATTAATCTACTTCTTTGAAAGTTGAAAATCTTTGTGAAAATTAAATTTTTGTTAAAAATTCGTCTTCTTGGTAGAAAAGTATTCTTTTGGTAGAAAAGTCATCTGTTTGGTTGAAAATTATACTATTTGGTTAGAATTAACTGTTTGAATAAAAATTCATATTTTCGATTAAAAAATTACACTGTTTTGTAAAAAATAGATGTTTTTTAAAATCATTTAATATTTTTTTGTTAAATATTCTCTTTGAAAATTATTCGTTTAGATTTTGTATTCAAGTATCTTGTTGAAAATTAGTATTTTTTGAATGAATTTAACTGTTTCAGATTTAAAATCATTTTAGAGGAAATATCAACTATTGGATTTTTTTGAGAATTCATAATTTTTAGACAGATATTCAAATACTTTTTTAAGATTTGAACTAATTTGTTAAAAATTAATTTTCTTGGCTTGAGATTGATCATTTTAGTTTAAATTTAACTATTTTTTCGAAAATTCACTGTTTTGTTGAAAATCCATATTTTCGTTTAAAAAAAAACACTTTTATAGAAAACTGGTCTGTTTTGGAAAAATGTATTCTTTTTTGGTTACTTAATTATTTTAGTTAATTATTTTATTTAGTTGAAAATTGAAACATTTGGTTCAGAAAACATATTTTTGGTTTAAAAAATTTAATTCCTTTTTCGAAATTCATCTCTTTTGGGAAATATTTAATATTTTGAGGTTTCAAGTTCGTCTTCTCAGAATCAATTCATTTTTTTAAATTTAAAATTAAAATTTTTTGAGGTTGAAAATTCATCTTTTTAGTTAAAGATGAAATAGTATAGTTGAGAATAAATATAGGTTGAAATATATGCAATTTTGTCGAATTTAAAAAAATTTGTAAAATGCCGAATTTGACAAATTACCGAAAAAATAATGACCGGAATAGAAATTTCGGAAAAGATAAAAATTTCTGAAGAAATGTAATAGCATGCCAATGCAATAGAGTTATAAAATCACCACTTTTTCGGGAATGCAAAAATTCGGAAATTTATTAATTTTCGAAACTGGAAATATCTAGCTGTGAGAAAAATAAGTTACTTGAGAATTTTTTTTTCAAAATTTCTATAAACATGGTAAATATTAACTTACGTCAATTTTACCTTATAAATTATGACGCTTATGAAAAATCTGAGCCATTAGAGTGAAAAATATTACATTATGATAAATGGGTGAGTTCGGACTTTTCACAAACTACAGTCATGATTCCGGCCATTCTTAGATTTCGCATTAAGGAAACATGATTTACAGTGATTTTAAGGATAATTTATAGTTAGTTAACATAAAATGCCAAAAGTCAATTAAATTTTTTTTTATAAATTTCCGGAAATTTATGGAAAATTTTGGTAATTTATGGTAATTTTTCAGGTGAATACGGCAAATTACTAAAAAGTGCCCAAAATTCAGTTTAAAAATGACTAGAAATTAATGGAAATTTTCGGTCATTTATGGTAATTTTACAGGTGAATCTGGTAACTTACTATGAATACCCAAAATTCAATTTAAATTTTCTTCTTAAATTTCCAGAAATTTATAAAAATTTTGGTAAGTTATAGTAATATTACAGGTAATTTAAGGTAAATAACCATAAAATGCCCAAAAGTCAATTTAAAAATGTCTATAAATTTCCGGAAACTTATGGAACAGTTTGGTAATTTATGGTAATTTTTCAGGTGAATACGGTAACTTACTATAAATTGCCCCAAATTTAGTTTAAAAATGAATTGAAATTTATTGAAATTTTCGGTCATTTATGGTAATTTTACAGGTGAATATGGTAACGTACTAGAAATACCCAAAATTCATTAAAATTTTTTTTTTATTTCTAGAAATTTATCAAATTTTTGGCAATTTATAATAATATTACAGGTAATTTAAGGTATCTTACCATAAAATTTCCAAAATTCAGTTTAAAAATGAATAGAAATTTATGGAAATTTTTGGTTATTTATGTACTTTTTCAGGTGAATATGGCAACTTACTATAAATACCCAAAATTCAATTTTTTTATTTTTTTTTAAATATCCAGAAATTTATAAAATTGTTAACAATTTATAGAAATATGACAGGTAATTTAAGGTAACTTACCATAAGATGCGAAAAATTCAATTTGAAAAATGTCTATAAATTTTCGGAAACTTATGGCACCTTTCAGTAATTTATGTTAATTTTACAGATAAATATGGTAACATGAATCAAAATTCAATGAAATTTTCTTTTTAATTTCTAGAAATTTATAAAATCGTTGGTATTTTATAGTAATATTACAGGTAATTTAAGGTGACTTACCATAAAATGCCCAAAAGTCAATTTGCCAATGTCAATAAATTTCTGGAAACTTATGGAACATTTCGGTAATTTATGGTAATTTTTCAGGTGAATATGGGAACTTACAAGAAATTAACGAAAATTAAATTTTAAACATTTTTATAAATTTCCAGAAATTTATGAATTTTTATTGTTAACTTATGTTGATATTACTGGAAATTTATGGAATCTGAAGATAAATTACACGAAATT
>JAWWLR010000054.1:68098152-68108612 GCA_035041075.1 Acraspis erinacei | reverse complement strand
GTTCGAAAGGATCTCAATTCTGATTGAACCTATTTCCAAAGAACCTAATTTTTGTTTTGCCCACTTGGACATTATGTGTAATTAATAACAAAATATTTGCCTTAAAGCATACATGTAATCGAACTCTGATGGACATAGCTTAATGAAGATAATTCAGGTTATGTAACAGACTTGTAAATATAAAGACTTATTCATATGCAAGCAACTTATAGTCATAAGCTTACGTCATGCCGACAACCCGATTGGCCACTGTTAGCGCGCAAATTTTTAATTATATAAATATTTATATTGAATATTTATAATAAATAATGATGCCCAAATAGAATCTTCCTAATGCTAAAATAATATTTTGGAGTGACAGATACAAAAAATTCGATTTGAATGAAAAAGAGGTTATTAATGCTGAGTTCAAAGAAATAAATCATTTTTGTTTGTCGCAATGGGTAATCTCGCCTCTGTCGAGTTTTAAAATTAACTTGTTTTTTATTTCCGACAATGCGACTTAAAATAAAATCACTAAAAATACCAAAATTGAATTAAGAATAATTAAGCACTGCATTGATAAATATTATATCATACATTTTTTACTAACTTGAAGAAGAATTAAATCTTAATTTCAAATAGACCCTTACAATAATATAATCGAATTTCATAACTCCACTCAATTAAGAAAGTTGAAATCTTTCCAGATTTTATTAAATAGGAAGAAAAGTTAGATATTCCTGACAAATTCTTATTTAAAGTAATAATTTAATTTAAAAAAGCTGCTGATTAAATAAAAAGTAATTTTTAATCAAATATATGAATTTAAACTTAAAAAGATAAATTGTTATAGTTGAGTTTTAATCCAAAAAGATAAATTAACATCTAAAGTGATGAATTTTCTATTAGAATCATCGAATTTTCAGAAAAAAGAATTTTTTTTTATCCGTTACTCCAAAATTCTAATTTAGGATTACGAAATTACTTTTGATGCATTTTTGAATCATTATTTATCATAAATATTAAATTTTAATATTTATATAATTCAAAATCAGCGCGCTAGCAGGGACCAATGGGGTTGTCGGCGCGACGCAAGCTGGCCATCGGTTGGTAACTTTATTCTTTATGCTCACATTTAAAAATAGGTAATTATCAATAATATTTATTTATCGAAAAATGAGTATCACATTATCCCTTTTGAACTTCTTTATTTGCTTCAAAAAATACCCTATGTATATTTTCAACTTATAAAGTACTTATAACACCTGAGTAATATTTTTGCTGTTATGGAAAAATGTTTAATTAGATATGTTACTTTTTAAAAGTACAAATATATTATTAGAAGTGACGTAGGGTCGTTGCAACAATCAGATTTCATTTGTTTTCTGATTTTAACATAAAGGGTATAAATAGATAAACAATTTGACTGTATATAAATAAATGTTTCTGAAGTCCCTATGCTTCTATTTAATTTAAAACAACTCAAGGTTATTGTAATATTTTAAAATATTAATAGCGTATTAGTTAATTTTCTCTGAAATAAAGTATTTAAGCCACGTTTTCTTTCACGTATCAAATATAATCAAATATAATAATATTATTCTGTATTCTAATTTAAAAAAATATGAAAACTGCAAAAGCCTTCTTATGCAATATAAATAATCCCGTTCCGAATTCCAAGAGAATGAATGAATTTGTTGGAGAAAGTGAGAAATAATGACAAATAATTAATTAATTGTTCAATATTGGTTATTTCTATAAGGCAATTGGGTATTTATAGATTAATGAATTCAAAAATCCCGCCAATACCAACCTAACTTTGCAAGCGGTTGGTTTGTGAATTTGGCGTTATGCTGTTCTTTTCAAAAGCGCTCGAAACGAACCCATTTGGGTCACTGCAGGCATCTATTGGAGCTCAAGTTCCTAAGGATACCAACTTTCATTTGAGCCGCAACTTGAGTGAATCCCCAGTTTTTTCTGTGTTCAGAGTTAAACTAGATCGTTTACGAGTGAAACGAATCTGCTTTGAAAGTATTCTACTCTAATGATTAAAGGATCGACTTTATCGTATAGAAGAAATTTCTGAAAGTGTAGTCATGAAAATCCATTTCCTGTGAAAAACAATTTTAAAACAAAATAAATTAATGTGCACATAGATTTTTAATAATTATCCCGTAAGATTTTCAAATAAATAGTGTCCTCAAATAAATAGTGTCCTCAAATAATAAAGAAATTCTTTAAACGTTAATTAATCCTTATAAAGTGTACATGGCCAAGAAAAAAACAAAACTGTTAACCCTACATGTTCTGACATATATGTTTTTTTTTACTACACACATCATAAAGTATAAAAAAAACTCATTTTTATCTCAACGAATTTTTTTATATCTTTTGTTTCATTTAATACGCGGTATCCTTGATCGAAAGTATTCTTTTTATGACAGGAGATGGCGTTGTCGACACAATTTCCGTTGACACTAGCAACTGCGCTGTTGGTTGGAGAATGCTCTTAGATCCAATTCAAAAATCAGGCAGGATCCTCCGTGATTTTTGGAGATTGAAGGCATAGACCCATGAATACATATTAGCGGAGTAGATTTCTCGACCAATCAGATGATTGCAAGAAATACGCTGAAAAGTGTTCCGAAAGTAATAAGTTCGTTTCAAATATTTAAAGACGTAGAAAGTTAAGAAAAAAGTAATTATTCAAATCATTGTAGGAGTTACGGCTTCAAAAGTAGGGTCTAAATTTCGACTCGGGTAACTTCTTGAGCAAATAAAAATTGTTTGAAAAAATAGAAATTGGTTAAGCATTCGAAGAAATGTATCAAAATCATGTAATTATTCATAAAAAATCAGTAATCAGTAATAAATCAAGCTTGAACAATTTCTGATTAAAATTTTAAATTCATTGGCTGCATATTTTTCCAGAATATACAAGCGAGTAACAAGTTTCTAGAAAATTAAAAAAAATTTTAATTGTCAAATAAAACTTGCTGGACAAGTAAAGAAAAATAGAATATCAATATGTTTTTGTATATAATTTGTGCAACCAACAAACAAACAAACAAAAACTTGCAGCTTTCGCAAAAGTATACAAAAATAAAATCATTTCGTGAACGATCCAAAGAAATATCTAAGTCTAGAATTTATTGACGCAATATTCTGCAGAAAAATTGTGAAGAAATTCGTTTATTTTATCAATACTTATCACATAATCAAATGTTCGCAAACATTCCCGCGCGGCTAGAACTTATCACTTCTGGAACACTTGTGAGCAAATTCCCTGCAATCATCTGATTGGTCGAAAAATCTGCTACTCTGTTAATATTCATCCCAGTAAACACGGGATAACTTTAAGATATCGTTATTCTTATCGCTTACAGGAGCTCTTAACGACATTCCTTATGTAGGTTATGAGTTTTTTTAAATGAATACTCATTATTAGCGGCCTACTCCGCATATTAGTGGCCGTGATAATAAAAGACTTTAGTTACAAAAGAGGTAACAACTTTATTAATGAAATAAGTACATTGCGCGTACCTACGAACTTCAGTCTAAGATGGTTACTCACCGACTACTTAGAGAGGCAACTCTCTTTCCCCGCTCATTCGCTCCGCCATAAACTTCTTGAATACAAGAACGGAACTCGCTAGTCTTTCACTCAACATAAAGTTCGGTCGAGGGTACCAAGACCCTACAATTACCTGATCGGGGCGCCATCTATTGGATTTTTTTGAACTACGATATCCCTCCGGATCCTAAATTAACAACTACCTAATACACATCCACGGGCGATGCATAGGGCTGCTTAAAATACATAAATTCTAGGTTATAATCAGTGTTGGGTAAGTTCCTCTATAAAAAGTAACTTGTTACAGTTACGTTACCTTGCAAAAAAAATAACTCGTTACCGTTACAGTTACTCGATCAAAAAAGTAACTGGTTACAGGTACAGTTACTAGTAAAAGTAACTTAAGTTACTTTAAAAGTTACTTCAGACAAAACAAGCAAGCGCGAAATCGATAATCTTTTCCTTCCTACACGCGCGCAATTTTTAAACTTCTCATCCTTCGTATAAAAGCAATCAACAGAAAGATAAACAGAAAAAATATAAAGTAACGAAAAAGTAACTTAAAAAAAGTTAGCAGTTACCGGGAAAATAGTAACTAAGTGACGTTACAGTTACTTTTTTCGAAAAGTAACGAAGTTACTGAAAAAGTTACAAGTAACTTAACTTTTAACGAGTTACTACCCATACTAATAACTTTTTTTCTAGCTACCCCCACCCTCCCCGCAGTTTCCCAAATACGACCAAAAAATAAAAAAACTACATTTTACGTATTATTGTCAATTTTAAAAATTTCAGTTGTCTTTTTAATACTAATAATTACCATTGTTCAATTTGAATATTTACCGTGACTTTATGAACAATTTTTTAATTATTTAAACACATTTAAATTATTTAAGCAATTATTTCCCACAAAAAATGTAAAAAAAGAATCGTTTTTTCTGGTTGAAATGTAATTTTTTATCCTTGTTTGGAGTAGTACATTTTTCTGAAAAAATTATGTAATTATTTAAATAAATATTTATTGTCTATTTTCAAAATGTCTAAAATTTGAGCCAGCGATATCAAATTTCGTTTTAAATTAGTACTCTCGGCCACCTTTTAATTGTTTAAACAAATATGATTTGTTTCAATAATTACTTTTCTAAAAATACTTTTAAAATCGTAATTAATTGTATGCCTTTTATTTTTTCCATTTTTTAGTTATCCAAAAGTAACTGCTTGAGTAAAGAAAAATTGTTTAAACAAATAGAGATTTATTAAACATTAAAAGAAATGTATAGAAATTCTCTAATTATTTAACAAAACGTATTTTGAAAATAGACAATAAATATTTATTTAAATATTTACATAATGTTTTTAGAAAAACTCAAATTATAAAAAACTAATTTTCTACTAAATAGTTGATTTTTGAAATAAATTATGGAACTTTCAAGACAAAATAACGATTTTTTGCAAAATATTTGAATTAATAAATCAAAAATATAAAATTGGTACAAAAGTTAATTTTATACCAAAAAAAAAGAAAAATTCCCAACAAAATACAAGAAGTTTCAACCCAAAAGTTGAATTTTGAACTAAACTAGATTAAGTTTAAAAAAATGAATTTTTATCAAAATAGTTTAATTTTAATGAAAAGTTGAATTTTTACTTTAAAAAGAAGCACTTTCGACCAAAACTGGAATGACTAAATTCTCAATTACCAAAGTAATTTTTCAACAAAACAGTTCAAATTGAAACCAAAGGGATGATTTTTTAAACAAAAAGAGTAATTTTCTATCGAAAAAAAACTAATTTTCAAGGAAATTCAAGAATTCTCAGACCAAAAGTTTAATTTTAACCAAAAAAACTCATTTTTAACCAAATTCAAGCATTTTCAGTCAAAAATTTGAATGATCAACTAAAAATATGAATTTTTAAACAAAAAGATTAATTTACTACCAAGAAAGACGAATTTTAAATAAAATTCAAGAATTGTCAAACGAAAAGTTAATTTTCAACTAAAAAAGTTAAATTAAAACAAAATCATTTTGAGCCAAGAAAGCGAGTTTTTTACCAAATTTAAGAACTGTCAACCAAAAATTTAAATTTGCAACTAAAAAAACAATAACTTTTAAACAAAAAGATGAATTTACTATAAAAAGCGAATTTTTATTTAAATTCAGGAGTTCTCAACTCCTGAATGAATAAACTCTCAATTACCAAAGTGATTTTTCAATCAAACAAAAAGTTGAATTCTAACAACAAAAAATTCATTTTTAACCAAATTCAAGTATTTTCAGCCAAAAATTTGAATTTTGAACTAAAAATATGAATTTTTAAACAAAAATATTAATTTTATACCAAGAAAGACGGATTTTATATAAAATTTAAGAATTCTAAAACAAAAAGTTGTAGTCAAAAAGATACAATGTTTAAAAAAGATGAATTTTCCAATTAAAAAAAAGATTTATTTACTACCAAAAATATGAAGTTTTAATAAAATACAAGAACTCTGAATCCAAAAGTTTAATTTTCAATTAAACTAGAATAATTTCAAAATATGAATTTTTAACAAAATATTTTAATTTTAATAAAAAGTTAAATTTTTAATTTAAAAAGAAGCACTTTTCACCAAAAATGGAATAGATAAATATTCGATTTTCGAAGTAAGTTTTCAACCAAAAAAAGGAATTTCCAATAAAACGATTCAAATTACAACCAACGGGATGAGTTTTTAAATCAATAATTAATTTTCTAGCGAAAAAAACAACTAATTTTTAACCAAATTCAAGCAGTTTCAGCCAAAAATGTGAATTTTCAGCTCAAAATATAAATTCTTAAACAAAAAGATTAATTTACTACCAAAAAAGACGAATTTTAAATAAAATTCAAGAATTCTCAAACGAAAAGGTGAATTTTTATGAAAGAAATAAATTTCTTTTTCTAATTTTTAATAAAGTATTTCAAATTTAAAACCAAGTTTATAAATTTGCAGTAAAAATATAGACTTTTCCAAAGAAAAAAAGCAAATTTTTAACAAAATTCAAGAATTATCAAACAAAAAGTGGAATTTTCAACTAAAAATAATCCATTTTTAAACAAGAAGATTAATTTATCAGCAAAAATACGAATTTCTAATCAAATTTAAGAATTCTTAACAGAAAAGTTTATTTTCAACTAAAAAAGTTTAATTTTTAAACAAAAATTTAATTTTGAGCCGAAGAAGCGAATTTAAAAGAATTGAAGAACTGTCAATCAAAAAGTTGAATTTTCAACTAAAAAAGAAGAATTTTTAAATAAAAATATAATTTTTCTACCAAAGACATTCATCATACGGAAACGTATTTAAAATGTTACCATATCAACGTTTAGAAAAAACATCACTGTTTAAACAATTTATTATTTTCAATGACTCTCTTTCCTTAGATATATGTTAGAAGGTCGCGGTTTTTTCGGAATTTTTCAACTGATTTTCAACTTTTAAATTAAAGTGAAGTCCTAATTAATTCAAGTCAGAAAAAATAATTGTTTAAACAATTAATTATTACTTGGAATAATATTATTTTTGAATAATGCTAGAATGTTGCATTTTTCTCTTAAAATTAATGTATAGTAACAAACAAAATTGCCTAAATAATTTATTATTGTTAATAACTATATTTTTTAGATAATTGCTAGACAGTTGACAGATAACAATAAATAATACATTATTTAAACAATATTAGTTTTTTTAACCTTAATTATAATTATTTGAAGTAAAAAGTGGACAGAATGTGGAAAATTTTAGAATAAATCCCTAACTATCTAGCATTACTATAAAAGAAGAGAGTTATAAACAATAAAAATTGTCTAATCAATTGTTTGTTTAATTTAATTCATTATTGCCTCGCTTTAAAAAAAATTGGAAAAAGTAAAAAAATGTAGGAAAACCGTTACTTTGTAAAATATTATATAATATATTGCTATAAATAATAAATTGTTTAAACAATCTATGTAAAAATTCAAATATGAATAGAAAATTATAATCTACTTATTAGAAAAAATTAGTTTTATAAAATAGTCAAAAAAGATAACAAAAACATTGTTTAAAAAGAGTTCATTTAGATCTTTCGAGGTTATAACAATTGCAGTAGTTAAAAATTAAGTAATTGTTTAAAAAGAAGTAATTGTTTATAAAATCTGTTTTTCGATCAGGCACTTAGTTTTTTATAATTAATGACAAAAGAACATTCATGTGTTAAAATATTTTTATTTAATCCGGAAAATGATACTCGGTTATAAAAATATCCGATTCGATATTTTTTATTAGTTTTAAAAATAATTATGTAAACAAATGCCCATTATGGATATTTCATGGCAGAAAGACATTTTTCTTCTTCAATTTTTTCACCTTATGTTGTCAGTGATAATTAATGATAAAAATGTTTTATTAGATATTTTTCCTTAACTTTATAAACCAGTTGTTTAAACAAATGCCCAGTGTGGACCTTTTCCGTTATTTTTTATGGATTTTTCAAACAGATTCTATAAACCAATTCCTAGTATAGAAATTTAAAGATAGAAAACAATTCGTATTTTCTTTTAATTAAAAAAAAACATTATATTGTCAGTATCCCTTTGCAACAATTCATGAAAATACTGCATCATGAAAATGAAAAAAAACAATTACTAAACCTCCCTGGTAACATAATATGAGGATAATTGCCAGAAAAAAATTCTGTCATTAAATGTCGACACTTAACACATGTTCATGAAATTCGTTTAATATCAAATTAACATCACGAAACATTACTGACCATATAACTCAGAATAATGCAGCCAAAACGCGCGCATTGCTGCCTTTAAAAATCCGCACTCAGAACATTTTTCTATAAGTTACTTTCAAAATTATTAAAAAATATCGAATAAAAAAAATCTCAGGAATAAAAATCAGTAACAACATAATTTAAGATAAATGAGGAGATAAACGATTTTTTTCTGTCTTTAATTGCCCATGCTGGAAATTTGTTTATAAAATTAATGGAAAGTGTCCAATAACAAAATTTCACAATGAAGATCATTGGGGGTATAGTTTATGAAAAATTAAAAGAAAGAACGATTTACTTCTATCCTCAAATGTCGACACTGGGCATTTGTTAATATAATTGTTTATAAAATTCATGAAAAATATCAGGTCAAATAATTGTCATAATTAAGTATCATTTTGGAGATGAAAGAAAGTCCTTTTAACGAAAAAATGTACTCTGAAAAGGAATAATCTTTATTGGAATCCTATTTGTTAACTTAATTTCTTCATAACAATTAGGTGAATAGTTCATTTGATATAATTTTGAGACATAGAAAACAATAAACTGTATGGTCCACACTAAGGCAAAAATAACGCATGAAAAATATTTAAATAAATAAAAAAACTTTAGCAATAAATAAATAAATAAAATAAAAATAAATAAATAAGCAAATAAATAACTCTCTTTTAAAAATTTAACTGCTTAGTCGAATTTTAATCACTTCTTAAAACGAAAATCTTTAGGTTAAAGATTCAATATTTTAGTGAAAAACTCAACTATTTTGTTGTGAGTTAAATTAATTGTTAAAAATTTAACTATTTGTTCAATAATGAACTTTTTTTCATTCATATTTTCGGGTTGAAAATTCAATTTTTTTTTAGAAAATTTGTTTTTCTCGTTTGAAAATTCATCTCTTTTAGAAAAAAATTAATCTTTTTTGTTAGACTTCAACTTCTCGGTTGAAATGTCAACTGTTTGGTTGAAATTTTAATTATTTGTAAAAAGAAAATTTCTACATTGAACATTTACCCTTTAAATTAAAAATTGTAATATTTTGTTGCAAATTAACTATTCTTTGTAAATTTAAATATATGAACAATAATGACCTGTTTTTGTTTGAAAATTCATGCTTTTGGCCTTGGAAATTCAATATTTTTGTAGAAAATTTTTTTCTTTGATTTAAAAATTCATCTATTTTGGAAAAAATTTAATCTTTTTTTGGTTTAAAATAGAATTGGTTGTATATTAATTTTTTTTATGGTCTAATTCAACTGATGTTTATTACAAATTCAAATCTTCCTTGTTTGAAAACTAAATCACTTTGTAAAACGAAAATTTTTAGGTTGAAGATTGATAATTTTAGCTAAAAATTCAGCTATTTCGTTGTAAATAAAATTCTGGTTGGGAAAACCTCTTTCGGGAAAAATTTTATTTTTTGGTTTTGTGAAAATGCAATGTGTTGAAAATTAATTAATTTTTTTGGCAGAATTAAACTTATTTTTTATTTAAATAAAAATCTTTCTTAGTTAAAAATTCAAAGTCTCTGTTAAAAATTGAATCAGTTTGTAAGAAGGAAATTTTTGGTTTGAAAATTCACATTTTGGGTTAGAAAGTTCAATTGTTTCGCAGAATTTTGTTGTTGTTGAAAATTCATCTCTTTTGGAAAAAATTGAATCTTTTTGCTTAAATATGCAATGGGTTTATAATTAATATTTTTTGGTGGAATTCAACTTTTTTTCTTTAAAATTAAATTCATTCTCGGTTAAAAAATCAACTGTGCAGTTGAAATTTTAATTATTTTGTAAAAAGAAAATTTTCTCATTGCAGAATCATTATCTAAGTTAAAATTTGTAATATTTTGTTGCGAATTAACTATTATTTGTAAATTTAAATATATGGACAATAATTACATTTTTTTGTTTGAAAATTTATGTTTTTGGAGTTGCAAATTGAATATTTTTGTAGAAAATTTTTTTCTTTGATTTAAAAATTCATCTTTTTTGGAAAAAATTTAATATTTTCTGGTTTCAAATATAATTTGTTGAAAATTTTCTTTTTTGGATAAATCAACTGATGTTTATTAAAAATTCAAATCTTCCTGGTTTGAAAGTTAAATCACTTTGTAACACGAAAATTTT
>JAWWLR010000054.1:68087035-68098052 GCA_035041075.1 Acraspis erinacei | reverse complement strand
TAGGTTGAAGATTCATAATTTTAGTTAAAAATTCAACTATTTTGTTGTAAATAAAATACTTTTTGGGAAAATCTCTTTCGGGAAAAATTTTATGTTTTGGTTTTGTAAAAATGCAATTTGTTGAAAATTCATTAATTTTTTGGGTAGAATTAAACTTATTTTTGTTTTAAATTAAAATCTTTCTTAGTTAAAAATTCAACTTCTCTGTTAAAAATTGAATCAGTTTGTAAAAAAGAAATTTTTGGTTTGAAAATTCACATTTTTGGATAGAAAGTTCAATTGTTTCAAGAATTTTGTTGTTGTTGAAGATTCATCTCTTTTGGAAAAAATTGAATCTTTTTGCTTAAAAATGCAATGGGTTTAAAACTAATATTTTTTGGTGGAATTCAACTTATTTTTTCTTTAAAATTAACTTCTTTCTCGGTTAAAAGTCAACTGTGTAGTTGACATTTTAATTACTTTGTAAAAAGAAAATTTTCACGTTGAAGATTCATTATTTAAGTTAAAAATTGTAATATTTTGTTGCAAATTAACAATTTTGTTGTACATTTAAATATTTGGACAATAATGACCTTTTTTGTTTAAAAATTCTGGTTTATGGCGCTGTAAATTCAATCTTTTTGTAGAAAAGTTCTTGTTTTGATTTAAAAATTCATCTTTTTTGGAAAATATTCAATATTTCCTGGTTTAAAATATAATTTGTTGAAAATTATATTTTTTGTGTAATGCAACTGCTGTTTATTAAAAATTCAAATCTTGCTTGTTTGAAAATTAAATTACTTTGTAAAACGAAAATTTTTAGGTTGAAGATTCATAATTTTAGTTAAAAATTCAACTATTTTGTTGTAAATAAAATACTTTTTGGGAAAATCTCTTACGGGAAAAATTGTATTTTTTGGTTTTGTAAAAATGCAATTTGTTGAAAATTAATTAATTTCTTGGGTAGGATTAAACTTATTTTTGTTTTAAATTAAAATCCTTCTTAGTTAAAAATTTAACTTCTCTGTTAAACATTCAATCACTTTTTAAAAAGAACATTTTTGGTTTGAAAATTCATCCTTTTAGTTAAAAATTGAGCTATTTGGTCAATAGTTACAAATTTTCTATGAACATTCATATTTTAGGTGGAAAGTTTTAATCTTTTTGGTTAAAAATTCAATGGGTTTAAAATTAATATTTTTTGGTGGAATTCAACAAATTTTTTAAAATAAGAGCTTGCTTGTTGGAAATTTAAAATCTTAGGTTGAAAATTAAATTATTTTGTAGGAAAAACTGTAAGTTGAAGATTCATAATTTTAGTTGAAAATTCCAATATTTTGTTGAAAATTAACTATTTTGTTGCATATTTGAATAATCAGTCAATAATTACCTTTATTTTTAAATTCATATTTTCGGGTTGAAGATTACACTGTTCTATACAAAAAAATTTTTTGTTTGTTTGAAAATTAATCTCTTATAGAGAAAAGCTCATCCTTTTTAGTAAAAAATGAAACTATTCGGTAGAAAATTCTAGAATTTGCTTGAAAATCGGACTATTTTGCTGAAAATTATATTTTTGTTGAAAATCCATATTTTCGTCTCAAAAGTATGAATTTTGAACAAAAATCCTGAATCCTCAACAAAAAAAGATTAATTTTCCATCATTTGCATTTTGAAACAAATAGATGTATTTTCTACCAAGAAAATTAATTTTCTAACAAAAAACACGAACTTTCACCAAAATAATTCAATCCTTGGCCGAAAAAGATAAATTGACAACCAGTTGAATTTTCAACCAAAAAAGATCATTTTTTTCAAAAATAGAATAATTTTCTTCAACATAGTTTTTTTCAGAATATATTGCATGAATAAATCAAAATAACGTGGTCCTTTAACTTTGTGAGGTTAATAATCATTAAGAAAAATCGCAGAATTATTTTAAATATTTCAAAGACGATTTTTTTATATTTTTAATTAAAAATTACCATTAAAATCCTACATTAAAATATGAATTTTTAAAAAGATGTCATTCCTAATGTGAATCTGGTGCAGGTATATTTGCACGGAGAATGGCACAAAACATGAAAAAGCTTGGTTCATCTCAGAGGAAATCTTTAAGCTTGAGAGGTCAGAATACGTGTCTTTTCAAGCCCGGAAAAGGCTCCTACTTTTCCTGTGTGTAAAAGTAAACAGCATTGCAAATGACCTTCTTGAAGCAAAAAAGTGATGAATGAACCTCTACCTTTTCCGGTAAAAAATTTCCACAAAGAGAAACATTTATTTAAAGAACATTTTACATTATTTGACACATTTTCCTTAATTAAAAAAATTTTTAAATCCACTAATTATTAACAGGAAAAGAGAATTATAAGGCTGCATGTATACTAATTTTAACAAGCAGAAAAATGGATGTATGTAAAGTGCTTTTGCATTCAAATTGAATTTAATTTTCTCGCAGAATTCTTTATTTCGAGGTGTTAAGGGGATTAAAACGACTTGGGGTTTCGCTACGTCCAAAATACGTCTACGAGGATGAATTATTTAATTTAATTTTCGATCCACATAATCTAAAGGCAATTTTATTCTTGAGGACGAAGAAAGTTTTTCGCAAAATGTCTTTGTTGATTTTTTTTTGTAATTTAAAATTGGGCGTCTTTCTGCGCCTGTAGAGCGCAAAGCGCCAGCTAATAGTGTATGCCGGGTGGCAGTCATGCAGTTAGTTTTAAGGTTTTTGTGGTAAGGAAGTTTTTTTTTCTTACCATCCTAGTATCTCAAAGTGTTTTAAATAATAAATTATTAAATAATAGTAAATTGCAAAAGTAGATATTTATGAAATGAATTTTTCGAAAAACTGTAATTATATTTTATTATTCGTTATTTTTTTAAATTGTATTATATTATATTATATTATATTATTATATTATATATTACTCTAACTAGCCGCGTGACTGCAACCTGGCATACAGTGTTAGTAGGCGCGTTGCAATGAACAGGCGCAAAAAGACGTCAAATTTTCAATTTCAAACAAAAAAAAACAACAAGAACATTTTTCGAAAAAATCGATTAACAAAAATTTCTTTCAGATTATGTGGACCGAATCTTACATTAAACTTACGGAAACCCTCCTTAACCCATTAATGCTCAAATTATTTTGTAAAACAATTCAATAACTTTATTATTTTTTATTTAAAAAAAAGTCAAAATTTTTGTATAATTTTTTTATTTTGATCAATTTTTGTTATTCTTCCTGAATTTGGATAACCATATTACCGCCAAAAATCGCGGTCCGAATGTTTGGCATTTTCAAAACCCTGGTTTTGAACTTTTTTCCGCTATTAGTTTTTGCAAAATGGCGGTTTTTGTGCAACAGCGTGATGTTAAAATTTATGATTTTTTTTTCTCGAAAAGTATAAACCTAACGAAAAAATATTATAATACAAAAATTGCTCAGAGTTGCTCAAAGAATAAGTATGCATTTTTTCAGAAGGTTTTGGGTCAATTTTGAATTTTTGAATTTTGACCATTTTTGAAACATCCAAAAATGCCTCAGAAACTTCTGAAAAAAATCTTGCGTGTTCCTTGAATGATTTTAGGAACTTTTTATTCCATAAAATTTTTTCGTCAAGTTCATTCTTTTCCAAAAAAAAATGAAAGTACGTAATACGTAATTATATTATATAATTTCGTAATTTTTTTCTCGAAAAGAGTGAACTTGACGAAAAATTTTATAGAGTAAAAAGTGCTTAGAATCAATCATGGAATACGTAGGATTGTTTTCAGAAGTTTCCGAATTTCAAAGATTTTCAGACATCTCAGGATGTTTTAATGGATTCAAAAGAATTTGCAAAAATTTCCATGGATTTTCACGGAGCGAAAGGTATTGAAAAGGATTACGTGGGAATTATAAATATTTCAAATTATTTTAAAAGCTTTTTATCAGTTTTGAAAAGATTAAAAATATTTTTAAGGATTTCAAGGAATTTCAGAGAATTTTTACATTTATCAAAGATTTCAAAGGATTTCAAAGAATTTTGAAGGATTTCGAAAGATTTCAAGGGATTTCTAGTCAAGATTGAAAAATAAATTATATTAAATTAAATTTCAAGATAAATCTAGCAATTCTAAAGACCTCAAAGGATTTGAATGTATTTCAAGCAATTTCATAAGAATTTCAGGATTTTATTTTGAAATCTTCAAGAATTTCTAGGGATTTAAAGGATTAAAAAATATCATTAAGGTAATGAATTGAATAAGTTTAATTTAGACTATACTTGGGGTTTTTTAAAATAAATTATACTTTTTTATGAAGTCTAAAGGATTTTAAGTGAAATTCAAAATTTTAAGGGATTTCAAAGAATTTTGAAGGATTTCGAAGGATGTCAAGGGGTTTCTAGTCAACCTGGAAAAATAAATTATATTAAAATTAATTTCAAGATCTTTCTAGAAATTCTAAAGACATCAAAGGATTTTAATGTATTTCAAGCATTTTCATAAGAATTCCAGGATTATATTTTGAAACCTTCAAGGATTTCCAGAGATTTAAAGGATTTAGAGGGATTAAAAAATGAATAAGGTAATCAATTAAATAAGTTTAATTTAAATTAAACTTGGGGGTTTCAAAATAATTTGTACTTTTTTAAGAATTCTAAAGGATTTTAAGTGCTATTCAAAATTTTAAGGAATTTCAATGAATTTCGTGGTTTTTCCAAAAAATGTCAAGGGATCTGTAGTAAAATTTACAAAATACATTAAATTTAATGAAAATTCTAGGGCTTTTAAGAAATTCGAAGGATTTCAAGGGACTCTAATATATTTTAAGAAATTTTATAGTAAATCAAAATTTCATTTAGAAATCTTCACGGATTTTAAGGGATTTCAGAGATTTCTAGGGATTTAAAGTTTTTTGACAACTTTGATATTTAAGTTTAATTTAAATTATATTTTGGGCCTTCCTATAATTCATACTTTTTTAAATAGATTTCTACGATTTCCAAAGAATTCAAGGGATTGTGAGGATTTTAAAGGATTTCAAGAGACATAAATAAAATTTCTTGAAAGTTTAATGGATTTTTTACTGCTGCAGAGCTGTGAAGGGATTTTAAGGTGGTTCAAGAAATCTCACAATATTTCAAAGATTTTATTAAATCTCTAACGATTTCAAGGGATTTCAAAAATTTCTAAAAATGTATACGTGTTTTTCCTTGATAAATTTGTTGAATACATTTAATTTAAATTATATTTTAGGGGTTTTACAATGATTTATAATTTTTTAAATTGATTTTTATGTTCTTCGAAGATTTCAGAAGATTTTAAGGAATTCTAAAGGATTTCAAGGGATGCATAAAATCTCAAAAGAATTTCAGAGAATTTAGTAGGATTTCCAAAGATGTCAAGAGATTTCTGGTAATCTTTGCAACATAAATTTAATTAGATGAAAATTCAAGGGATTTTTAGCAATTCCAAGAATCTGTAGGGATTTGAAGGTATTTAAAGGAATTTTAGAAACATCCAAGGATTTTATTTTTAAAGATCAAAGGATTTCAAGGGATTTCCAAGCTTTTTTTAGACATTTTTAATGAAAAAGTTCAATTTAAATTATATTTAAGGGCTTTCAAATGATTTATAGTTTTTTTAAATGGATTTGTAATTACAAATTTGATAGGATTTTCAAAGATGTCAAGGGATTTCCATTTTACTTTTCAAAATAAAATAAATTAAATGAAAATACAAGGGATTTCTAGCCATTATAAAGACTTCATGGTATTTTAAGGAATTTCAAGGAATTTCACAAAGATTCAAGGAATTATTTTTGAAATTCCCTGAGATTAAAGGGGATTTCAAAGATTTCAATGGATTTAAAGAAATTTCACAAGATTGAAAGGATTTACATAAAAATGATATTTGCAGTATTTCAAATATTTTATACTTTTTAAAATGATTTTTACGTTCACCAAAGGTTTTAAAGGAATTTAAGGGATTCTAAAGGATTTCAAGAAATAAACAATATTTGAAGGGATTTCAAAGAATTTTCTAGGATTCCCAAAGATATCAATGGACTTCTAGTAAACTTATCGAAATAAATTAAATTATAATAATTATAATTATATAATAACATAATATTATATAATTATATAATTTCACAAAGATTCAAGGCTTTCATTTTAAAATTTTCACAGATTGCAAAGGATTTCAAATATTCTAAAGGATTTTAAATTATTTTAAGAAATTTTACAAAAATTCGAGGATTTTGTTTTTCAATCTCCGAGGATTTCAAGGGATTAAAAAGTTGTTTTTTTAGACATCTGTAATGATCAAGTTCAACTCAAATTATATTTCTAGGCTTCTCAATTATTTATACTTTCAAAAATAACTTTTCGCGCATTCTAAATATTTCAAGGCACTTTAAGGGATTTTAAAGGGTTTCAAAGGATTTTAAAATTCAAGGATTTTATTAAATTTTAAAGGATTCCGAGGGATTTCCAAAATTTCTACGGATTTAAACGGTTTTAAAAAAAACTTTAAACAAAAAGTTTAATTTAAATTTTATTTGGGAAGCTTCAAGTAATTTCTTCATTTTTGAATTGGTGCCAAGGACTTTTAAGGTATTTCAAACAAATTTTAACAATTTCGAGGACTTTATTAAAACTTTAAGGATTTCAAGGGATTTCAAAGATTTCTAAGGATTTAAACAATTTTCTTAGAGAACTTTAATGACTAAGTTTGAGTTAATTTATTTCATCGGAATTCAAATGATCTATAATTTAGGATATTAATTAAATTTTATTTCAAAGGATTTCTACGAATTTCAACAATTATTGGAATTCCTAGATATCCTTGAATTTTCATTTAATTTAGTTGATTTTGCAAAGTTTATAAATTAAGGTTTAGAAGTAAGTTTAGAAATTCCTTGGCATCTTTAAAAATCCTATCAAATTCTTTGAGATCCCGCGACATTTTGTCTACCTCTTGCAATCCTTTAGAGTTACATAAAATCGATTGAAATCTTTTAAATTTCTAAAAATCGTATGAATTTTTATTTAATTTCAATTATTTTGATGATTTCAGTAGAAATCCCTTGACAGTTTTGGAAATCTTCCAGAAATTTTCGAAATACCTTGACATTTTTTATATCTCTTGAAATTATTTATAATTCCTTAAAATCCCTTTGCACAATTGAAATTGCTAGAAATCCCTTGAAATTTTGTAAATCTCTTGAAATCCTTGAGAATTCCATAAAATCATGAAATATTTAAACATACTAGATATCCTTTGAATTTTTATTAAAATTTCATTTAAATTTTTATTTATTTTTCAAAGTTCACCTTCAAAATTCAATTTTCAAAATTTCTAGAAATCCCTTGAATTTTCATTTAATTTAATTTATTTTGCAAAGTTCAATAGAAATCCATTGACATTTTGTATATCTCTTTGAATCCTTTACAATTTCTTAAAATCCCTTTAAATATTTGGAATTGCTAGAAATCCCATGCATTTTTATTTAATTTAATTTATTTGGTAAAGTTCACTAGATATCTATTAAGATCTTTGGAATCCTTCCAACCATTTTTGAAATGCCTTGATATTTGTTATATCTCTTGAAATTCTTTAGAATTCCTTAAAATCTCTTTCAACAATTGGCATTGCTTGAAATCCTTGAAAATTCCATAAAATACTGAAATCTTAAAAATTTCTAGATATCCATTGAATTTTCATTTAATTGAATTTATTTTACAAAGTTCAATAGAAATTTCTTGAAATTTTAAATATCTCTTGAAATCCTTTAGAATTTTTAAAATTCGTTTAAATAGTTGGAATTGATAGAAATCCCCTTAATTTTTCTTTGATTTAATTTATTTTGCAAAGTTCACTAGAAATCTATTGACACATTTGAAACTCCCATAAATTTTGTCGAAATCTCTTGACATTTTGTATATCTCTTGAAATTCTTTAGAATTCCATAAAATCCATTTGAATCTTTAGAATTGCTAGAAATCCCTTAAATTTTAATTTAATTTGATTTATTTTGAAACGTTCACTAGAAATCCCTTGAAATCTTTGAAAATCCTCCAACGATTTTGATATTCCCTTGACGTTTTGTACATCTCGTGAAATTTTTTAGAATTCCTAAGAATCCCTTGAAATTTTGAATATTTCTTGAAATCCTTAAGAATTTTTTAAATCCATTTAAATAATTGGAATTTCTAAAAATCCCCTGAAATTTATTTGATTAAGTTTATTTTGTAAGTCTCTCTAGAAACGCCTTGGCAACTTTGGAAATCCTCCCACAATTTTCAAGATCCCTAGACATTTTGTAAATCTCGTGAAATTTTTTAGAATTCTTAAGAATCCTTAGAAATCTTCAAAAATTCTAGAAATCCCTTGAATTTTCATTTAATTTAATTTATTTTACAAAGTTAAATAGAAATCTCATGAAAGTTTGAATATCTCTTGAAATCCTTTAGAATTTCGAAAATCTGTTTAAATAATTGGAATTGCTAGAAATCCCCTGAATTTTTATTTGATTTAATTTATTTTTTAAGGTTCACTAGAAATTCCTTGACAACTTTGGAAATTGTCCAACAGTTTTCAAGATCCCTTGAAATTTTGTACATCTCGTGAAATTTTTTAGAATTCCTAAGAATCTCTTGAAATCTTCAAATTTTCTAGGAATCATTTGAAAATCCCAGAAAATTTTTTTAAATCCCTTGACATTTTGCATATCTCTTGAAATCCTTTAGAATTCCATAAAATTCATTTGAATCTTTAGAATTGTTATTTAAATTTTTTTTATTAAATTAAATTTTCATTTAATTTCATTTATTTTGTACGTTGACTAGAAATCCCTTGACAACTTTGGAAATCCTCCAACAATTTTGAAGATCCCTTGACATTTTGTACATCTCGTGAAAATTTTCAGTATTCCTAAGAAGCCCTTGAAATCTTCAAAATTTCTAGAAATCCCTTGAATTTTCATTTAATTTGATTTATTTTGAAACTTTCACTAGAAATCCCTTGACATCTTTGGAAATCATCCAACAGTTTTCAATAATCTGCTAATCAAGATCTGTTAATCTGCTAATCAAGGTATTTTGAAATCTTTTAGAACTCTTAGGAATCCTTAGAAATCTTCAAAATTTCTAGAAATCCCTTGAATTTTCATTTAATTTAATTTATTTTGCAAATTTCAATAGAAATCCCTTGAAGTTTTTTTTATATCTCTTAGAATCCTTTAAAATTTCTTAAAATCCCTTTAAATAATTGCTATGGCTAGAAATCACATGTATTTTTATTTGATTTAATTTATTTTTGAAAGTTCACCTGAAATCCCTTGACAGATTGTATGTCTCTTGAAATGTTTTACAATTCCTTGAAATTCCTTATAATCTTTCCACTTGCAAGAAATCCCTGAAATTTTCCTTAAATTTAATTTATTTTGCAAAGTTCACTAGAAATCCCTTGACATCTTTGGAAATCTACCAAGAATTTTCGAAATACCTTGACATTTTTTATATCTCTCGAAATCCTTTAGAATTCTTTAAAATCCCTTTTAACAATAGGAATTGCTAGAAACCCCTTGAAATTTCGTAAATCTCTTGAAGTCCTTGAGAATTCCATTAATCTTTCCATGAATCTTTGAAAATCGTCAAACAATTTTCAAGATTCCTTGAAATTTTGTATATCACGTGAAATTTTTTAGTATTACTAAGAATCCCTTGAAATATTCAACATTTCTAGAAATTCCTTGAATTTTCATTTAAATTAATTTATTTTACAAAGTTCAATAGAAATCCATTGAAAGTTTGTCTATCTCTGGAAATGCTTTAGAATTCCTTAAAATCCCTTAAAATCTTTCCACTTGAAAAAAACCCCTGGAATTTTCGATAAATTTAATTTATTTTGCAAATTTCACTATAAATCCTTTGAAAAATTTGAAAATCCTCCAACAATTTTCGAGAACCCTTGAAATGTTGCACATCTCGTGAAATTTTTTAGAATTCCTAAGAATCCCTTCGAAATCTTCAAAATATCTAGAAATCCCTTGAATTTTCATTTGATTTAATTTATTTTTCAAAGTTGACTAGAAATCCCTGGACGTCTTTGAAAATCTTCCAACAATTTTCGAAGTACCTTGGCATGTTTTATATCTCTTGGAATCCTTTAGAATTACTTAAAATCTTGAAATCTTTAAAATTGCTAGATATCCTTTGAATTTTTATTTAATTTTGTTTATTTTTCAAAGTTCACTAGAAACCCATTGACACCTTTGAAAATCCCAGAAAATTTGTCGAAATCCCTTCAGATTTTGTAAATCTTTTGAAATCCTGGAGAATTCCATCCAATCTTGAAATCTTTAAAATTAATAGATATCCTTTGAATTTTTATTTAATTTGGTTTATTTTGCAAAGTTCACTAGAAATCCCTTGAAATCTTTGAAAATCCTCCAACGATTTTCAAGATCCCTTGACAATAGGTACATCTCGTGAATTTTTTTTTAATTCCTAAAAATCCCTTGAAATCTTTAAAATTGTTAGAAATCCCTTGAATTTTCATTTCATTTAATTTATTTTGCAAACTTGACTAGAAATCTCTTGATGTCTTTGGAAATCTTCCAACCATTTTCGAAGTACCTTAAAAATATTTTATATCTCTTGAAATTCTTTAGAATTACTTAAAATCCCTTTAAACAATTGGAATTGATAGAAATACCTTGAAATGTTGTAAATCTCTTGAAATCCTGGAGAATTCCATAAAATCTTGAAATCTTTAAAATTGCTAGATATCCTTTGAATTTTAATTTAATTTTGTTTATTTTTCAAAGTTCATTAGAAAGCCATTGACACCTTTAAAAATCTCAGAAAATTTGTCGAAATCCCTTCAGGTTTTGTAAATCTCTTGAAATCCTGGAGAATTCCATAAAATCTTGAAATTTTTAAAATTCCTAGATATCCTTTGAATTTTTATTATTTTTCAAAGTTCATTAGAAAGCCATTGACACCTTTAAAAATCTCAGAAAATTTGTCGAAATCCCTTCAGGTTT
>JAWWLR010000054.1:68047668-68061705 GCA_035041075.1 Acraspis erinacei | reverse complement strand
ATATGTCAATCCCGTCTTTAAAGAAGTATTTTATGAATAACAAATAAAATAAAATTCCAGATATCTAGTGGAATTAATTCATGTTTATTTAGTAAATGTACCTAAATTTAGAATTTATTAACTATCAGAAAAAATCGAAATTATTGACTTGGAATGAAAACACTTTTAATGGAATTATTATGTTTTACATAAATTTAGCAAAGAAAATTCCCAACTATGTTATTGCTTCTACTTTTAGAAACTGAAAATATTTAAAAAAATTATTTGTCACCTATTTGATTTTTCCACAATATAACTTCTGTGCTTTAATATTATTATTAATTATAAAAAATATATACTTTCAATAATAATTTTTCAACTTATAATAAATGTCGAAGCTGGAATAAACATTACACTAATTTTTCAGAGATTTCTGGCCTATTTTTGGTCAAAGTAAAGCAGTCAAGTAATGTTTAGACAGATGATTTTTCCCGTGTAGGTTAAAGTTTATTCAAGCTCTGGGACAGAGTTGGAAAGATACACAAACCCGTGACGCAGCATTTTAAGAAATTATCAAATTTAAAACTTCGGTAGAGATTCGAAACTCAAGAAAAAATGGAGAAATTTTTTAAAGTGTTGATTAAATGAGATTAAAATTTTTTTTCAAAGGAACTTAAAATTTCAGATCTCAGAAAATATCAGATTTCACAGAATTTTACGGGAATTTGTGATATTTTTTTATGGGGGATTTCACAGTATTTCAAATATTACTCTTTCTTATTATTTAGATTTTAATAATTAGGTATGCTTGGACATAAATATTTCTTAAGGATTTTTTTAGAGTTAAAATATTTCACAAATATTTCCATGATTTCTATAAGATTTTCGAAAGATTTCAAAAATTGAATAAATATTTTGCAAAGATTTTTGATAGAATGAGAAGATTTCCCAAAGATTTCAATGATTTCCGAAAGATTAAAAAAAAATTCACAAATATTTCGCAAACATTTTGGAAAGACTTCAAAAATTTCAAAAATATTTCAAACAGAGAGAAACTGAAAGTGAGTCGATTATTAGACACCACCGCTACTGACCAGTTCTCGACTCTGCAGGCGATTTCGGGAACCAATGTCAAACTTTGTTCTATCTTACGCATATTAAATGGATTCTCACGCATACAAGTGCAACTCGTTGACCAAAAAAGACGAATGTGAAAAAAATCACATAAATTTCCAACCAAAAAGTTGAATTTTCAACCAAAATGTTAAATTTTCAGTTAAAAATTAATTTTTGAACACAAAAAAACTAATTTTCAACAAGTTAGTTCAAGTTTTAAACGAAAAAATGAAATCTCACCGAAAAATGTAATAGTTAATAGTTTAACAAAAAAATACTTTTACTTAATTTAAAAAACAGTTAAATTTTTAACAGAGAAGATTCATTTTCTACCAAAAAGACGAATTATTTCACTTTGAAAATTCATCCTTTTGGTAGAATTTGAAAAATGTAAAAATGTATAGTCTGGTTTTGAAATTTATATTTTTTGTTAAAAAATCAACAACAAATTCAGTAAATTCAACAAAAATGTTGTTAAAAATAAAAATTAATATTTTCGGTTAAAATATTCAACTATTTTGGTAAAAACTCTTTTCTTGTTGGTTCAGAATTAATTTCTTTTAAATAGAAATGTAACTGCTAAATTTTCGATTGAAACATTATCTTTTTTAGTTTGAAAATTCCTCTAATTGATAAAAAAATCAATCTCCCTGGTTTGAAACCCCCTTTTTCAGTTAAAAATTTATATTTTGGGTTTAAAAAATAAATTATTTAGTTACAAATACTTTTCTTTTTTGTAGAAAATCCATTTCTTTAAACTGAAACTCTAAATTGTGAATTTTCGATTAAAAAATTATTTATTTCAGTTTGAAAATTCATCCTTTTGGTAGAATTTGAATCTTACTCGTTGAAAAATGATTTTTTTCCGTCAAAGATTGATCATTTTACGTAAAAATGTATATTCTGGTTTCGAAATTTATATATTTTTTTTATATTTTTTTATATTTTTGAGGTAAAAAAATCAATTATTTCAGTACAAATTCTTTTTTCTTTTTGCTTCAGAATTAATTTCTTTTAAATAAAATGATAACTACTGAATTTGTGTTTAAAAAATTATCTTTTTTCAGTTCAAAATTCATATTCTGGATTTAAAAAATACATTATTTTTTAAAAATTCTTTTATTTTTGGTATACAAGCCATTCCTTTAAACTAAAAATGTAACTGCTGAATTTCAGATAAAAAATGTATCTTTTTTAGTTTGAAAACTCATCTTTTTGTTCGAATTTCAATCTTCTTGGTTGAAAAATGCTTTTTTTCAGTCAAAGATTGATCATTTTAGTAAAAAATTCATATTTAGTTAACGAATTCATATTTTTTGTTAAAAATTCATTAATGTTCAAGAACATAGTTAAATTTAAAAAAAAAATATTCAACTTTTCAACAAAATAGTTGAATTTTCAATCTAGAAAGTCGATTTTTTTAGAAAATGGTTGATTTATAAGCCCAAAAAGTACATTTTTACTTGAAAAATATTCAAATTTAAACAAATACGGTATAAAAAGTAAGAAATAATTCATTAAAATTCATTACATTATTTATTCTCGGATGTTTTTTCATTATCATAATATGATTCTAACTAAAAGTAATATTGTTTTAAAATGAACTGTATTATTTATGATAAAAATTACGTAGTAATCATCATTTTTGTTAAAAATTAATTTCTTTGGTCGAAAAGTTAACTATTTTATTGAAAATTTGTTGGTTGAAAATTTAGCTATAGAAGCGTAGGTACAAAATTATTTTTTTTTAGTTGAAGATTTAATTATGTGGTTAAAATTTTGTTTCTTTTGCCTTTTGGGGAAGGATAATCCTCTTTTTTCGAAATTTAAATACTTGGTTGAAAATTTATGTTCTGTGTAGATAATTTGTCTTTTTGGACGATCCTTAATTTTTTTAACTGGCAATTTGAATAATTCAGTTTTGGTAGAAAATTGTAGTTGAAAATTCAACCATCTGATTGCAAACTGATGTATTTTTTTAAGAACTCGTCTTTTTGGTAGAAAATTAATCTTCTCTGTTAAACAAACTGTTACATTTTTCGGTGAGATTTCATTTTTTCGGTTAAAACTTGAAATAACTAAATAAAAAATTTCACAAATATTTCGCAAAGATTTTTTATAGACATAAAAGATTTTATAAATATTTCTAATATTTTTCAAAAATTTTAGATAAATTACGAAGAGTGTACAAAGATTTCAAGGATTTTGCAAAGATATCACAAAACATTCGGATAAATTTAAAAGATTTTTAAAAAGTCTTAAATTATTTCACAAAGCTTTCTGATATATTTATAAAATTTCACAAAGAATTCAATGATTTTCGAAAGATTTCACAAATTTCTCAATGTTTACTAAATATTTTAAAAAAATTAAAAATTTGGAAAAATTTCTACAGATTTAAAATTGATTTTACAAATATTTGAATTATTTCGTAAAGACTTAAATATTCTTACCCGTATTATAATATTATAAAATATTTTAAATATTTCGCAAATACTGCCAAAGACTTCCCTAAAAATTAAAAAAAAATGGCTAATATTTTTCAAAGATTTTGGATTACCCAATATTTCAATAATATTTCAAATAATTTCCTAAAGATATCACAAAGGTTTAAAATACTTCTTAAGGATTTCAAAGATTTCAAATATTTTGAAAATATTTCCAAAGATTTTACAAAGATTTCATAAAGATTTAAATGATTTTCCAATGATTTCAAAGATTTTAAATATTTTGCAAGTGTTTCTGCTGGAGGAAAAATATTTCACAAAAATTAAATTTATTTCACAAAAATTCCAGATATATTTAAAAGATTGCGCTATTGTTTTCATGATTTCCCAAAGATTTCACCAATTTTGCAAATATTTCGCAAAGTTTTTGGAGAGATTAAAAATATTTTAAAAGGATTTCAATGATTTCAATAATCTCACTAATATTTCATAAAGATTCAAAATATTTTTTTAAGGTTTTCATAGATTTAATCAAATTTGAAAATATTTGTAATAGCTTGAATATATTTCACAAAAATTCCAGATAGATTTTAAAGATTACGTTAAGGTTTCAATGATTAAAAATATTAAAAATATTTCACAAGGTTTTTAAAAGATTTCGGATAGAATAAAAATATTTGAATTATTTCAAAAAAATTTATGATATATTTCAGAGAGTGCACGAAAGTTTCAATAATTTCCAGAAGATTTCAATAATTGCAAAAATTTTGCCAAATATTTCAAAAATATTTCAAGTATTATATTTCGCAAATATTGTCAAATATTCTAGAAACATTAGAATTTTTCCCAAAAAAGATTTCAAAGCTTTCATGAGGTTTGAAATATTTCGAAAAGATTACGGATAGATTAAAAAGATTTCACAATGATTATAAAATATTAAAAAAATATTTTGCAAGGATTCCCCAATATTTTACAAATATCTAAATGATTTCGTAAAGATTTCGGACATATTGAAATTATTTCAGAATGACTTCAATGATTTAAATAATTTCACTAATATTGAAAAATATTTCTGAAATATTTCCTAAGATTTCACAAAGATTTTAATGATTTCCTAAGAATTTGTAAGATTTCAAAGATTTTGGATAAATTAAAAATATTTCAATTCACAAAGAATTCACAAGAATTCACAAAGATCTCAATGGCTTCCTAAGGATTTTAAGGATATTAAATATTTCGCAAAGATTTCCAAATATTTGACAAAGATTTCATAAAGCCGTTAAAAAATTTCCAAGGATTTCAAAGATTTCCAAAATTCCGCAAAATTTCTGATAGAGGAAACGATTTCATTTATTTCACAAAAATTCCAGATTTTAAAGAGTGCGCTAATATTTCAATGATTTTCCAAATTTTTCAAATATTTCACAAAGATTTTGGATAGATTTAAAAGATTTCACAATGAATTTCCAATCATTTTACACAGATTTCCTAAGAATTTCAAAGATTTCGAAGATTTCAGATACATTTAAATTTTTTAAATTTTTCACAAAAATTTATGATAGATTTCCAAAGCCCACAAAAGTTTAAATGATTTCCTGAAGATGTCAATAAATTCCCAAAATATTTCAAATATTTCGCAAAGCTTCCCAAATATTTCACAAAGGTTTAAATGATTCCCCGAAGATTTCGGATAGCTTAAAAAAATTTCACAAGGAATTCAATGATTTCAATGATTTCACTAATATTACCAAATAATTGAAAAGGGTTTGAAAGATTTACAGAGATTTCACAAAGATTTCAATGATTTTTTCAGAATTTTAAAGATTTCGGATAGATTAAAAATATTTCAAAAGATTTCCTACAGATTTCAATAACTTGCCAAATATTTCCATTATTTCAATAATTGCACTAAAATTTATAATAGATTTCAAAGAATGCAAAAATATTTCCATGTTTTTAATAATTTTACAAATATTTCCAAATGTTTCTCAAATATTTCTACAGATTTTACAAACATTTCACAGAGATTTCGCTAAAGCTTTCCAATAGATTTCCAAGAGTGCAGAAAGATTTCACAAGCACAAAAATTTCAAATTGATTTTAGGGAGTGCGCTAATATTTCAATTAATCCCCAAAGATTTCACAAAGTCTGCAAATATTCCGCAACGACTTCTGGTAGATTTAAAATATTTCACATAGACTTAGACGATTTCAATAATTCCACTATTATTACTATATAATTCGAAAATAATTAAAAATATTTTGCAAAGATTTCCAGACATTTTAAAAATATTTCACAAAGATTTCAATTATTTCTTAAGAATTTCAAAGATTTCGGATAGATTAAAAAGATGTCAATCATTTCACAGCATTTTGCGATAGATTTCAAAGTGTGTACAAAGATTTCGAAGATTTCCCGAATATTTTAATAACTTCAGAATTATTACAAAATATTTCGAAAAATACTAAAAATTAAGATTATAAAAATATATCACAAGTAGTTCAATGATTACAATAATTTCAAAAATATTTCCATAATTTCACAGATAGCATCAAATTTTTTTTTTTTTTAATTCAAATATTTCTCGAAGGTTTCTAAATATTTCACAAAAATTTTAATTATTTTAAAAAATTGTAAGATACTTCCAAAGGTTTTACAAAGATTTGAATGATTTCGCAAAGATATCGAAAATATTAAAAAGATTTCACAAAGTCTTCAGTCATTTTAATAGTTTCATAAATACTACCATATATTTAAGAAATTTTCAGATGTATTGCAAACATTTCCAAAGTGTTTGTAAACATTTCAAAAAGATTTAAATGATTTCACAAATATTTCACCAAGATTTAACCAAGAAAAAGGTTTCACAAAGACTTAAATTATTTTAATAATTTTACAAATATTACCGTATATTTAAGAAATTTTTAGATGTTTCGCAGACATTTCCAAAGATTTACCAAAGCTTTGAATTGGTTCACAAAGATATCACCAAGATCTCAAATTTTTTGTAAACATTTTTGATGTATTTAAAAGATTTCGTAAAGATTATAATTATTGTGAAAAAATTTGACTTAGACTTTAAATATTGCACAAACATTTCAATTGTTTCATAAATATTTCACAAATATTTCAAATATTTCGCAAAGGTTTGAATAATTTCCCGAACCGTTCAATAATTTCACGAGAAGAATCAAACATTTCAAATATTTCGCAATAATTTCAAAAATATTCTGAATTATTTCAAATTTCTCGCACATATTTCCAAAGATTTTAAAAAGATTTCACAAAAATTTTAATGATTTCACAAGATTTCAAATTATTAGATTAGATTAGATTTTCAAATTATTAAATTATGATAGATTTCAAAGATTTAAATAATATTTCAGTGATTTCCCAAAGATTTCAATAATTTCAAAAATATTACAAAATGTTTTAAAAATATTTAAAATATTTCGAAATATTTAAGAAAGTTCACAATGATTTCGTAAGGATTTCAAAATTTTTACAAGTTTTAAAATATTTCGCAAAGATTCGCCTCTGCTTATAAAAAATTTGAATAAAATTCAAGTAGTCCAATTTAATTCCACCTTAATGAATAGCATCCGGAATTATCTAAAAAAATGTATTTTCACGTTTTTGCAATGTTAAAAAAAATATTGAAAGTAACTTGTCAAATTATTACACACGCAGATTATTATTTTCTCAATGAAAAAAATATTATGTTATTTCTAAAGAATTGAAAGTAAGTTTAAAAAATGTGTAATTAATATCAAAATCATTAGAATCACAACATTCTCTAATCTTCTAAGATTTTTTTCTAAAATCCATAATGCAAAATGTTAGAAAATAAAGCGAATTTTTCCAAAAAAAAAGCTAGTGTATTATTATATTTACCGGTAGAATGAAGGATGGCTGCCAAAGTGAATACGAAAATACGAAGCTTCCTCTTTTTTTCAAAGTGGACAAAAAACTGATTAATTTTAAAAAAAAACGTAATTTGGATAACAGTGTAACTAACGAATTAACTTACTGGAGTAATCCCTCAGAAATTCTGGGAGACTTAGAAAATACTGAGGGGACTTTCAAAATCCACCGACTTGTAAGATAAAACTGCGCTAACTACAAATAAAAAATTGGGGCCTATTTACCATTTTCAGTGATATGAATATTTGAGTTTCTCATCGTAAAATAAGATTAAAAATAGACGCCTCACAAGAAGAAAGTTCTTTTTTACATTCTAATCTTAATAATAATATAATTAATTATTAATTATCTGTTATATACATTAATTATTATTAATTCTATATTTCGCGCATTCTATCAAATGACGACGGTTTTTGCCCTCCTGAGTTCTGCCCTCCTTTTGAATAGAAATTAAAAAATTTAAAGCATTTTCAAAAATATTGACGAGGTTTTCTTTTTAAAATTAAAAAATGTTATTTTTTATTGCTTTTTGAAAACACTGCAATAATTTTAACAGTTTTTTTAATTTTGTTGAAAAATTGAACATTGTGCTATAGATACGAAAAAAGATGAACAGATAAAAACTGTGCTGCCAAAAATGATCTAAAAATTTGTTATTAATTAACGCTGGATGGGATTTAAAATACTTCTTAAGGATTTCAAAGATTTCAAATATTTTGAAAAGATTTCTAAATATTTTACAATGATTTCATATAAATTTAAATGATTTTCCAATGATTTTAAAGATTTCAAATATTTTGCAAGTGTTTCTACTGAAGGAAAAAGATTTCACAAAGATTAAATTTATTTCACAAAAATTCCAGATATATTTCAAACAGTGGGCTATTGTTTTAACGATTTCCCAAAGATTTAAGAAATTTTGCAAATATTTCGCAAAGATTTTAGACAGATTAAAAATATTTTAAAAGGATTTCAAAGATTTAATCAATTTTGAAAATATTTATGATCGCTTGAAAATATTTCACAAAAATTCCAGATAGATTTTAAAGAGTACGCTATGGTTTCAATGATTAAAAATATTAAAAATATTTCACAAGGTTTTTAATAATTTCAAAGCTTCACTAATATAAAAAAATATTTACATTCGTAAAAAACAATATTAAAATTTAAAAAATTTAATTTCTGGACAAATAACACAAGGTACGAGAAAAACAAATACACAAAAGTTTTTCAATCTAAAAATAGCTACACATTTCTTATTAGTCCTTTATTGAAAGGATGTTTAGTTTTGGTTTTAACCGTAAAAAATAACGTTAAAAATTAAAAATAAATAATATGGAATAAATAAAATTGTGCACCTAAAACACATTTAAAAATTTTTTATTAATCACTTTTTGATAGGATTTATGGTTTTTTTAAACGTTAAAAATAACATTAAAAATAAAAATGGAAAATTTATGAAAAAAATTGATGGACAAGTTTCTCACCCAAAAAAGAGATACAAATTTGTATTATTCATTTTTTGATAGGACGAAAAGTTTTTATTGTAATACAAAAAATAATTTTTTCTTGGAGTGCGTAGTTTTTGTTTTAATCGTAATAAAATAAAATTGAAAATAGAAAAATTAGATTGCTTAACAAACGACACAAGATACGGCAAAAATTAATTGAAAAAAGAATTTTTCCCAAAAAATATCTTATTTATTAATAATTATTTGTTTATAAAAAGCGTCATCTTTTTAATGGCAAAGAATAAAATAATAATTAGAAATTAAAATATTTAGAAAAACAATACAAAGTATAGAAAATTTTGTTTAAAAAGTTAGTTTTTGATCAAATGCGTATTTTTTTGTTTAAATGGTAAAAACAACCATGAAAATAAACAAATGAAGGTTTTGTCAAATCGACACAAATTCTAATAAAATTTTAATTTACAAATTTGTTATTTTATAATCTGTGGACTTGAAAAAAACATAAAAATAAGGCAATAAAACACATCTGTTTCAACATCAATGGATATTACGTGCACATGGCCTCTTTAAAGTAGAAACACCTTTTCTAAAAAATTGTTTTCTTTTTTTATCCGAAAATATGAATTTTTAATGAAAAACTTAAATTTCAAGCAAATAGTTTAATTTTAGCCAAATAGATGAATTTTCTATAAATAAGATGACTTTTGTAAAAAAAAGAATAATTTTCAATAAAATAGTTGAATCTTTAACCAAATAAGATTAATTTTCTACTACTTGCATTTTTGACTAAAAAAGGTTTAGAAAATTTCAAAAAAGATTACTATTCTACAATATAGTTTATTTTTGTATGTAAAAAATATGAATTTTTAAGTTACACATTGAAACAAAATAGTTGAATTCTAATATGATTAATTTTAAAATTATTGAATTTTTAACTAAAAAACTATTAAATGTATTCCAAAAGAGATGAATTTTCTACGAAAGGAATTTAATTTATTTGAAATATTATTTATGTCAAGTTTAAAATAAAAATATTTTTAAACTTTTAAATTCTCTTCAGAGAACGTATTATATATATATATATATATATATATATATTTTTTAATTTGACCCCCCCCCCCAGTTTTTGTGAAATGTTCACGTTTAGAGAATCTCTGAGTAAGAAAAACCCGTTTTTACGAATGTGTCTGTTTGCATTTCTGTATGTGTGCGTGCATGTGAGCCTGTGTGAAAGAGTGGGCCTGTGTGTATGTATACGCTTGTATGCAAGGGACCACGATAAACTGAAGGTCAAGTTCGTTAGCCAGTTATTATGGATAAAAATTCAAAAAGTGAGCCCATTTTCAAAATTGTTGATACAATTTTTTCAAAGATTTAAATATTCTATGTAATGCTATTTTTAGTGCTCGGAAATTTGAACAATTTATTTCTGCGAGATTTTTCAATACAAAAAATAGTCACAGTTATAGCATATTCAAAATGAAAACAGAAAATGCAAATTTTAAGCCATAAAATAACAGTGCTTTGAATTTTTTTGAAAAGTCGAAAATTCCTATTTTTTCACCAAAAGGTTCTAGTTTTGACCACAAAAAAATAAAAAATTCCATGTTGCGTTCAAACTATCTAAGATACGAAAAAATATGAAAAGACAAAATTTTGCATTCAAAAAAGATTTACAAGTTTGATGTGAATTTTTCTTTGTTTTTCAAAATTCTACTTTTTTGGAGAAAATTAATTTTCCTAATTAAAAATTCATATTTTTGTATAAAAACTAAACTTTTTGGTTAATCATTAGGTTTTTAAAAAGATATATCATTTTAGTATTAGAAACCTGTCCTTCGTTAAAAATGAAACTATTTTGTTTGAAAAATTTTCTGATTTTTTATACATTCTACATGCATCTAATTTGGATATATATAGATACCATTTTTTAATTTAAAAAAATATAATTTTTAAAAATAAAATAGAATAAAAAATATTAAAAAATTTCATTGAAGAAACGATTTTTGAAAAATATTTCTACAATGTAAAAATTACAGTTTTTTGTCAGATTAATAACTTTACAACAGTGTTCATTATCACTTGGCTGCGTCTTCTGCTAATGTCAAAATTTGTTTTTCATCAAATTATGTCGCAATAAAATGTTTGAAGAATAACTTGTACTTAATTAATTTTCATAAAACATTGAAATAATTATTTAACCAAAAAATTTGTTTAATAATCTCAAATTTTTACATATCTTCACGAATTCTTTTGCTACAATGTTTGAATTTAAAAGCATAATCAAATAAATCTTATAAAACTGCAATCTTCCTTTGGCAAATTTACTTATTTTCTTCATTATATTGTGATTCTTGCAATCACTCTACTTTTAAAATTGAAACAGTTTCGGAAAGCTAAAAATTTTTCGACGCAAAATTTGTATACGAGAAATCAAGGGGGAGAGAAAAAAATTATTTGAAGTAATAATTATTCAAATACAATATTTCTTGACAATTGGTATTCTTATTACTGTAGAAATTTATTTAAATATAAGTTTCTTTCAAGTATATTTGTTGGAAAAATAAGATCAAATAAAAAATTTAATTAAATTAAAAAAAAAATTTTTTTTCAATTTAATTTAATCGGATATACGTCACTGAAAAAATAATTTGTAAGGATTTTTTTGATTGCAATGTTTTAAAATATAATAAAACATTTGTGAAAAATTTTTTACAATATCTACAAAAATGAATTTTGTTACCTGCAAATTTAACTATTCTATTTTTCAAACGTTTGGTCAAAAGTTCCATGTTTGAACTGAAATAGTAACTATTCAATTTTTTCTTTGAAAATATTAATTTCTTGGTTGTATTATATTTTTAGTAGAAATTGCAACTTTTTTGGTTCCAAATTTTATGATTTTCTTTAAAATTCAAAAGTTTTTTTTATGCAATTTTTCATGTTGGTTAAAACTTCAATATTCTGGATGAATTTTCAAGAAAAAAGATAATATTTAAATCCGAAGGATTAATTCAAAAAATTGCATCAACGTAGTAAGTATTTCAGTTAAAAAATTAAATTTCCGTCCAAAAAGATGAATTTAAAAAGTAAAAAATTCCACTAGAGATTCCTCAATTTAGGTAAAAAATGGTGTTTTTTTAGCAAAAGGTAATTAATTTTTTTGGTTTCAAATTTTACTGTATAGTACAAATTAATGATCTTAGTTAAAAATTCATCATTTTTGTTGAAAATTTGTTTTTAACTAAAAAAAATGTAACTTTTGTATTGAATTTTGTATTGTATTTTCGATTGAAAGTTTTTTCTAGCCTTTAATTCTTATTCATTTTTAAATCAAAAAATAAACTACACAAGCTTCTAAATGGAAATACAAGAATTAGTTTATAACTTTTTTTGAGAAAATTTTAAAAAATTAAAATTTTTTTATTTTCTTATTTTTTTGGCTTAGAACTTTTAGCAGTTTATTTCCAATTTTGTCTTAAAATCTTCGCGGTTCGTTTTGACGATTTTGGCATTCTTTCCAAATTTCAAATAATTCTTTATTTTTTTTTTAAATTTTCAGCATTTTAAAAACAATTTTTATTCTTCCGAAACTTTTTGAAAAATATTTCAAACAGAAAAAAGGGCCTCGCATATTTTTCATGAACTTATATAATTTTTTGAAATATTTTTAAATATTCGCATAAAATAAATTTTTTGAATCATTTTGTATTTTTCGAGAAATATGAAACATCAATCCCCTTGAATCCCATCAAAATTCTTAAAAAGCTTTTGCATTATTTACAAAATCATTAGTAAGCTACCTTTTTCTAAATTCAACAAATCTTTTGAGACTTTTAAAAACCTTTAAAAATATTCGATTCAAATTATGATTAAAAACAAATTATTTTAAATTTCCCTAGAAACCTTCAAAAAATGGCGATGCTCTTGAAACCCTACAAAATTCATAGAAAAATACGAATTTTTAATTAATTAATTTAATTAATTTTTAAATATTTGACAAAAAAAAGAGTTAAAAAAGTCAGTAAAAAGTTAAAAGTTAATTTTTTTAATTAAAGATATGAACTTTTAAGAAAACAAGATTATTTTTTTAACTAAGGAAATTAATTTTGAACTAGAATGATGAATCTTCGAACAAAAGAATTAATTTTTAAAAAGTAGTTCAATGTTGAAGCAAATAGTGGAATGTTTAACCAAACAAATCAATTCGATATCGTTTTTAATAAAATAACACAGACTTTCAAAAATTTTAGTATAAATTAAAACAAAAAATTTCAAGCCACCAAAATTTCTAAAATTATCAAGAATTCCCAAAAATTCGAAAATAATTAGAAATTTCAAAAATTACTGGAAATTTCTAAAATTGCCAATAATGTCCAAAAATTACCAAAATTAGAGTTCGGCTGTATTATGAAAAACAACCATTTTTTAAACATTATGCATGCTTTTTGTTAAAAATTCCACAACATTGTTAAAAATTTATTTTGTTTTTTTTAATAAAATATTTTTAATAAAATAATAATTTAATTCAAAGTATTCTAAAAGCTGCATTTTGTGTTCAATTTCTTAGAGTTTTAAATTATTTTTGAATGTTTTTAAGAGTCCTAAATATCTTTTAGATTTACTAGAAGTTTTGCAAAAACTTTTAATCTTGCAAACATGTAAAAAATACTTTAATATCTTCTACACCTTTTTTTAAAATATAAAAAATCTTTTGAAACTTTCGAAAATTCTTAAAAAGATTCCGACTTTAAAGTATTTAAAAGATCAAAATTTCGTTAAAATTTTTGTTTATCTTCTCAAGATTTGAATTATTTTAAAACCTTGTACAGAGTTCTAAAACCTCGGAATATTTTATGGAATATTTTTAAATTTTCCTAATTTTTGGTTTAAATCTTCCGCAAATAAAAAGAAATGGTTTTAAAATATGCAGATCCCTATCAAATTTATCTGCCCTTCAGAAATCAGACTGCTGCTGCCATCTCTTGGCTTCTGTTTGAAGCTTCTTACTCTTTCCTATTTTTTCTTTAAATTCATTTTATATTTTATGATTATTAATAACAATTAGTTTTTTATTTAAAAAATAAATCCGGAAGAT
>JAWWLR010000054.1:68030732-68046012 GCA_035041075.1 Acraspis erinacei | reverse complement strand
GATATAAAGACATATTTAAGTTTATTAGCGATTGTTGATACCAGTGGAAGGTAAAGTTCCGTCGCTAATAAAGAAATTTGAACAATTTACCAACGGGTGAAAATTACTAACGATTATCCACTGAGTTATTTTTTTTATAAATTATAAAAAAAACTACTCAAAACTTAAAGAATTATATAATTTTGATTTTAAAGTGGCATTTTTTTAATTACGGGAAAAAATAATTTTTAATACTAACTAACTAAAAAAGTTCAATTTCAAACAAGAAGTTGAATTTTCACCCAAACAAATCTAAGTTCCTAATAAAAAATGTTATTTTCAAACAGTTGTATTTATAAACAAAAAAGTTTGAATGCTTTCAGGAATAGACGAATTTTTTACAAAACTGTTTAATTTTTTGACCTGAAAATATTAATGTTTAACAAAAAAGTTAAATTTCAACAAAAGTTGAATCTTGTAAGGTGAAAATATGAATTTCAAACAAAAAAAAAGTGAATTTTCAACCAAATAGTTGAATTTTCTATCAAGAAAATTAATTGTCTACCAAAAATACAAATTTTCAACAAATTAGGTATATTTAAAACCTAAGGAAAAAATCTTTAACTAAAATGGTGTATCTAGAACAAGAAAATTTGTGTTTCAAAATTAGTTGAAATTTTAATTAATTAGTTAAATTTCACACCCACAAAGATGAATTTTTAACGAAAAATGTAATAGTTGATGTATCAACAAAATACATTTTAATTCTAAATCAAAAGGAGTAGAATTTACCCTGAAAAAGATTTTGTAAAAAAATAGTTAAATCATTAGCCAAGACTAATTAATTTTAAATTAAAATTATTAATTTTTGAAATAAAAGTTTAGGTTTCAACACAATAATTTACATAATTTTTTAAATGATTTTAATTTTATTCTACAAACTGTTAAACTTATAAAAAAACAATTTTTCAATTAAATACTAGTAAATTTCTTAACCAAAACATATTGATTTTGAACTAAAATGATACTAATCAATCAAAAAAATATAATAGTTCATATTTAAATAAACTTGATTTGAAATCAAAATTATTAATTTTCTACCAAAAAAAATTAATTAAATTAAAATTTGAATGGCAAATAATTTTTAAAGCAAAATGAAAATTTCGTATTTTTTATTTTATATGTCTATTTATTTTTAATGTTAAGAAAGGTTTTTGAAGACTTCACATTCGCGGAAACAGTATTTAGCAAATTTTATATTTTACAGGATTTTGCAACATTTTAGGGTTCGCATAAGATTTAAAGAAATTTAGAAATATTTTATAATTTTTCGGAAATTTGTCAAAGTCTTAAAATATTTGAATCTATTGCTAACTTTTAAAATCTAAACCTTCTAAATATATTTTAAAACGACACAAATTTTTCCTACAATTATTTTCAATTTAGCAAAATAGCCTTTTAAATAGATTTGAAATACATCACATTTTGACAATTTTGGAAATACTTTGAAAACTTTGAATATTCCTTTTAAATTATTGTTTTAAAATAAAAAATCATTTTGCATTTACTATCAAGTTTAAATGCAAATTTGTTATCAACACTTTTTTCATTTTTGGAGATCTTTTGAAAACTTTTAAATATCTTAAATGTTTTCTAAAAATTTCACTACCTGTAAAATTTGAAAATTTCGCTCTAAAATCTCCTTCTTTCTTTTTCGAAATTATAGGAGATCATTTTGAATGTATTGAAATGTTTTTAAAGTTTCTCTTAAAATTAATTTTTTTTACATAAAAAATCATTTTGAACTTTCCCATGAATTTGAGGAAAATTGGTTTATTTTTGGTTTTTCGAATCTTTTAAAAACTTATATAAGACTTTAAAATATCTTTAAAAAATTATAATGTTCTCTAAAATTTGGTTATTTTGAAAAATTGAAACATTTTGCTCTAAAATCTGCTGCTTTGTTCTTCGAAATTGTCTCTTAAAATTAATTTTTTTAAATAAAAAATTATCTAAAATTTTACCGGGAATCTTTGGAAAATTGGTTTATTTTTTGTAAACCTGGGAAGCTCTTCCAAATTATTTTTTATCCAAAAATTATTCTAAATTTTTAATGATTTTATTTAGTTTCGAATATTTTAAAAACTTCTAAAACAATGAGATGCTTCTGAAATAATTTGAATGTTTGCTGAAATTTTTTTATCTTAAAAAATTTCGAAATTTTATTTTCAAACCTTCTATGTCAAAATTTTAGGAACTCATTAATGATTTCCAATATTTTTAAATATTGTCTTGAAATGAATTTCAGAAATCAAAAAATGATTTGAACTGTTCACAGGAATCATAAGAAAGTTTGCTTATTATCTTTTGAGACATTGGAAATTTTCAAAAAGCTTCTGTATTTCCAAATCTTCAAAAATCTACATTTTATTTGAAATTGTTTGAACTAATCTCAAGATTTGAATGATTTTCGAATATTTGCAAAACTTACAAATCTTCCAAATTCCTAATGAAATAATTGAAATATTTTCTAAAATGTTTAAAAATTCTACAAAGTGACAAAAAAACTGTTTTAAAATCTTCCAGACCTTTTTTAAATTTTTAAAATTTTTAATGTTTAATTTTTTTTAATTTGTCTAATCCTTATAAAAGTGTAAGAAAGTTTAAAAATTATATTGTATCAGCAGTATTTTTAAAACAAAATTTTTTTCTTTATGATCAAAGAATTATTTAAAATTATGATTTTCTATTCAAGAAACAAAATTCATGAAATAAAAATTCCTCTTTTGGAAATTGTGATGAGCAAAAGTCCATTCAAAATCTCGTCAAATATGATCAAAGTGTATGTTAATTCATTTATATTCAAAATTTTCATTTAAAATGTCTATTAAATTGTAATATCTATGTACCAATAAAACATTTTACGATGCAAATTCACATTGCCGCACATGGATAACAGATGCGATGGAAATTACGACTCGAATGTAAACGATTATCAATGCAATTTTCTGTGGAAAATTTCACTTTGAGGATTGCCCAATTCGTATGAATTTTGGATGGAGTTGATGAAAGAGTAAAATTTCAAATTGCAGTTGGCAGTGAATTTCAGATCGCTTTGTGGCAATTCGAATCGCGTTCCACACGAGAACAAAAGGTAAATAAAATACGGGATTCTCTGCTTGGCTATAAATTATAACTATCTATATCCCTTTTTGTCATTTTGTATACATAAATATGAAATCGAGAAATAATTTTATCACAGTCTTGATATTTTGAAACAAATTTTAAGTGAAAAACAGTCGAACCTGGATTTAGTGAATCTGGATTTAGTATTTCTGAGAATTGACGTCGCGCCGTGGGGATGGGTAAGACGATCCGCGCAGAACGTGCAGTGTTCACTCAGGCGTGAAAAACAGCGAGAAACCGGAGAGAGACAAAACAGTTCCGAGACTCTGGATTTATTATCACCGTGCAATTTTTGTTTGTCGTGCTCCTGTAAGAGGTTGTGGAAAAAGTTATAACTGTCTTTCTTGCCTATAGCTGGTTAGGCACCAGAGTGGCAATCTGTGAGACTTAGGTTCGAATCCCAGCGGAGCTAGAGAGTCATTTTTTTCATTGCTAAAATTTATATTGAAACAAAAACAATTTATGAAACTAATTTTTAACCAATTTCACAAATATCTAAATACGTAAAAAAGGTACTTTTTATAAATAAAATGAAGGAATAAGGTTTTTTAATTTATAAACAGTCACATTATCACCATTGAATAATTAACGAAATTATTAATATTAAAGATAGAATTAATCCATTTTTAAATCTGTTGCTAAATTTAACGAATTTGATGAATAATTTAAATAATTTTTTCATTATTTGCATTTTGATTGCAATCTATAATTCAGTGCATATTTAAAATATAATTATTTTAAATAAAATATATTTTCCTAAACCCAATAAGAAAATTTAACTATTTTTTGTTGAAAGTTAATTCTTTTTATTGAAAATTATATTTTATTGAAAAGTCTACTATTATATCTGTGGTTTATAATTATCTTCCTTCTTTAAGCAACCTAATATTTAAATTAATTTTGTTGTTGTTGAAAACTTAACTCTTTTGTTGAAAGTTCACCTTTTTGGATTCAAAAATCAACTATTTATCCAATCATTTTATCTTATTTTTGTTTGTAAAAATGCAATGTTTTGGTTAAAAATTAATTAAATTATTATTTTTTCCTTTTTTCATGTAATTTGACATTTTTGGTTGAATGCGACATTTTCCAGTAGAAATTAAATTTGTTTAATGTCAATTTATCTACCAGGTAGAAAGTTGAATAATTTAATTTAAAAATTGTTAGGCTGAAAATTCGTCAAGTTGTTTAAAAATTCAAGTGTTCTGTATATAATGCTTTTTTTGTTTAAAAAATAAACACTTTGTTAAAAACCACATTATTGCTTTGAAAATTAATTTTTGTGTTGAAATTTCATAATTTATGGTTGAAAATTAATTTGTTGTACTTTGTTGAAATTTCGTTTTTTTTGTAAAATTCTTATCTTCTTGATTAAAAATGTCTTTTTTTTAATTCAAAATTCAACTTTTTAGTTAGAAAATTGAACTATTTGAATGAAAATGAAACTATTTTTTTAAATTAATTTTTGGGTAGAAAATTAATTATCTGCGTTAAAGATTGATTTTTTGGTTGATTGTTGAACTATTTATTCAAGAATTCGTATTTTTAAATTGTATTCAAGTGGCTGAAAATAAATTTTTTGTTGTTGAAAATTTAACTATTTTGGTAAAATGAAATCTTTTTGGTCGAAAATTCAACGGTTTATATTAAAAATTGGCCTTCCTAGATATCAAATTCAACTATTTATTTAGAAATTTTGTCTAGTTTTTTGTTGATAAAAAAGAAACTATTCGGTTGAAAATTAATCTGTTTGGAATCAAAATTATCTTTTTTTTATTGAAAATTCATTTTCTAGATTGAAAGTTGAATGTCTTTATAATAAACAAATATTTTATGCTAAATATTTATAATTTTTGTTAAAAATTCAACTATTCTGCGGTTAATGAACTATTTTGTTGTTAATCAATTTTATTTTTTAAATTCAACTGTTTTGTAATAATCCGTCTTCGCTTGCAAAATAAAGAATTGGCTATAAAATTAAGCGTTTTAGCTTAAAATTAACTTTTTCGTCGGAAGTACATATTTCCGGGTTGAAAATGCATATATTTTGTTGGAAAGTCGTCTTTTGGTTCAGAAATTGATTTTATTTCGTAAAAACCTCATCCTTTTGTCAAAAATTTCAATCATTTGGCTAAAAAAAATTTATTTTATTGAAATTTCGTATATTTTTTAGAAATTTAACCTTATTGGTTGAAAATTCATCCGTTTGGTTTAAAATGTAATTACCGTACTAAAAAGTTCAACTATTTGGTTGAAAAATCTTTTAGTTATTTAAGAAACTAACTATTTGCTATAAAATTTAGTTTTTTGTTAAAGATTCATATTTCTGAATTAAAAATTGTACTGCAGAAAATTCAACTATTTAGTTGTAAAGTCGTTTTTTTTAGTTAAAAGTGTAACTTTTTGGTTGAAAATGTCTTTTTTTTAAGTTGATTTTTTTTACATTTTCATCATTTATGATTCAGAAAGTATTAGAATTGTTGAAAATTTGACACCACCATGTTTTAACGGATCCCCACGTTTCTTGACCCCCTGAATCCGAAAATCAAATTTTTACGAAGTCTGTCCGTCCGTCCGTAAACACGTTAATTCTCGAAAAAATGAATCTTTGGTAGACTTTTTTTTAGGTCCGAAAAGTAACGGCGAGTTCGTTAACCAGCCATTTTCGAAAAAAATTCAAAAAGTGAGCGCCTTTTAAACTTTTTAGGCCACTTTTTTCTAAATTTTAAAATTCTATGTACGCATATTTATAGCATTAGAAAAGAAAAACAATTAATCCCAATGACTTTTTGCGATAAAAAAATATTCTCAGAGTTGTAAAATTTTCAAAAATTTTTAAATCAATCGAAAATCAAAATTCTAAGCCAAAAAACGAACAATATGACAAAAAATCAAGATAAGAAAAACATTGCTTTTTGATAGCCCTTCAAGATTATCATAACACCTTTTTGGATTTGCTTGAAAAATCGAAAATTCAAATTTTGATCGCACAAAAATAATGAAAAATCAAAAAATTCAATTTTTTTGTCAAATTAAGCAGGATACGAAGAAAGATGAATTAACAAAAATTTGTACACCAAAAAAAATCTACAATTTCGTTATTAATCACTTCTTGATAGGACGCGTACTTTTTGTTTTATTCGTGAAAAATAACATTCAAAATAAAATAATAAAAATTTGTGGAAAAACGACAGAAACATACTGTAAATATTTAAAATATTCATATTTTGAATAAAAAATTCAACTTTTTTATTTAATTTAAAATGTTTTTTGTTTTTAATATTAAATATCACATTGTTCGTGGATAATTCATCTTTTTTAGATCAAAATTCAACTACATTGTTGAAAGTGGATATAATTTGTTAAAAATTAATTTTTATTGTTAAAGATTCATCATTTTAGGGGAAAATTCATCTCTCTCGGTACGAAATTAAACTATTTTGTCACAAATTTCTGTCTTCTTGGTTCAACATTAACTATTAAGCTGAAAATGTAATTATTTCATTCTTACTGGAAATTTATATGGTTTCAAAGTTCAGTAATTTATTTAAAATTAATTAAAATGATTTTTTAAAATCAAAATTAAACTTTTTGAGTCAAAAATTCCAAATTGATCTACCAAATTTTTGCTGGAAAATTGAACTTTTAATAGAAACTTAATCTCTTTGGTAGAGAATTAATCTTTCTCTTTAAAAATGTAATTGTCTTGTAGTTCATTTAACTGTTTTGTTGAAAATTTAATTATTTTGTTAAAAATTGCATTGTTCTGTTGAAAATGCATATGTTTATAAAAAATGGATTAATTTTGTTAAAAATTTACATTTTCTTGTTTACAATCCAAACGTTTTGTTGAAAGTTGGTCTTTTTGGATGGAAAATGCTTTTTTTATTGAAGTCTTTTTTCTCGGCTGAACATGAATTTTTCCATTTAAAATGCAACTTTTCGATTCCAAAATTCAACAGGCTCCTCATGGCGTATGTGTTTTCGGCTTAAAAATTAAACAATTTAAGCTAATATTAACTGTTTTTTTTTGTTTAAATATATTATTTTTCATTGAAAATTGTACTAATCTTTGGAAATTCAAGAGTTTTGCTGAAAACTTTTCCTTTTTAATATTAAATTCATCTCTACTTCTAGAAACTTAATTTTTTTGTTTAAAATTAACCGTTTTTAGCTAAACATGAATTTTTTCCTCAAAAATTCAACTGTATTATCAAAAATCGTCTTTTTTTGCTAAAAAATTAAAAAAGTTCCTTGAATATTAAACTTGTTTTGCTAAAGTTTAATCATTTTTATTAAAAATTCGACTGTTAAGCTCAAACTTCGGGAAGAATTTTAAATTATTATTATCGAATTGGAAAATTCCCGAACATTAAAATTCGCGAATAATAAAATTTCCCAATATTAAAAATACTGAATTGGAAAATTCCTGAGTAATAAAAATCTCGAATAATAAAATTCCCGAATTATAAAATTCCCGAATTGGAAAATTGCCGAATAATAAAATTCACGGCAGTTTATAATATTACCGTATTGGAAGATTCCCGAATAATATTATTCCGGGCAGTTAATAATATTACGGAATTGGAAAATTCCCAAATAATAAAATTCCCGACAGAAAATTGTTGAATTATAAATTATCCGAATTGGAACATTCCCGAATTTAAACAATTAAACTTTTTTTATAAATACGTTTGATTGATTACAAACACAGCAATGAAATTTTATTTTTTTATCATTATTTTTAATGCTTAAAATTTCAAAAATTATTGTTTGAATTTAAAATAACAATATTTTTTCAATTTTTAAATTATTGATATTTTCAATACAAATAATAAATTTCGAAATTTAAAAAATTAAATGTAATTTTAAAAAATTATTTTATTATTGTATTTGTAATCAATCAAACATATTTATGAAAAAATTTTAATTGTTTAAATTCGAGAATTTTCCAATTTGGATATTTTATAATTCGACAATTTTCTGTCGGGAATTTTATTTTTCGAGAATTTTCCAATTCGGTAATATTATTAACTGTCGCGAATTTTATTATTAAGGAATTTTATTATTCGGAAATTTTCCAATTCGGTGTTTTTATTTTTCGGAAATTTTATTATTCGCGAATTTTAATATTCGGAAATTTTCCAATTCGGTAATTTTATTTTTCAGCAATTTTATTATTCGGGAAATATAAAATTCGGGAATTTTACTGGGTCGGGAATTTTATTTTTCGGGATTTTTCAGTCGTCCCAAAAATTCATGTTTGTAAATTTAAAATTCTTTAACTTATTTAAAAGTTCCACCTTTTTAAAACTTATTCTTTTGGGTTTTGATAGTCCTCTTTTTTCTACAAATTGTACGTTTATTGTTGAAAATTCAACTTTCTTTACATTCTATATGACATTTATATTAATTTAATTTTCCTGTATTTTCCTTCTCTTTGTGAACAATCACCCTATTTCCCTATTTTCCAATTCTTAATTAAAATTTAATTAAATAAAATGTTGCCCAACAAATATTTTTTTGATAAAATACTATTCCACTAGCAATTTCGGTAGACTTTATTTTTGAATACAGCTTACGCACTAAAAAAATAAATATCACAAATTGTTTTCTAACCGCAGACTCAATTTACGTCGAATGCCGTTCATCCACAGACCATAGGAAAATATATTTGTGGACGTTGGAGATTTCAGAATGATCGGAAACGAAAATTTTCGATCGAAAATAAATAGAAGATTTCCTGCTCACACGAGGAAAGAGATATAGATTTAAAAAAAAACAGTTTTTAAACAATAATTAATATCTTAAATTATCTTAAATTCTTAAATTCCTAAAAAGAAATAGATATTAGTTAAAGTAAGAATTTTCAGTCACACTTTTTGCGCAATTATATTTTTAACTAAAAAATACCAAATTGTTGAACATTTATACCGAAAATATTATTTAAAAAAAGTTAATTTTTAAAAAAATAGTTGGATTTTCTCCCATTCTGAAAACAAAAAGACGATTTTTCAACAAAAATTTACTTTCGAACCAAATTTTGCACTTTCTACTAAAATAGTTAAATTTTTTAACAAAATACATCAATTTTAAACCGAAAGGTTGAATTTCAGACCGAAAATGTAATTTTTCAACAAAAAAGTTCATTTATAACCATAAAGTTGAATTTTCTATCATTTTCAGACTAAAAACACGAGTTTTCAACAAAAAAATAAAATTTACTTTTCAACCAAACTGGACTTTCTACTGAAATAGTTAAATGAAAAAAATCCATTTTCAAACAAATGGTTAAACTTTTATACAAAAATTATTATTATTTAACAAAAAAGTACATTACTAATCAAATATTTAAATAAAATTTTCTAACTTTTGCAAAGCAAAAAGGTGATTTTTCGCCAAATAAATTTAATTTCATATAAAAAAGTTACTTTTCAACCAAATTTGAAATTTCTACAAAAAAATATAAATTTTAAGTAAAACACACCTGAATTTTCAACCAAATAGATAACTTTTATACAATAAATTATTGAAGTTTTATATCGAAAATATTATTTAAACAAAAAATTTATTTTTTACCAAAAAGTTGTATTTTCTACCATTTTTAAAACACAGAGACGATTTTTAAACAAAATAATTCATTTTTAACAAAAAAGTTGAATTTTCTATAATTTTCAGACCAAAATCACTTTTAAAACCAGAATATAATTCAAACCAAAATTTTAATTTGTAACCAAATAGTTGGGTTTTCTACCATTTTTAAAAACTAGTGACGATTTTTCAATCAAAAAGTTAATTTATGAACAAAAAGTTCAATTTTATATAATTTTCAAACCAAGAACAGGAATTTGCAGGAAAAGAGTTAAATTGCTAAAAAACAATTAATTTTTAACCAAATAGTTCAATTTTCTAGTCAAATGTTTGTATTTTCCACCATAAAAAAAATAAATTTGAAACAAAACAGTTAAATTTTGTAACCGATGTGATACAATTTTTAATAAACTACAGATATTAAACCAAAGAACTGCATTTTTAGATAAATTTTTAACAAACATGTTCGATATTTCTTAGCTAAATAGTTGAAATTTTTACCAAAATATGAAGTTGAATTCAATAAAAAACGACGAAGTTTTAAAAAAATAGCTGACTTCTCAAACAAACCAAGTTATATTTCTACCCTGAAGGATGAATTTTCAACAAACAAAATTAGATTCTTTTTACCAAATAAAGATAAAATTCGAGAAGAAAAAGCCGGATTTGAAACAAGGAAGAAAATAAATTAAATTTTAACAAAAAATTACTTTTCAGAGAAATAAAATATTTGAATTTAAAAAAATTTATGACTTTCTAACAAAAAATATAATCGTTGATATTATTTCAACCAAAAAATATTTTAATTTGAAATTAAACAGGGTTCCCATAACTGACGCCAAAGTCAGAGCAACGATGTCCATTCATCGCAGCTAATTCAGCAATTTCTTGTGAAATACGGTCTTAAACAACTTCAGCAGTCCAAATGCAATCCCAATAAGTCAAATTAAATCCTTTTTTGATAAAAAATATTTTTTCTGAACATTTGTCGTTTTGATTTAAGAATTAATTTTTTTTAGTAGAAATATTGCATCTTTGTTGTATAAAAAGCGACTGCTTTCTTGCAAATTTAACTAAATGCTAGAAACTTTTTGTTCTTTTAAAATTTTTAATTTTGTGTTGAGAAGTCATTAGACATTTATTTTTGATGAAAATACAAGTCTTTTTTTAAAATTTGTCTTCTTGCTTTAAAAAATCACCTTTTTTAGTAGAATTTTTATTTTTATTGAAAAAAGTGCAAATTTTTGGTTGCAAATTTAACAATATTTTTAAGTGTCATACTTTGTGGTTAAAAATCCTACTATTTAGCAGAAAATTAACTTATTGTTTAAAAATTCTTATCTTCGTGCTGAAAAGTGAAATAAAGTCCTATTTGGATGAAAATGTAACTATTTGTTTAAAGATTTTTTTCTAAGATTGATCTATTTTAGAATAAATTTTAACTGTCTTCAATAAAAATGCAACTGTTCGATTGAAAATTCAAATCTTTTTGGAAAAGTCATTCTTTATGGTTGAAAATTCTGCCGTTTTTTATTTTGTTAAAAATTTAACTATTTCGTAGGAAATTTTACTTTTGTTTAAAGTTTAATATTTTTATATCGAAAAGATAACTAAAATCTTTTCTGCAAAAAAAGCAACTGTTTTTTGGAAATTGTCTTATTGTTTATATTAAAAATTCGTCTATTTTAAGAAAAATTGCATCTTTTTGTATAAAAATGCAACTGTTTGTTTGAATATTAAAATATTTCGTTAAAACGTCATATATTAAGCTTAACAATCTTACTGTTTTGTCGAAAATGTAACTATTTCGTAGAAATTTTACTTTTTGCTTAATATTTAAATTTTGGTGTTGAAAAGATAAATAAAATCTTTTTCGTATAAAAAGCACCTATTTTTTAAAAATATTTCTTATTGTTTAAATTAAAAATTCGTCTGCTTTTGTACAAATTTCATCTTTCTTGGGTACAAATTCAACTATTTGGTAGTGAGTTCAACTATTTTGTTAACAATATGTGCTTTTTGGTTGAAAAAATTCGTTTTTTGGATTCAAAATTAAATTTTTTCTCAGAAAATTATTTCTGGTTTAAAATCTCATAATTTTATCTGAAAAGTCAACCGGAATCGCTTTTAATAGAAAGTGAGACTATTTTTTTTAAGATTTATCTTTTTGTTTAAAAAATTAATCTTTGTATGCAGAAATTTCATCTGTCTTGGATACAAATGCAACTATTTGGTAGAGAATTAAACTATTTTGTAAGAGATTTATCTATTTTTTTTACATTAAAAAAAATTCATTTTTTTTTTTTTAGAGGAATTTTATCTTTTTCTAATAAAAATTCCAGAAGTGTTTAAAAAACTTATCTGTTTTAGTAAAAAATTTCAGCTTTTCCGTATAGAAATGCAACAATTTGGTTAAAAATTCAACAATTTTGTTAACGATATCCTTTTTGATTAAAAATTTGTATTTCTGTACTGGAAATTCAATTTTTTTCGCAGAAACTTATTTCTTGTTAAAAAACTCATATTTTGATCTTTAAAAGTCAACTGGAATCTTTTTTACAGAAACATTAATGACTTATTTTGAAAATGCATCATTTCGATTGAAAAATTCATCTGTTTTAGTAGATATTTCATTTTTTTCAATAGATTGGGCCCATAATCTGTTACGTGATTTAAGTACGGGCCCTATTCTAAAACTTTGTATGCATCATAAAGAACATGTTAAAATTTACAAGAACAAACAAAAATCCGCTTCTTGAAAGTTTAAATATTGTGTTGAAAAGCCGTTTTTTTGCATTAAAATTAATTTTTGAACTGAAACTCTAACTGTTTCATTTTATTAAGATTAATTTTTTTTTTAAGGGGAAAATTACCCTTCTTTGGTAAAAAATAATTTTGTTGGTTTGAAGTTTCATTTTCTTGGGTAAAAAAGCATCATTTTCGTTGGGTACAAAAGTCAAAAATTAATTCCTTTAATGTAAGGCTTATGTATTTGGTTGAAAATGTAACTGTTTAGTGGAAAAGCCGTCTTTTTGCATTAAAATTAATTTTTGAACTGAAAAAGTAACTTTTTCATTTTATTCAGATTGATTATTTTAAAGTGGAAAATTCTCCTTCTTTCGTAAAAAATTATTTTGTTGGCTTGAAGTTTCATTTTTATTGGGTAAAAAATCATCATTTTCAAGTATAATTAATTTTTTAGTAAAAAGTCATATTTTTTGTTTAAAAATTCAATTTTTGTAAACAAAATTCGTGTTTCGGCTTCAAAGTTCAACAATTTAAATAAAATTTATTTTCTTTCTTGAGTGAAAAATCTTTATCTGCTAAAAATTCTTCTTTTTGATTATAAAATCTTTTTTGTATTACATAAGTCTCATCTTTTTTCCTTTAAGTTTAACCTATGTCACTTATCTGCGTAAATTTATCCTTTTACGCTAAGAATTTAATTAATTTGTTGAAAATTGAAGTATTTTGTTAAAAAATCATATTTCGTAGTAGCAATTACTAGCAATAACAACCAAAACATTTATGGAAACTTAGAATTACGTACAGTACGAGGAGTGGGGTTCTTAGATTGGGCCCATAACCTGTTATGTGATTTAAGTACGTGCCCCTATTCTACAACTTTGTATGGATCATAAAGAACATGTAAAAATTTACAACAATACAAAATCCGCTTGTTGAAAGTTTAAATATTTATTTGCAAATTAATCTTTTTTAATTAAATGTCAAACGCTGGTGTAAAAGTTAAACCACATTGTCTGACATTAATGTTTTAAATAGAAGGCTTATTTAGTTGGTTGAAAATTTAAATGTTTAGTAGAAAAGCCGCTTTTTGCATTAAAATTAATTTTTGAACTGAAAATGTAACTTTGTCATTTTATTAAGATTGATTTTTTTAAGTGGAAAATTATTCTTGTTTGGTAAAATATAATTTTGTTGATTGGAAGTTTCATTTTTGTTGGGTAAAAAAGCATCATTTTCGTGTATAATTAATTTTTTAGTAAAAAGTCATATTTTTTGTTTAAAAATTCAATTTTTGTAAACAAAATTCGTGTTTTGGCTTCAAAGTTCAACAATTTAAATAAACTTTCATTTCTTTCTTGAGTCAAAAATCTTTATCTGCTAAAAATTATTCTTTTTTATTATAAAATTTTTTGTTGTATTACATAAGTTTCATCTTTTTTCATTTAAGTTTAACCTATGTCACTTATCTGCGTAAATTTATCCTTTTACGCTAAAAATTAAATTAATTTATAGAAAATTGAAGTTTTTTGTTAAAAAATCATATTTCATAGTAGCAATTACTAGCAATAACTATAAAAACATTTATGGAAACTTAAAATTATGCACAATAAGAGGGGAGGGGTTCTTAGCTTGGGCCCATAACCTGTTATGTGATTTAAGTACGTGCTCCTAATGTACAACTTTGTATGGATCATAAAGAACATGTTAAAATGTACAAAATCAAAAATCCACTTATCATTCACATTTTCGTCCTTTTGTGTGTGTGTATGTGTGTGTAAAAAATGTAATATTTTTGAGTTAAAATCATGATTTACAACTGAGCTTCAGTGGATCACGAGATAGAACTTCAAGCGTTATTTTAACCAGTTTGTGTGAAATTATCCTCGTAATTCAAAAAGTTTTGGCGCAAATTCTCGCATTAGGGGCTGCGATGTTTCCAGGAGCTTCCAAGGTTGTGGATTGTCTGTTTGAGGGGTAATCGAATTCACGGAGAGTCACAAGGTTTCGCAAAACGTTCCCCAGTAGTAAATAAAAAAACCCAGAAAAACGAGACTGGGACACCATTTTCATTCATTGGACAGTCCCTAGCGATATAAGTTATTGCCGCACAGAGGCAAAGTGTAGTACGCGAAGCTATTTCGGCAATCGTAACTCAAATTTACGACTTGTGGGAGTTACGCCAACTTTAAGAGGCTGCATAATGAAACCCAGTGGCAGTACCACCTTTCACTCTTTTCTTATCCCCAATACTGTCTCACTTTATCTTTTTTTTTTTGCACCCCTGGGTCTCAATCTGCCTAATATCCACCCCAAAAATGGGAAAATATATTTCATTTATGACTTTAGTATGGGATACATCTTGATATTCATGTGAATACAAAAGGTACCCAGATTCGTTTTGATGGAGAACACATTGCCATTTTCCATAAATAAATTTAATGTGCGTAAATTTTTTTCCATCTTCCACTGTTATATTTTATATCCCATGCAGAAATCGCCTGATTTCGTACGTAATACCGATCTGGCCCCGATCTGGATTTCCGATCTGGCCCTCATCGGTAAAACTCTGTTGTGCATAGGAAAACTTCCGTCATCCCTTCTCGAGGCTTCTCAACCACTACTTCCCCCTCTCCTTGGATTCACAGCTAACACTCCCCTTTCGCTACTTCTCTTATCCAGCCATCAGTTTCAAAATTCCTATTCACCCTTCTTGCTAATAATTTCCCCTTCTTCCGCGCACATGCACTCACTTCAACTACTGCCCATCCCTAATTTC
>JAWWLR010000054.1:67937673-67950100 GCA_035041075.1 Acraspis erinacei | reverse complement strand
CTTAATTTTAAATAAAAGCTTGTGAAAAGGATGTTTAATTTGAACAATTTTCAGTTTGGTTTCTGGATTAATAGGACCGGAAAATGCAAATTATTTGGCTCACGTTTGAAGATTGGATGTGTACACAATGTGGCGTTATAGAAGCTTCCTGTTGACTTATATCAAAGGATACACATAGCTAAATAACTTAGGGTCTCACTGAACTCAACGAAGCACTCGATTCCACCGCTCTCGGTTTTCACACATCCGTAATGTACCATGCCCTCTTTTCGTCAAACTTCTTCCAGTCTTTGTTCTCCTTTCCTTTGATCCAACTAATGTTTCACCCTACCGGATTCCAGCTTCTCTCTCTCTCTCTCTCTCTCTGTCTCTCTCCTTTTCTCTTTCTCTGTTCCTGTGACTCTTTGGAGAAAGAGACCTATTGAGCGAAAATAATACTCATTGTATTGTCCTCTTTCACACCAAGGTGCCCTGAATAAAAAAGAAATTTAGTTTTCATCCCTCATCACCTAAATAATCATCTTGCAGTTGGCGAGAGAAAAACTCTTTAGTTTTGGAAAGGACAAATAAAAATATTGTCAGAGTGTCTACGAGATAGATGATTTTACATTTCGGATTTTAGCCTTGTTAGTTTTTCATTTTCCCGGGCTGAGATTTATACTTTCTTGAGATTATAGTTATTTTCGAAAATATAAATTTTTAATTACTGTTCCAAGTCAGAATTATTTCTTTCCTTGAAAATTTCCTCTTGCAATTCAAAATTAGCATTCTCTTCAAAACTTCATTCTTCCTATCCAGAATCCTAATTCATTTCGAAATTCCCTATTCGAAGCCAAAATGGAAATTACTTTAGAAAATGTATTGTTCTGAGTAGGAATTTTAATTCATTTCAAGATTTTTCTCTTTCAATTCAGGATTTCAGTTCTTCAGGAAAATTCCATAACTTTTTTTTTGAAAACTCTCTGATTCCATTTAGAATAATAATTCCTTTTTAAAATTTCCCCTTCTAAGTCAAAATTGAAATTATTTTGTAAAATTTAACGATTCACCTCAAAATTGTCTTTCTTTAAAAAAATCTTTTGTTTCAGATTTGAATTATAATTTTGTTCGAAAATCCTATAAGAGAATATAAAATTACGTATAATAATAATTTCCAAAATTCCCTGAACTAACTCAAAACGATTATTCTTTTCGAAAGTCCTCTGTTCCAAATACGAATCATAACAAATTAAAAAACAATCCCTGTTCCAAATCAAAAATATAGTTCTTTTCAAAAACTTCCGGTTCCAAATCAAAATCATGATTCATTAAAAAATTTCACGTTACTTAAAAGTTGTAATTTTTTTGACAATTTACTGCCTGAAGTTAGAATTATAAAGCTTAAAAAGAAATCCCTTGTTCCAGATCTGAATTATCATTTTTTTCGAAAATTATCTAATGCAGTATAGAATGAAATATAAAATTAGTTAGGAAAATTCCATAAACTAACTGAAAATTATCATTCTTCTAAAAAAATTTCTGTTCCAAATAAGTTTCATTATTCTTCTTTTCGAAAATAATCCATTCTAATTATGTCGAAATTAGAATTCTTTTGCTACATTCACTGATCCCAGTAGGAATTTTATTTCACCTTAAAATTTTTTTCCTTATATCCAGAATTATATTTCGTTAAGAAAATTCCTGTTCCAGATCTAAATTATAATTTTTTTTTGGAAAATAGTAATTTTACTTCATCTCAAAGATTTTCTCTTTTAAGCTAAAATTATAAATCCTAAAAATTTCTTGCTTCAGATCATAAGGATAATTTTTATTCAAGAATTTTCTGACCCAATGTATTATTAAATTTATTATAGTTTCGAAAAAATTCCTTGACCCAATTTACAATTATCATTCTTTTCACGGCTTCAAGTAAGAAATTTATTCTTTAGGAAAATTCTTCGTTCCAGATCTGATTTACAATTTGAAATAAATCTCTGATCCAATTCAGAATTACAATTCCTTTTAAAATTTGCCTGTTTTAAGTCAAAATTGTAATTCTTTTGAAAAATTAATTTATTCAGGTCAGAATTGCAATAAATTTGGAAAATTTTCTCTTCTTAGTTAGAATTCTAATTAATTTGAAAAATTCTATGCAACAAAAAATTCCCTTTTCCAACTTTCTATTGGAAAATTTACTGTTCGAAGCCACAATTATTAATCATTTTGTAAGTTTCCTCTTCATAAATAGAATTATAATTAATATTAAAAATTCCAAATTTAAACTGAAAGTGATTGTCACCAAAAATCCGGGTTCCAAATCAGAAACCAAATTATTTAATCAAATTTCCTTTTCCGAGGAGAAATTGTAGTTTCTTTGTAAAGTTCGCTGTTCCGAGTCAGATTTATCATTGTTCTGTAAAGTTTTCTCTTCTAAGGGAACATTGTAATTCATTTAGAAAACTTACTCTACCAGGTAATAATTTTAATTCTTATCTATAATTTCCTCTTTCAATCAAAAATTATAATTAAAAAAATTTTTCTTTCAGATTCGTTACATAATTTTTTTCTAAATTCTCTTATCCCATTCAGAATTATAATTTTTCTCGAAAGTATCCTCATCCAACTTAAAATTATAATTAATTCAGGAAGTTCTCTGTAGTATTACCGCTTAAAAAATTCTTTTTTGCAAATCAGCAACATAATTTTTTTATTATTTTCGCTTTTTCAAATCAGGTTTATAATTGTTTTTTAAAAATATCCCTCTTTTAGGTCAAAATTGTAATTTTTTCGGGGAATTCGTTTTTCCAAGTCAGATTTTTTTTTTTAGAAAATTGACTGTTCCAGGTCAGAAACACACTTAATTATACTACTTTTTCAAATTCAAGTCTAACGTAAAATTATAATTCTTTTGGAAAATTCCCTTTGCAAATTTAGTTTTAAAAATAAAGAGATTTAAAATTGAAGATAAACGTTAATTTACAAGTATAAATATAAAATCAGATTCCAAGATTGCAACAACAATTGCAAACAGTATCGCTTATATTATTCTTATTACCCGGTTTTGTCTCGTAGAATATAAATTTCCAGACTTTTCCCGGTTTATCCGATCAGGTAGACACCCTGATCGCGTTAAAAATAAAAATGTTGTTTGACTGATTTTGTTATTTAATTTGTTTTTTTATCTGGAGCGCCTCGTTTCACAAGCTATTTTTGAATCTTGGAATAAAAGGAAGACTTTGGGGAGAGAAGCTTTACTGAGTGAATTGAAAAAACACCTTAAAATAGAAATCGTCGCTGCCTTCAATCCCTCCAGGCAAAGAGAAATGTGGGATGTTGAGAAATTGGAGAAAATAGGGAGTAAGTAGGGTAGGAAGAAATCTCGCCAAGTCATCGCAGCAAAAGGCGACACTCGATGTCAGGAGAGAAGCGAAGTAAACACATTTTGCTCGCGCTTCCTCGATTTTCTTTAAAGTACTTTGTGGAATATATCGTCGCCATATCACTCACTCATCTGAAACACTTTTATTAAAAACATTTTTTTACTTTTTGTAAGCATGACAATTTTGGGACTTAAAAAAAACGGAAATAAAATTCCCGACCCTGTAAGATTCCCGAATTGCAAAATTTTCTAATCGGAAACTTCCCGAGAAAGGAAATTCTCGACTAATGAAAGTCCAGTCAGTTTAAAGTATTACTGAATTCAGAAAATTTTTATTAATGAACCTTTCAAATTGTAAAATTCTTGAGTGGGAAAGTTCCCAAATAAAAAACTTCCCCAATTATAAAAATTCCGAATAATAAAATTCCTGAGTTGGAAAATTTATGAATAACATAAGTCCGGCCAGTTTAAATTATTATCAAATTTTAAAATTCAGGAATTGGAAAATTCTCGAATAGTAGAATTTCCGAATTATAAAATTCAAGAATAATAAAATTCCAAATTTGGAAAATTTACGAATTACAAAGCTCTTGTTGAATTCGAAAATTCCTAAATCATAGGAAAACTTTCCTAATTGGAAAATTACTTTATTGAAAAAATCAAGAACAATAAAATTTGCGAATTAGAGAATTCACAAAACATAAAAATCAGTTTTTATAAAAAATTTGCGATTAAAAAAATTTTCTAATTGGAAAATTCACGAATAATAAAAGTACCGTCAGTTCATAATATTTCAAAATTGAGAAATTCCTTAAAAATATAATTCTCTCATAATGAAATGCCCAAATTATAAAATTCCCGGCTAATAAAATTTCCGAATGATGAAATTTCCGAATTAAAAAATTATCAAGTAATAAAATCAAATAGAATCAAATTACAAATCTCTCGAACTGGAAAATTCATGAACAAGAAAATTCCCGAATTAGAAAATTTCAGAATATTAAAATTCAGAAATTGGAAACTTCTCGAATAATAGAATTTTCAAATTAGAAAATTATTGTATTGAAAAAATCAAGAACAATAAAATTTGCGAAATATGAAATTCTCAAATAATAAAATTTCCGAATTTGAGAATTCACAAATAATAAAAGTCGGTTTTTATAAAAAAATTTTCGAATAATAAAATTTTCAATTTGGAAAATTCTCGAATAATAAAATTCTAGAATTTGAAAATTCTTCGTATCATAAAATTTCCAAATTATGAAATTCTCAAATAGTAAAATTCCCGAATTAGAAAATTCGCGAATAATAAAAATCCCGCCCGTTTATAATATTTCAAAATTGAGAAATTCCTTAATAATAAAATTCTCGAATAATGAAATGCCCGAATTATAAAATGCCCGAATTAGAAAATTTCAGGAATAGGAAAATTCTCGAATAATAGAATTTCTTCATTATAAAATTCTCGAATAATAAAATTCCCCATTTGAAAAATTCATGAATTACAAAGCTCTTAAGAAATTCGAAAATTCCTAAAGCATAGGTATATTTTCCTAATTGGAAAATTCCGGTATTGAAAAAATCAAAATGAATAAAATTTGCAAAATACGATATTCTCAAATAATAAAATTCCCGAATTGGAGAATTCACAAATAATAAAAGTAAGTTTTTATAAAAAATTTCCGAATAATAAAATCTTCGAATTGGAAAATTCCCAAATAATAAATTTCCCGAATTAGAAAATTTCAGAATATTAAAATTCAAGAATTGGAAAATTCTCGAATAGTAGAATTTCTTCATGACAAAATTATCGACGAATAAAATTCCCAATTTGGAAAATTCAAGAATTATAAAACTCTCACTGAATTCGAAAATTCCTAAATCATAGGCAAACTTTCCTAATTGGAAAATTCTTGTATTGAAAAAATCAAGACCAATAAAATTTGCGAAATATGAAATGCTCAAATAATAAAATTACCGAATTGGAGAATTCAAAAATAATAAAAGTCAGTTTTTATCAAAAACTTCCGAATAATAAAATTTTCGATTTGGAAAATTCCCGAATAATAAAATCCTAGAATTTGAAAATTCTTTGCATCACAAAATTTCCAAATTATGAAATTCTCAACTAATAGAATTTCCGAATTAGAAAATTCAGGAATAAGAAAAGTCTCGTCAGTTTATATTAATTTCAAAATTGAGAAATTCCTTAATAATCAAATTCTCGAATAATGACATGCCCGAATTATAAAATTCCCGAATAATGGAATTTCCGAATTAAAAAATTTCAAATAATAAAATTCCTGTATTGGAACATTGATGAAAAATAAACGTCTCGTCAGTCTGTAGTGTTCCCGGATTTTAAAATTCCTGAATATCAAAAGTCTCGTCAATTTACAATATTTGTGAATTTAATAATAAAATATTTGCATTTGAAAATTCCTGAATAATGCAATTCCTGAATAATAAAATTCCTGAACTGAAAAATTCACGAAGAATTAAAGTCTCATCAGTTTATAATTATTCCAACTTATAAAATTCCCTCATAATAAAATGTCAGAATAATAAAATTCCCCAATTATAAAATTTCCGAATAATAAAGTCTCGTCAGTTTAAAGTATTACCGAATTCAAACATTTACAAATAATAAATCTTTCAAATTAGAAATTTCTCGAACTGGAAAATTCAAGAATTAGAAAATTTCAGAATATTAAAATTCAGGAATTGGAAAATTCTCGAATAATAGAATTTCCGAATTATTAAATTCTCGAATAATAAAATTCCCAATTTGGAAAATTCACGAATTACAGAGCTCTTAGTGAATTCCAAAATTCCTCAATCATAGGTAAACTTTCCTAATTGGAAAATTATTGTATTGAAAAAATCAAGAACAGTAAAATTTACGAAATATGAAATGCTCAAATAATAAGATTCCCGAATTGGAGAATTCACAAATAATAAAAGTAAATTTTTATAAAAAATTTCCGAAAAATAAAATCTTCGAATTGGAAAATTCCCGAATAATAAATTTCCCGAATTAGAAAATTAAAGAATAATAAAAGTCCCGTCAGTCTATAATATTTCAAAATTAAAAGATTCGTTAATAATGAAATTCTCGAATAATGAAATACCCGAATAATAAAATTCCTGAATGATAAAATTTCCGAATTAAAAAATTCTCAGGGAATAAAATTCCTGTATTGGAAAATTGATGAAAAATAAACGTCCCGTCAGTCTGTAGTGTTACAGAATTTGAAAATTCCTGAATAATAAAGGTCTCTGCAATTTACGGTATTTGTGAATGGAAAAATTCCTTCCTAATAAAATTTCTGAATAATAAAACTTTCTAATTGAAGAACTTCCGAATTATAATATTCTTAAATAATAAAATGTTTGAGTTCAAAAATTTGTGAATAATGCAATTCTCGAATAAAAAAATTGCGAATGATAAAATTCCCCAATTTTAAGATTCCCGAATAATAAAATTTCTGAAATATGAAATTCTCAATTAATAAAATTCCTGAATTAGGAAACTCACCAATAAAAAAGTACAGTGAGTTTATAATTCTATGTAAGCTGAAAATTCCCGAACAATGAAATTTTTGATTTCGAAAAATCTCGAATCATAAGATTACTGAATTTCAAAATTACCGAGTAATAAAATTCTCAATTTCTGAATAATAAAATCCTGGAATTTGAAGATTCCCGTTTAAGAAAATTTCCAAATTATGGAATTCTCAAATAATAAAATTCCCGAATCGTTATATTCACGAATAATAAAAATTCTTTCAGTTTATAGTTTTACCGAATTTTTAAATTCTTGAATAATAAAATTTTCGAATTGAAAATTCACGAATAATAAAAGTCCTGTCACTTTATAATTTTTCCGAATCGAGAAATTCCCTGATAATAAAATTCCCGAATAATGAAATTCCCGAATAGGAAAATTCCCCAATAATAAAATTTCCGAATTAAAACATTCTTAAAGAATAAAATTCCTGAACTGGAAAATTCACGATTAGTAAAAGTCCCATCTGTTTATAGTATTAATGAATCTGAAACTTTCCGAATAATACAATTTTCGAACTGAAAAATTCCCAAATAATAAAATTCCCGAATTATGAAATTCTTCAATAATAAGATTCCTGAATTGGAAAATTCCTGAATGATACAATTCCCGAATAAAAAATTCCGGAACCGGAATATTCACGAATAATGAGATACTCATCAGTTTATAATAATCCCAAATTAATAAATTCCCTCACAATAAAATTTCACAATAATAACATTCCCAAATAATAAAGTTCCCGATTAATAAAAGTCCCGTCAGTTTATAGTATTCCGGAGTTCAAAAATTGTCTAATAATGAAATTAACGAATAATAACATTCCCGAATAATAAAATTCCCGCATATTATAAATTACCGAATGATGAAATTTCCAAATTAAAAATTGCTCAAGTAATAAAATACCTTTATTGGAAAATTCTTGAATAATCAACGTCCCATCAGTCTGTAGTATTAACAAATTTGAAAATTCCTGATTGATAAGTCTCGTGAATTTACAATATTTCTGAATTGAAAAATTCCCGGCCAATGAAATTTCTGAATCAGGCAATTTTCTAATTGGAAAACTGCCTAATTGAAAAATCCCCAAATAATAAAATTCCCGAATTAGAACATTTTTAAATAGTTAAATTTCCGAATTGGAATATTGGAATATTGGAATATTCAGTTTACAATAATCTAAGTTGAAAACTTCTCGGACAATGAAATTTCGGAATAAAAAAATTTTCTAATTTGAAGACTGCCGAATTGCAAAAAATTCAAACTACAAAATTTCCAAAAATGAAATTCCCGACTAGAAAACTATCGCATTTACATTATTACAAAATTTTCTTTCGTAAATATTATTTATTGATTAAAACTACAATAATTAAAACAGGAACTTTATTATCACGGAATTTTCAACTTCATTAATATATAAACTGCTCGGGAATTTTCCAATTCGGTAATATATAAAATATTCGGGAATTTCACAGTTTCAAAAACACGTCACGCTATTTCCAATTTTTTCCACCCTCTCCCTTATTCGGCACATATCGTCACACGAAGCTTGAAACCCCCAGAAAATAGGGGTATAATACAGAAAAAAATTATAAATTAAATTAATGTAAATGTAAAAAATTGAATCCAAAAGGGACCGCTTAAGATTTTAGATTGAAATCAAATTTATTTAACAAAAATTTGGAATGGCAAGCAAAAAAGAATATAGTTAAATTTCCAACGAAAGAAATGGATATTTAATTAATCAGATTAATTTGACGAGATTTGTTCAATTTTCAAACAAATGGTTTGATTTTCAAGTAAAGAATAAAAAGTTTAATAAAAAATAAAATAATTATGTGAATTTTTAATATAAATGATATAAAGGAAAATATTCAACTAATAGAATTGATAAATTTTCAGTTACAAAAATCAAACTTCAACAAAAAAATGAATTTTCAATAAAGTACTTAAATTGTTAAGCAAGAAAATAAATTTTGAAGGAAAATGCTGAGGCTTCAAACAAAAAAACTTATTTTTATAAAATTTTGAAGCATTTAGTTGCACTTTTAATCAAAGTAGATAAAATTTTTCTCCAACGAGACCATTTTTCAAACAAGGAAGATTTTTCATTCGAAAGAGAAAATACTGGTAACCAAATTCAAAACATTGATTTTTTTATAAGGAATAATAAATTTTTAACAAAATAGTTATTTAAAAAAAGGAAATGGTTCTATAATTTGAAGAAAGTATTAGTGACAAAGTATTTAAACTTTCAGACCAGTAGTTGAATTTTCTATCAAGTAGAATTTTATTTACAAAAAAGACACGAATTTATAAAAAAAAAATCATAAATTTTCAAATAAATTGTTAAATTTTCAACTAAACACGATCCTTTTTTAAGAAAGAATAGAACTTAAAGATGGCAGCTCAAAAAATTGATCCTGAACAAAAAAATATGAAGTTTCTACGAAAGTCTTGAATTTTCACCCCAAAATAGGAATTTTAAACAAAAAGTTAATTTGGAACTAAAAATTTGCATTTTAAATCTAAAAATCAGCTTTTAACCAAAAATTAAATTTTCAACAAAATAGTTACATTTCTAAACAAAGAGATAAATTTTTAACTAACAAAATGAGTTTTTAACAAATTACCTTAACTTTTTAACAAGTGGTTGAATTGTCAGTCCAGCAGATAATTTTGTAAGGAAAAATATGAATTTACTAAAAAGTGCAACAGTTTTCATTTATAAGGTTCAATTTTTAACTTAAAAAGCTGAATTTACAATTGAATACTTAATGAAAAATTTATTAGTTAAACATACAACTAAAAACGATAAATATTTTTCCAAAATGGAATAGTTAAATTTCAACTTAAAAAAATTAATTTTCAATAAAAAGAACAATAAATTTTCAGCAAAATCGTAAAATTTGAGATCAATTAAATTAATTTTTAACATTGTAACTCAAGTTTTAAACAAGCAGTTGTATTTTCTGCCAAAGCAATATTATTTTCAACTCCAAAAGATGAATTTTTTAAGCCAGAAAGACCATTTATTCCTAAAAAACAGTTAAATTGTCAAACCAAAAATATTATTTTTCATCAAAAAACTTAATTTTTATTTTAAAAAAATCAAGTATCAATGAAAAATGTAATAGTTAGATTTTCCAATAAGTACGATTATTTTCCAGCCAAAAATGAAATAGTTGAATTTTCAGTTCAGAAAAATAATTTTTAACCCAGAAAAAAACCAATTTTTTTCTACAAAAATAATTCAGTTTTACACCAAAAAATGTATTTTTAATACAGCAGTTCAACGCTTAACGAAATAGTTGTTGTTAGACCAAAAAATAAAATTCTTAACTCGAAAAGATGAGTCTTGCAAGTCCTAAATACAATTTTGCTACAAAACAGTAAAAAATTAACCCAAAAATATGAATTAAAAAAAAAAGAATTCTAAATGAAAAATGTTATAGTTGAATTTTCGAGAAAGAACTATCAACGCAAAATGGTAGAATAAAAAGAGGAAATTTTTACAAAAGAGGGAGAAGAGAGCATTTTTTTAAAAAGTAAAAGAAGAATTTAAAAATTTATTTATTTATTTATTACTTTTACTTACAAACTACAATATTTCAAAGGCAGCTTCTTTCTCCAAAGTTAATTTAAATTCAGAACAAAGATTCCCATAGTTAGAAATTTTCAGATACGATGTTTCAGAAAATTCTATACTTGTAATTAAAAATTATGAAATATGTAACTAAATTTCCCTAAAATTGTTTATATTTTTAAAACACGTAATTTAGTTTTACAAAATTTATCATAATTTTTTGAAATTCTTTATCAGGATGACACCAGTTTACAGAAAAAAGAAACAATCAAATTCCCAAAATTATTAATTTTTTAAAATCCCAAAATTTCAAATTGCCAAAATGCTCACAATTAGTTAATTTATCAAAAAAATTATATTTATTATTTTTACGAATTAAAATAATTTTTTACTTACTAGGTTTTAAACTTAAATATATCCATCATGAGGCATGAAAATATACAAAATAAAATATTTCCACTAATTTCAAGAACTTACAAACTTGGTGAAGTTCAAATTCAGGTATTTTGCAAATTCTGCTTCTAAAGTTTCGAAAATTTGAAACTTTTTGATTTTTCAAGTTTGAATAACTCTTACAGTTGGAATAATTCAATTTCTTTACTAAATATTTTCGTTCCTTTTATTTTTGTCAAATTTTCGAAATATTTGCGCCATTTAATAATTTGTAAAAAATTTCAAGTTTCTTTTAGGAATTCGAAAGCTCTAACCTTTTATAAAAAAAACCATAGATTTTAAATATACAAAATTTTACAATAATTTTTGTTTTTGGTTTATTTTAGCGAATTTTTAACAGAAATTGGTTATTTTAAATAAAAATCATTACATCTTAAGCATTCCCCATTTCTAAAAATAATTTCAAGTCATGTTATAATTTTACACCAAAAACTGGTATTTTTATAAACAAAAATCAGGATATTTAAGTTCTACTACTTTTTTTAAATAATTAGATTTAAAAAAATTATACTACAATTGTAAACAATTTTAGGTTGTGTCGACTTTTTTTTAAGAGAAGGCGGTGACTAAATAAAAAAATATTAGGTTTTGAAGCAGTCTTATCGCTCTGAACAAATAATGTTTATAATAGTTTTATCATCAAAAAATAGTATTGTGAATTTAAAAAATTAAATTTGAAAACATATTTACATAATTTAAGAAATAAAATTTTATGTGTATCATTTTTCATTGAAAATCGATTATTTTAAACAAAAATTGCGAGACCTTGAAGATAAAATTAACATTTTAGATTTGAATTTTACATATCAATTTTCATCAACCATAAAAAAATGTCGTCCTTGTTTTTTTTTCTTTTAAATATAGTAAAAAATAAAAAAAAAAATTGTATTTTGATTGTGAACTTTGCGTCAGACAAAATGAATTATAATCCTGCACGTGTTTATTTTCTAGTCGATTAAGAAAAATGTAGCCAATATGTCTTACCATGAAATACTCTTTTCACTTAAGCGGGTACGATACACAGTAGTTAAAAATAGGAATTTCCTATTCATAATTCTCTGCAGGCTCTATTTCTTAACGCACGTCGATGTCTTTTTTTATTCATGCGATTAAGCTTTTAAGCTCCTGAAACTACTCGATTTTTCAATTTAATTTTATTTGCAACAAGATATAATAAATCTAATGAAAAAATGAGAAATTAGAAAATACGACTTTTTATTTAAAATAAAATTGTTTAAACACACTCGCTACTAAACAGACCTAATAAATATATACTTAAGAAACCTGCATGATTAATTTAATAGACAATTTAATTGTTATAAACAATTTATACGAACAAATTTAAGAATTATATCTGACTTAAATTTTTATATAGAAATTAAATTTAGAAATTTCTTATAAAGTAATTATTAAACAAATACGCAATTATAATTTCTATTTAATCTTTATTTTTCAAGCCTAAATA
>JAWWLR010000054.1:67881038-67891174 GCA_035041075.1 Acraspis erinacei | reverse complement strand
GGTCGTTGAATTCTTGAATTTATTTTCAGGAATTTTTCATAATTACTTGATTATTGGACGTTAAAGAGGGTCTTTGGGTGAGATTTTAATCTCATTTAGAAATCTTGAATTTTAGATAGCGCTTTTTTATGGTGTAAATTTGTATGGAGTCAAATGAAATTCGGAAAATAAAAATAATGTAATTTAAAATTTGTGAAACATGCATGTGCCTAAGGAATACCTTTGTTTGCAATAAAGTACGTAATTTTGAGCTTTTTCGTTTGCCCCCCAGACATTTTCATGCAATGGGAATGTGACAACCTTGGTAAAACAAAATTGCAATGTTGGCTTTGGTTCAACTTTTCAGCTACAAAATTGGGTTTGAAAATAATTTGAATTGTTTTTAGTAGTTTATCGTAAATTTATAGCAAATTGAACGTAATAAATTCAAATTTTAACAAAGCAGTTAGAATTTCCACCAAGTAGTGGAATTTTCAACCAAAAATAATAATTTTCTGCCGAAATTTTTTATTTTTAACAACGTACATGAATTTAATTTCAAATCAATAACGCTTTAGCTATGCGCTTCTTTAATTCACAGAAGGCCATAAGATTTAAGTGTCTTAGTACCATTTCTGATATCATATTTATTGATGGCAATGATGAACTAATGTGAAGAATTCCTGAAAATAAAATCAAGATTTTAACGACCAAATTTTGACAACTAACATAAAATGTTCCTATGACAAAAAAAAACAGAAAAAAAATTTGTTTTCTCCTAAAAAATAAAAGAAAAAAATTCCCTTTCCATCTCGACAAAAATAAAAACGAGGAAAGAAAAATGAGAAGCCAACCAACCAAATTCGCTTCCTTCCCTTTTTTATTCTTTTCGTCTTTTTTCTTGTCTCGTTATTAACAAATGACAATTAAAAAAGCATCTTTTTTACATAATCACCCATGTTTCGGCTCTCATACAACACTCTTATCAAGAAAAAAATTATAAACAATGAAAATAAAATAAAATTTTAAGCGGACAGGAGCAGCAACGCAACCACGATGCTCTCTCTTGTGGAAAGCATAAAAATTTTATTTTATTTTTATTTTTTTTCTTGGTAAGGGTGCATTATGAGTGCCGAAATGCTCATAATTATTTTTTCTAAATGTTTTTTTTATTGTGATATGATAATAATAAGATAAAAAAGACGAAAGAAATGAAAAAGGGAAGAAAGGGAATTTGGTTGGTTGCCTTCTCATTTTGCTTTCCTCTTTTTATTATTGTTCAGGAGGAAAGGGAAATTTTTCCTTTTCTTTCTTAGGAGAAAAAAGTATTTTTGCAGACTGCAATATGAGCGTTTTTTATTCTTTGTTTTATTTTCAGGAATTCTTCACATTAACTTGAATATTGGACGGTAAATAGGATTCTAAATTTCATTTTAATCTCATTTAAATTTCCTAAAGTTTAATGCTAATCTGCTGAATCAGCCAAGAAATGTACATGATGACATTAAAATAACTAAATTCATTATACATATTGGAATTTATTATACCGATTCTTCAAAAAATCTAACTGGATCAAAGCTTGTTCAAAACTCGTTTCGATGTTAGGACCGACAAAGCTCCAAACTAAGTTTTCCATTTATACACACAACAAAATGCACCCAAAAAATGAGTATACATTAAGGTTTGTCAATAAAGATTTTTTTTCTGGTTTTTATAATTCGCCACTCAAATAGGTGTCTATACTTCTGAATACAATTAGCGGACTAGCTCGACAAAACGAAGGTATTGTCCTGGAGTTCTTTTAAATGGTTGAAAAAATCTATTATTGAGAGGATCGTCTACCAATATTGGCACCGTCCGCTTGGCAATGTCATTATGAACATGTACTTTAACTCTTCCGTGGTGAGAATTAAGATCCGCTCTATGAGCCATGAGTGGGTACAACTTTCCACGTATGATTGCTCCTATAATATAATTATCCACTATTTCTACAATATGGATAATTCCACCTAAAATCCAAATTGTATGTTGAGGAGTTTCGAAATGTCTAACATTGTATAGCAGAATCGGGAACGGATGAAGTGCGTTGTCATTATGAGGAAAAGCTAATTCTGAAAAAAGAAAGTATAAGACAAAATTTTTATTTTATTTGTCATAACATTAATTTCTAAACACTATCTTTTATTTTTTGATTAAATTTATTTGATTTTCAAACCTCTGATACTTGAGCAGGACCTTATTTTTGAACTATATCTTGATACGGAATTGGAGGGTGTAAACGAAAATTATTTAGCAATAGGCTAACACACTTCACCGCTACAAATGTTCCTTTATGTAGGATACAGAACTAAAGTCAGAAGTATTCTTGCAGAAAATAATTTCGTATTACTTTCATTTATTATCTTCATCTAATCTGCGAAAGCTTTTTGATAGAAAATGAGGCAAAATCCTAAAGGGCGTTTGTTTGCCGATCCAAATATTTTCTTCGAAAACGAATCTAAATTCTCCTTCTGTTTTGCGCAAGCCTATTTTTGTTATTGGCTTTGTTAAATATCTAAAGTTAATTTTTGTAGTGTTGAAAGATCTTAGCCTCGTGTATAAGCGATCTCGTTTACATTCTCTAGTAGCGTGTAAAGATCTGGTTCAAACATAGCATCCTGATCTGAGATTATACTCATCTCTGAGAGAATGCTGAGTCTGATATCTTTCAGGGAAAAGAAAGTCTGTAGCAAGTACGCTAATTTTTCTATTTTTACGACCTGTTCTTTAAACAGTAAATCCCATGGATATTATTTATCTAAAATTAGTGTAGTTCTGAATTGTTTGCAACGTTTGTATCAAGCTTAAGGTGACTAATGATCCTCGGATTTACTGCGTATGGCTATTATAAGTTAGCTTCTTGTATACAACAACTATTTTTGGGACTGTAGTTTCACTTTCCGCATTTAAAGAAAATTAGTAAACACTATAGTCGAAATGATGGTTTTTCCTTTACAATAGAATCTCTTATTTTAACTTTATCTTTATAATTATAATCTTCATACTTTTGGTCAAACATAGGATATATTTTCTTTTTGGTCGGCTTTCGTAAATTTGATGCATATAGTGTAAAAAATTTCGAATTCTATTGCCGCATCTGAAGACAATACCGATTAAAACAGCAGCTTAACCTTTCGGTTTATGCACTTCAAATTATAAATGTTACTATATTTACCAATAGGATGTGGGAAAACGAAGAAGATGAAGCAAAGAATACCGATCGCGGTCTTCATTTTTTTTCATAAAGGAAATCAACTGATTAAAATTCGGAATAAAAGTATGAACCAATGATTATTTATTCAAATTTTGCAGTATATAATGTAATCATTGCTTAATTGCTTATCTAATATGTACGTTATTGCCCATTACATGTTTGTATTTCATCATGCCGCTTAACTCACATTAAGGTCGCAAATGTACTTTAGATTTACGACATTATTAATATTCTGGATAACTTAGAGTTCAGATCATTATTTTTTATGCAGTAACTTGATGCGTATCAAAAGAAAAAATCATATTCATGTACGATAATTTAAATGAAAAATGCATTTACAAATTTGTTTTCGGGCTGAAGGCTGACGCTGCCTTACTTTTGAAGAATCTCTTTAACTTTTTAACGAATGAAACCGAGGTAATAGACAGAAACAGTTTACAACTTCTTTTTTTAAATAATGATATTGAAATTATTATTTGTTTCAAATCCTGAAATATTTTTTTACATTCCCCTTTTGCTAAAAAAAGACAATGATCGGATACAATTATGTGGCAAACCACGATAGTTTATTTATTAGTTGGAAACATATAGAACCAAGGATGTTGAATACTAGTTGTATCGATTTTGTGCGGAAATTTCGAGTGCCCAGAGGGATTTGGTGAAATTAAAATTTCAGAGAAACATAAATATACCATATCTTTTTCGATATTTGTAACTAATTTGGGAAAGCATTTTCCTCTTTAAAAAAAGGGATTTTAAACTACTCTAATGTATAGTACTCAATTCAATTATTCGACCAGCTCGGCATAACGAATCTGATGTTCTCCGAATTCTTCAAAAAACCAATCGTTTATAGGATCCTCTTTCGCTATTGGTTCGGTCACGTTAGCAATGTCTCCACGGATCTGTATTTTTACTCTCCCAAGGTGAAAATGCAGATCGGGTCTAGGAGCCATGAGAGGGAATAAAAATCCACCTACGATTTTTCCAATTATGCAATTATCCACTATTCCCACAATATGAATTCTTCCAACTAAAGGCCAAATTCTTGGTTCCGAGGTTTCGAAATTTTTAACATTATACAGCCGAATAGGAGCAGGATGAAGTGCATCTTCTTTATGTCGCCCAGCTAATTCTGCAAAACGAAAGTTTAAGCAGGAAATTAATTCAATTGCTACTAAATTAATTCAATGAATCACAGATTTGGTAAAATAGGGGTTTCGTTATCTATTTCCAATGGGAACCTTAAGGGGCCGGGTGCAACCAACAAATGTTGGTGGATAAAAAATAAACAAAATAGGTATACACTTTTTTTAGGAACCAGATGAAATGAGCCTTTATCCCAAACGAAATTTGAAATTTTTTTCTTTTTACCCTTATATTGTTCCGCTTAATAAAGTTGGCCTTTTCTTCAATAATGAAAACAATTCCGTCCGTTTTGGTACGGGATGGTAAGTGAGGAAGCAGAGAACATTATAGGTCTGGTAGTGTTGGTGAGGGTTGCATTGGGAGGAGAGAGAGAGTGGGGGAAGGAAATTAAGGAAAGAAGGGGAATAGGAAATAGAAGAGGGGAATGTAGTAGTAGAAAGTGGGGGTAGGGTTGACAATATACGGTACTTAAGGAGCATTTGAATTGTCATCGAAACGCCTTTTTGTAGGCTAATGGCGCCTAATTTGAATCTTTTTTTTGAAACTGTGTATTAGATATTTCTTATTTAATTGTAAAAATGGGTGCGTTCTCTTTTATAGATCCAGCTTTTAGGTATTGCGTCTGAATAATTGAAGTCTCAGCCCAGATAAAGTTAGATACACAGGAATTTTTAAGGATTCTCTTATCTATGGTTTATCCTAAATAAAATGGAAGAAACGCTACCATATAACAAAGCACATTAGGTGCTGTATATATACCACAGCTTTGCAAACTGCCCCTCTTTCTTTTCAGCTTTCCATTAAAACGCGAGTGATTTTTTAACACTTTTAGAATTACCCGACACAAAAATTATCAACGTACTTTATGGATAATTCTTTCAAATATGTCGAGAGATAGAAAAAAATTGTAAATCAAGTTCAAGTCTTTTAGAAGAAAGAAAAAATAATTAAATAGATCGTGTTATAAATATATTTATATTATTTGAGATTATATAGATAGTATAATTCAATGCTTTTTTTTTTAAATTTTATTCCCTAATTTGAACATTCCGCAATCTTTACGATTTTGATCAAAATTAAAATATAAGGATTGAAACAGAAGTTAAACACTTCTATCTCACGCACCTTAAATTAAAAATTTTATTATATTTACCAATACAATTAGGAAGAAGGAATAAGATAAAAGAAAAAATGCCAATCGTGGTCCTCATCTTCTTCAAATAAAGAAAATAAACTTGCGAAAAATTGCGATGCAAGTTCACAGCATTAAATATTCTTCAGAATGTATCAGTATGAACTGAAATTCTTGTTTAACTTTTGTCTAATACGTCATTATTCATATTTAAATTTTATGGAGCTTTAAATCTCAGACTGAAGTTTTAAAGGTACTTTACATTTATGGCAATTATTATTATGCAAGTATAACACATGATTCAAGGTAAAACATTCAACACGATTCAAATTTTAAGTTGTACATTTGGACCACCAAAGAAAAAATTTTAGAGACCCTGAGTATGAAATATTTATTTCTAAAAATGAAATATTTAATGCTAAATATTATTATAATATAATATTCTATGTAATACAGTGAGGTTATAATAGTAAAATATTTATAACAATTTACACAAAAATGTACGAAAATTCAGTTAAAAAGATAAATTAAAAAAATTATTTAAAAAAAGTTAGCATCATACGTGTTGCGAACTATAATTATTTTAATTAGGATTTCTTCATGTGGAACCTATTGAATCGTATTTTGTTCCAAAAATTTAATACATAATATATTTCTCCGAAACATAAAAAAAATAGAACTGGAATATTAATGTTAATAGGGTAAAGAATTTGTCTCGAAACAGGCGATGTAATATTTGCAAAAGAATTTGAAGAATCGGATGCTGCTCCCTGAATCTATTTCATCTGAACATATCCGTGAATGTACAAGAAACATACTTGTTTTTTTATTTCAGGATAATACTTTGCCCAAAACGTTTTCTTGCGCATGACTATTTTTTTTTATTTATTTATTTTTTTTTTATTTAAGCTTCAAATCTACATATAGATTTATTCGCCAGCGCATGACTATGCTTAGAAAAACTGGTACCAGAAGGTTACTAGAGTAGGAAAGAAAAATCGAAAACTCTATATTTTAACAATCGAATTCAAGAGTATCAAAAAAGATTAATTTCAATGATATCATTAAACACATTTTAGCAAACTAGAGTGTTCTTATCTCACATTATCTTATCGGTCGTTAACAGATTCTTTATAATCGTGTAATGCTTGTCTCTTTTTCAACTTTTTACTCAGAGAGAGGTAATAATGAATGCAATTGAACTAAATATTTTTTAAATGAATTTATTACAGAACGAATCAATTTAAAAAACATGCAGCTTTTTATTTGAAGTCGTAGAATCTCTCGGAGGCGAGATGTGTTGTTTTTGGGAGAAAATTGGGCGATAAGTACCAAGATGTACTTTTCGTAGAAAACTTTTTTAGAAGTGCAAACTTTTAGTTGAAAATATTTTGTTATCTGTTGTTCACGAAAAAATTAGAAACTTCGATTCTATCAAATAAATTCTGTTGGCCACAAAACTCATCCGTAAATCGCATTGCATTTTTAGCTTGTGATATATCCGCTTCTGTTTTCTGCACTTCTAAGTCTGGTCTGCTTCATTTTTAAATAAATCAGATTTCTCTTCTGAAATGGATGCTTTTGATGCGTCTATCCTTCTTTTCTTAGTTTTCAAAGAAGATTCTCCAAAACCTTTTGTTTTTCGATGTGCCGCAAATGTTGCCTCTGGAGCTTTAAACCTAGTATCCAATCAGATTGCATTTTTCTCGACAAACTTAACCCTATTACAAATACAAGCTTTGAACTTTTTATTAAAATTCACTACAAAAAACTTAGTCTTTTACGACATTTTTTTTTTAATTTAGAAAAAGGCAATATTTCCTCTCTAAAAGATTCAGCAGATCCTCATCAGTTTTAGAATTTGATTCAAACATAATAGTAGATAGTTCTCAATTTTTCATTAGGGTTAAGTGCATAATTTCCTTACTAATAAAATCAATAAGGTGGCGATCGCGGGGAACAAATAAGCATTACAGAAAACACTCAAAAGCCACAGTAAGCATGAAGCGTATACAATAATAGTCTTAGGATCATCCAACTAAAAGGAATATAAAGAGGAATTAAGGTTCGCAGGAAAGAAATGAGCATTACGGGAAACAAATGAGGATCACAAAGAACAATCGAAAGCTTAACCCTGTGTACGGTGCGTCCGATCTGACAGGCTCAGGCGCTTGTTTTTTTCGTGTCCCTTCTGACAGTGGGAGAAGTCGGGCCACCACTCCCCGTAGTCTCCTAACTATGTGAGTTGATTCCAGCTAACACAGTTAATACGTCATCGGTCATAGAAGGAAGAGCAATTCCATACCTGATCTCATAGGCTCACCGCGCCATAATGCGTTACAAAACCCAGGTCAGTATTTTTTTCTTTAAGGAACAAAAACTGTTTTATCTGTATTTTATAAACCCTTAGAAAAAGTATGTTCTGCTTAGAAAGTATTATCAACGATGATATTGACATGTGCCTGTCAGGCTCACCGCGCCTTTGTAACGGAAAATTTTTTTCTTTCCGTTCTTCACTCGTTATTGCAATATTTCTTTGCTTTTTAAACAGATTCTTTAAAATTGAGTAACAAGCGATATCAATTGACCAAATCAAAACACGTGGACGAAATGAGGGAGTTATTGGTGAAGGAAGATGACGTGGATCCCACATTTTATGAAAATCTCGGAGACGAGAGCAATGTTTCTTCCGTGGATAAAGTTGAAGAAAGAAAGGGGAATCGGAAAGTGAACAAGCGGCTGATTTGCATGAGTCATCTGTCGACAGAAACAACAAGGAAGAAGATCTAGAAACGCGAGAGTATTATTTGGTCCGTGACAAATCTACAACATGGTACAAGGAACCACTAATAAAAAAGCGCCATTCAAGCCACAACATAATCACTCACCTTTCTGGAGTGAAAGGATCTGCGAAGCATGCCACGACTCCTGTTGAGTGTTGGGGTAAACTATTTCCAGATGAATTGCTGGAAATAATAGTGAAGTATACGAACCAGTACATCGAGTCAGTGAAGGATAATTTTGGCAGGGAGAGAGACGTAAAACAGACGGATCTTATTGAACTAAAGGCTTTCATTGGTTTAGTGTACTTAGCAGGGGCCTAAAAAACGAATCGTCTATTTCTGGAAGAACTATGGGGTAAGAATCGTGATGGCATCGAAAAATTTGGCCTTGTCACGAATGTCAAGAAATTCAAGTTCTTACTTCGTTGCCTTCGTTTCGACGATAAAACTTCAAGAAACGAACGAACACCGGTTGATTGCTTTGCTCCAATTCGTGCTGTCTTCGAACTGTTTGTCCACAATTGCCAGAAGTGTTACATTCCTGGTAAAAACTTGACAATCGACGAAATGCTGCCTGCCTTCCATGGGCGATGCTCCTTTCGCCAATACATCCCCTCAAAGCCAAACAAGTATGGCATCAAGATCTTCGCTCTCGTAGATTCTAGGATATTTTCCACCCTCAATTTAGATGTTTACGTAGGAAAGCAGCCACAAGGTCCATTGCAGTTGAGCAATAAACCAAATGATGTGGTAATAAGAATGGCAAAGCCAGTGTTAGAAACTGGCCGTTACATCGTTGCTCACAACTGGTCCCCTGATTTCCCACTCATCAGTGAATTGAGAAGGAGCAAGTTTCATACGTGGGTACAGTAAGGTAGAAGAAGAGAGTCCTTCCAGCTGATTTTGTGAGCACAAATGGAAGAAGCCAATATCCCAGTCTTTTTGGTTTCAATGATGGAAGAGTGTTGACGTCCTATATTCCACGCAAAACTAAATGTGTGATTAATGCTCACAAAAGTGGAGTTGACACTGCTGACCAAATTTGTGCCACATACAACGTGCAGCGAAATACCCAGCGATGGCCGATGGTAATTTTCTCCGCCATGTTAAATCTGGGGGGAATCAATTCCCTTGTGATTCACCTCGGAAATCAACTGGATCCAATGCCCAGAAGAAGTTTTCTCAAAGTATTGTCACATGAACTGTGTCTTCAAGAACTTAAGCAAAGGAGCCAATTGTCATCTGGCCTTCACACCCGATTGAAACTATGTCTGAAGAGACTCTTTCCAGTTGATATTTGTCCAAAATCACCCTCAACCCTTCGAAAACGGTCTAGATGCTATGATTGCACGGTGGAAACAGGTAAACGTCAACTGACCAGCTATTCCTGTGAAAAATTCCACAGAGGAATATGCATCAGTCATGCGATATCGCTTTGTGCAGCGTTTTTTCAGCATGCTCGTGCGGACCTGCCACGGAACAGATGGAAGAAGTTTCCGAGTGATTTCGACGAACAAAGACCCGAAATATATCGCCAAGCAGGTTTTTTATTTTATTATTTTTATTTTAGATTGACTTTTTCAATGTTTGCAAAATTGTGATTTAAGACTTATGCAATTAAAATACATTAAGTTTTTGCAATGTAAGAAATATTCAAAAAAATTTTTTAATGTTTTTTGTACTTTTCCGTTATGTTGTACATCCTAAAGGAGCGTGGTCATGAATAGGTTAATTTAATGTTGCGTTCTATGGGTTTTATAAATTTTTTTCAAAGTGAGCCTGTCAGGCTCACCGACCCCCGATCTTTGCAATTTCAGACCGCGCCCTACGCCGGGTTAAC
>JAWWLR010000054.1:67841473-67854365 GCA_035041075.1 Acraspis erinacei | reverse complement strand
ATATATATATATATATTCTGCAAAAATATGAATTTTGTTTCAAATCCTTTGAAATAATAATTAGTCTCATAGAATTCTAAAACAATTTAATCACTTTAAAGTTTTTTACAATTTTTTGAAATCCTTTTAAGTTAATTTTTCAAAATGCAAAATCAATTTTTAACACAAAGTGGAATAGTTAAATTTGAATTAGAAAAATTAGATTTATAAAAAAGAATTTTCTACACGACGTTTGAATTTTTAACAAAAAAGTTAATCTTGAACCTAGCAAATCAATTACCAACCAGACAGTTACATTTGCAATTAAAATATTAATTTTTAATTAATTATCAAGGCTACTACAAACCATGCATGAAACTGTTCTTATATCGGGAGTTGAGTGTAGTGGCATGCCCGTGATATATTTTTTAAGTAATCGTTGCTGTTACAATATGTCCCTAGAAAGAATAATATTTGAACTTACTTCTATGGTAAAACTGAATGGTTGCAAAATTAGGTAATCATTGCTGAGAACTCTGCTCCAAGGCAAGGGCCAAGGTTCGCCTTCTGTGGCTGGATACCATGGTCCAAAAAGTATGTGATCAGCTTGATCTGCAGGGCTTAACGGAACTAGCACAAGTAGTACGGCAATAAGCAACATTTTTCGAACCTTTCGCTTCTTAGGGCTCAGTGAATACTGACAAGCAAATAACGATTTCCTGATCGACTGAACCAATTATGAACTGTGTAACGTACACTGTTAAAAAATGTTGGGATTCTACAATATTTCTACAATACAAGCGTAAGGTAAAATGGCAAACACTGCATTGGAATTACGAAATAGAAATACTAGCTCTATGAGATATTGTAAAATTTTATTATGTTTCGAAAATAAACTTGCAATGCATTTATTGGAAGTTTAAAAAATAAATGTTTTACAGAGTGTGCACGTATATACAGGGTATCCAGAAAGTTGCGGGACGGCTGAATATTTCCCTAGGAGAAATATTTTCCAAAAACACTAAAGTAATTCTTAGAATAACTTTTAACAAGGAATTAAATGGTCACCTGTTTTGACCTTGGCGATTAGTTTTAATGTTATTTTAAGGTCAGCTTGATTAAAAAAGAGAAAGGGGTATCGGAATATGCAATGGCTGATTAGGGATAAATGAGAAGGGATTGATGGAAAGGGAAAGGCAGACATGCAGGGGATGGATAGGGATAAATGGATAGAGAGGGAGAGAACGGTGGTAAGGGAAGGGAGCGGAAGCAGGGTAGGGAAAGGTGAATATGGATGGGAAGGGGAAATAGGTATCTACTTCTTTTTCCCTTATTTGATGTCGGTAATCCAAAGAGCGGGAAATTTGACATTCAAAAATGTGCTCGGGTCATAGGTTATCTCCCTTCCTCCCCCTCTCAAACCCTCCTGGACGCTGTCCATCCTTCTCCTTCTTTCTCACTCACTCTCTCTCTCTCTCTCTCTCTCTCCTTGCTAAAATAAATAAGTATGGTTGTTTGATTTATTTCCAAAAGCTGCGCTTTCTCAGATGAGTAACTATCAAGGCCACGCCTGAATTATTATCTGTGTATATTTTTGAACGTAAAATGTCTTAATTTTTCGATTGCCGATGTCAAACAAGGGAGTTTCTATTAAAAAAAACAAGTTGATCTTCAAAAACCTTGCAGTGCATGGGCAAGGTGTTGACTTAGGTCACACCCAAATGCACCTTTCACATTTGACGTTCAAAAATGTACTCATATCATATGTCAAGTTTGACCTAGTTGATCACTCAAAGGTTATTTAAATTAAAACAAGGTTTGAAAACATCTGAGAAGCGCAACTTCTGGAAATCATTCATAACGAACTTACTTGTTTATTTTAGTAAGGTGCATTTAGATATTTTCCTATACATGACCTTGCCCATGTCCTTCAAGTTTATTTCAAGGTCAACTTTAAAAAAATAGAAAACACCTTATTTGACATCGTCAATCGGAAGAGCGGGAAATTTGACGTTAAAAAATATACTCAAGTCATAGGTCAGTTGTGACCTTACTAGTCACTCAAAGTTTATTTAAACTTAAACAAGGTTTGGAAGCACCTGAGGGTTTTTATCATCATTTAATTTCTCGTTGAAAGTTATTCTAAGAATGACCTTAATGTTTTAAAAAAATTTTAACCTGGGAAAATAATCAGCCATCTCGGAAGTTTTTGACACCCTGTATAACGACAACATTTCTGAAGCCCACGGACATTCGGTCAAGTCGGAATGACTGTCGCTAACTTTCCTTATCTAATCTCTCACTTTTATTAAGGTTAATAAATTTATTTTAATAGTAGTGCTTAAATTAAAACACCATACATTTTTTCATGTAAAAACTTCTTTCTTATTTGAATATTAGAAATCTGTACTCAGTAAAATTCAATTTTAATGAAGGACTTGTCATCGGGGGAAAAATACAAAAAATTTAACTGTGAATTATCTTTATAGATTTGTAGACATAACATTACCTTGTTGCAAACTACCTTCACTTCTTTCTACTTCACGTAGAAATGCAGATAAAATAATGAGAAAGATTATTTAATAGCATACGTCAGTTTTGATACCATTCTTAAACCGTAAGCAGAAGCGTCTGTAAGAGTCAACAGCTGGTAATATCATGGGCACAAACATAATAAATGTACTTAAACCGTATAAGTAATAAATTTTTATATTTTATTGCGTGGCACGCTTTTTGCTGAGAGTGAAAGGAGCAGTATGAGTTGGAGTTAAGGCGTAGCTTAGCCGAAGAACGAGTACTGCAATTCACACGAGGCAAAGTGCCACATAGTGGCCGAGTATCAGAAACTCCACTCCACTCCACTCCACTCCACTTCAATCCAATCCGCTCTGATCCAATTCATTCAAATCCTATTCAATTCATATGATTAGTAATATAACTTGCGGTTTTCTGAAGGTAACCTGTCTTATAATTTTACATTTTTTAATTTCAAAGCATTTGCGGGGAAGCAATTGGGATTTGTTCAGGTAAAATTGGAAATATAACTTGATGTTTTCTGAAGTTGCTTCGACTTATACCATGAAATAGTATGTGACCATTCATATATTTTATTAAAACTTAATCTTTTTGTAAAAAATAATCTTTTTGATGAAAATTTACCATTTTTCTTACACCTGTATTTCTTTGGTTCAAAATTTAAATATAAGATTGAAAATTCCTTAAATTGAAATATTATTGTTAAACCCCATGTATTTTAGTTAAAATTAATCTTTGTGGTAAAAAGTTAATCCTTTTGATAAAAGTTTAGTCTTCTTGATTGAAAACCAACCTTTTCGGTTGACAATTTCATTCTTTTGTTGCAGATTCATTTCTTTGTTTCAAAATTCCTGAAATACACACGATTTTGTGAAAATTCGTATATTTGGTTAAAAATGGATATTTTTGGTAGAAAATTAAGTAGGTTGAAAATTTCTTAAATTTAAATATTATTTTGAAAATTCAGATATTCAATTAAAAATGTAATCTTCTTGGTTGGAAATTGAAGTTCTTGTTTTAAAATTCAATACTTTGGTCGAAATTTTTTTTGTTTTAATTTAATATAAATAAATTCTTTAAACTCTAGACATTAATTTACTCATAAAAAATTTAACTATTCTATTTTAAGTTGAAAATTTATAATTTTTAGGTAAAAATTCAATTATTTTATTAAGAAATGGTCTTATTTGATACAAAAGTAATTTCATCAGTCGAAACTTCATCCTATTGATTAAAAATTCATTTCTTTGGTTGCAATTTTCACTATTTTGTTTAAAGAATTATTTTCCTAACTGTGAATTTAACTATTCTCCTTTTGGTTGACTTGTTTTCTGTTTTTAGACATAAATTTATTTATTTTATTAACAAGTTGTCTTTTTGATTGAAAATTATTCTTTTTGGTAGAAAACTCAACTGTTTGGTTAAAAATTCATTTCTTTGGTTGAAGATTCATCGTTTTAGTTCGCAATATTATTAATTGGTTAAAAATTTAAATTTTTTGTTTTGAAAAATTATTTTTCTAACTAAAAAGTTAACTATTCGGTCTTTAGTTAAAATTTTTGTTTGCGTCGGTAACGCAATTTCATTGAAAATTCAACTATTTGGTTAATTTTTTCTAAAGATTAATCACTAGTTCAAAATTTTATTATTCAATTAAAAATTTACCTATTCCACTTTTTGTAAAAAATTTATCTTTTTTGATAGAAATTAAAGTTTTGTGTTTTTTGGTACAAAATTAATATTTCTGATTCAAAATTCAACTATTTGGTTATAAATTCGTTTAGAAATTCCTCTGTCTGTTAGTCTGTCTGTGTTTTTTTATTTTGTTAGCACGATAAATTTCGAAAAAATTGACAGATTGGATTGGCCTTTGGTATACTCTTTTAGTGTCGTAAACTAAAGGCCAAGTTCGTTAGCCAGCCATTTTGTATAAAAATTCAAAAAGTGAGCACATTTTGAAAATATTTGAGACCACTTTTTTCAAGGTTCAAAAATTCTCTGCACGGTTCTTCTTAGTGCTTGAAAACGCGAATATTTTTTCCTAATGACTTTTTTTCGATAAAAGAAAAATTACCCGAGTTATAGCATTTTCAAATTTCAAAAAAATGGAAATTGACAATTTTAAGCTAAATAACGCACGATATGAAAAAAGTCCAGAGGAGAAAAACATTGCTTTTTAATAGTCCTTCAATCTAAAATTCTAATTTTGTTTGCACAAAAAATAATGAAAAATGAAAAATTAAATTTTTTGGTAAAACTGGGTAGAATAAGAAAAAAGGTTAATTAACAAAAATTGTGATACAAAAAAGATAAATAAATTCGTTATTAATCGCTTCTTGATAGGAAGCATACTTTTTGTTTAATTCGGGACAAATAAAATTGAAAATTTAAAAAAAATTAAAATTTGTGGAAAAATGACAGAAGTTAAGAACAAAAAATGATTTAACAAAAATTTTTGGCCCGAAAAAGAGCTATCAAATTTGTTGGGAATGGGGATTATGATCCATCATTTCACGAAATGGGAAAAAAAACAGTGTTCATTGTCTTACCCTATCGATAACTTCCGTAAACCTATTTTATTTTAGTCTAACTGAATCAATTAAATATATAATACGACATATTTTTAGAATCTTGAATTAAACTAAAATCTCAAATATACACTAATTTATACGAAACTTTACGAGACTTTCATAAAAAACCTAATAAGAGATTCGTGCGCAAAGCCCTACTTGTGGTTAATAAAATATATATTTCCTCATCTCCGTTCTATCCAAATTCTATGTAAAAGTTTTACGTGGAAGTTCCACTTTGAAATTCCATAAGAAAATTTTACAAAACTTTCTAAATACTAATTTTGGACTAAGATTCACTTCTGATAATCAGAGGCACCCATCGGGCGTTATATTGGCGGCATACCTTTTTGCAGGAAGTCTGGCTTTTACAGTATATTATGGCTTCCCGAGTAGTGTTTTTGAGGATGCGAGATTATAATAAAGCGCCAGGTTAAAAGATAAAATCATATTTAGGGAATTCTGGTTTTACAGTCCCGACTCAAAACTTTCAAATTTTCAAGAGTTTGGACCTTAGCAGTGCCCTTGCTGGACCATTTAGGACAACCGACCTTGCAAAAATTATGAAGGCCAATCAGTGGTTTTTCCATGCCTGGTGCATGTGCTTGATCTTGAGTCCAGAAAGAACTTACTGGAGGGGCCGCAGAGTATTGAGCCAATCAGAATTTCTTGCAGAAGATGCGTTTTGGGAACCTGGCGTAGGCGTTGAAGAGCAGAACTTTAAGATACGAATAGTTTTTTTTTCTAAACGTTCTTTTGAAACGTTCACGTTTGAGAAAATATATTTGAGAAATAAAATTAAATAAAAGGAAAAAGGACGGAGAAGGATGACTTTTTTACCATAAGAGGTTAATTTTGATTTAAAAAGGATCAAGTTTTTACGAGCTAGTTGAATAGTTAACAAAAATTAGGACTTTAAGAAAAAAGTTGCATTTTCAATAAATTAATTTAACTATCGTCAAAATAGTGTCATTTTTAATCAAAGACCTGTAGTTTGAGCATAGTAGTAGGAGGAGGTCTTAACCATAAAAAATTAATTATTAATTAATTACTTAATTTCCCTGTATCTTGGTAGCTATCCAGTCTGTTTTGAGGAGACGTACACTTTAAGATAGAATCCGAAACACCAAACTCCGGTAAAAATACATAGAGAAATTTCTCTTCATACCAGCTCAGGGATAGCACCCCAGTCTTCCTGTAGGGAACCTTTATGTGCTATCGTTGGAAAATCGAGGCTCTACAAATTTCCAGACAATAAAGAGTTAATTTTTAGTTTTTTCGTCATTTTCTCCTAACAGTTTTACATACCAAACTACACACTCTCGAACATCTGTAAATATAGTTATATTTCAATTCAATTCAACTTCAGTGATTGGATTAATTGGACAATTGAAGCATCATTTACTACTTTCAAAGTTAACTCATATCTGTCACATCAGATTCAAGGTCGTTTAATTGAAGCCAAATTGAATTAAATGTCAGAAAGTGAAATTTAAGAAAATGTGAATGAATTTGAGGTCTAAGTTGATTTAAATATTGACAGGTGTCAAGCTGATTCTGATGAATGAACACACATTTTTGCCAGTATTTTTTATTTTTCGTTAAAATTTATTTCCAAACTATAATATAAAATGGTTTCGGATTTAATCTGTGGCTGGAAATTTTTAACCGCTGATCCAGGATATATATTAAAATCAAGCCGCATCAAAGAAATCAATGCTGATTCCAAATTGTACTAGTTTCTTCTTTTATACTGGATTTTTTCTCAGCAATGTATATCCAAAACTTGTAAATGTATTCAGACTATCAATTGGGCCAGACGAATTATACGTGGCCCGTTTTCTTCGAAAAACCGATTATTTAGAGGATCATCTTCCAATATTGGCAGCGTAACGTTCGCCCTGCTGCCATAGATCTGTACTTTAACTCTTCCAAGCTGGAAATCAAGATCCGATCTAGGAGCCATGAGTGGGAACAAACGTCCAGTTATGACCTTTCCAATTATGCAGTTATCCAATATTTCAACCTCATGAAATCTTCTATTTAAAGGAAGAATATCATGTCCAAAAGTTTCAAAAAAATGAACATTGTATAGTAGAAGGGGATCAGGATGAATTGCGGCACCTTTATGTTTACGTCGCCAAACGGATTCTGCAAAAAAAAAGTTTAAGTAAGTAAGTAAGTTTAAGCTTCAAATTTTAAATGCCTAGGTTGACAAATACTTATATGCTTTGCACTTTGTTATTGCATCACAAATTAATTATTCTGAAAATACTTCCTAGAACTATTTCTGAAAAATCTGCAAAAAAAAATAACTTTTAAGCTAAACCCTGTGAATCCCTCACATTGAATTAAATACCTCATTATACTTACCAATAGAATCAGGGAACACGAATGCGATAAAACACAAACTATAAATCGGAATCTTCATTTTCTTTATATGACGGAAAACTACTTTTTAAAACTTTTAGTAAGAGTGAAATCTAATGAATTTTTGTCAAGTATTTTCGCATATATTCTCCGTACCTCATACGTTATTTTATATTATTTGTCCTTAATCATGATGATTATCTGACTTAGTTATCACGTACAATTAAGAGCAGTGATAATGATTTATTACGCAATTTTACGCATTATAAAATTATTTTTACAATTTACATCAAGTGTTTAAACTAGTTAATATTTGATTAAATGGTCTAGAACATATTTAAGTTATATTGTACGTTATTTTATTTCATCATGCTGCGTATCTCACACAAAAATCAGAAATACCTTTCTTTCGTTAGCCGCCTTAACATTGACCTATAATTCCTCCAAAATATATGGGAATAATATAATATTTACTTTCTGAGTTATTATTCGAAATCTATCAGAGTATCTATTATATTCTAAATCTAACTATCTATCCCCTAGGCTTATTCAAACACTACGAGTATACGTGGTATTATTATGTACTTATTTATTCCTTCTGCCCAAAAATATTAATTGATTTCGTCTATTTCTTTTCTAGAGCCTTATAATCTGCTAATTTTATCTAAAGATGGCATACAATATAAAAGATTGAAATTATTTTTTTTTTAAATTTTTTCCTTCGTTTGGAAATGTGAATATAATTAATTAAATCCGGAAATGAATCCTTGGACTCCATCCTTCGCTTCAAACTTTACCCCCTATTTCTATTCTATAAACCATCTTTTGTTATGTTTTCTTTATTCCAAAGTTTTCACCAACTCTATCTCCCTCCCAACTTTATCTATGAAATTTTGTTTCCACTTCCAATTAAATCGAATATCTGCTATTAGTTATCTATTTGTTCAACCTATTTTTTTGTATATTCTTTATGATTATTCTTTGATATCATTCTCCTCAATAATTTAAATGGTGGCCTCAAATATTGCATAACCATTTATTATGAACGATTAACATTCTTATTTCATCAAGCCATTTGCCATCATTCCTCTTTTATTGAATTACCGTGTACTTTTCTATACCAATTGGTAATGATATTACCATCCCGACCCTTAATCACTTCTATGTCCAAAAAACTGATTCGATTATTCTGCTCTATTTCATGAGTAAATTGAAGTTTTGGATGAAAGCTATTAAAAGTATCAATAAACATCTGCAATTTTTTTTAAGAGGAACACACAACAAGGTATCGTCAACGTACCGGAAATAAAAAGGCAAAACAAAATCCAATTTCTTAAAAGAAAAACTTCTAAATCTTCCATTACTGTTTCTGTTAAAATCAGATAAATGACCGAAACTATGAGAGTACCAAACTTCTGTCTATAAAAAGATCCATTAAATTTTAAATAAGTTGAGTTCATGCTAAAAACTATCCCTGCGATAAAATAAATTTTTGAAGTTCTCAGATGTTTTTTACATTACATTTAGAAGTTGTGATAGAATCTTTGAGAATCAAATTAAAATTTTCTTCTAAAAATTTAGTGGGACTATCAATAGTTGAAATAACTATTGTTAAGGTATAGCCATCTTTGTGAATCTTCCTCAAGCCATAATATCTGGCAAGAAATGTGTCTTCGCTATTAATGTCAGTCCATCGTATATCCGTTCCCAGAAGTCCTTTGTTTCTCCAATTAAAAGTGTCTCTTTTTAACTTTTTTAGCGGATCCTCATGTAATAATTCAAAAATATCACCAATAGAAAGCAAAATCTCCATATCCCTAACATAATCTGATTTTTTCATACAAGTAGTATACATAGTAGTATGGTTCGTAAGATTTCTGAAGGTTTCAATTTGACGAAATAATTTCTTGGAAATAACCCTGATATAGTTTGCAAGAGTGCTGATAAAGGCAGTATTACTGTTTGTATGAAAACATCAGATTATGTTAGGGATATGGAGACTTTGCTTTCTAATGGTGATAGTTTTCACTTATTACATGAGGATCCGATAAAAAAGTTAAAAAGAAACACTTTTAAGATGCTTGACAATTGAAGAAAGAAAGGACTTCTGGGAAGGGATATAAGATGGACTGATATTAATACCGAAGACACAGTTCTTGCCAGATATTATTGTTTGAGAAAGATTCACAAAGATGGGTATCCCTTAAGAATAGTTATTTCAACTATTAATACTACAACTAAATTTTTAGAAAAAAATTTTAATTTGATTCTCAAAGATTCTATCACAACTTCTAATTAAAATGTAAAAAATAGCTGGGAATTTAAAAAATTTATTATTCAAATAACGGTTCCGGATGATTATGTAATGATCTCTTTGGATTTTATCGCAGGGATAGATTTTAGAATGAACTCAACTTATTTCAAATGTAATGGATCTTTTTATAGGCAGAAGTTTGGTACTCCCATAGGTTCGGTCATTTCTCCGATTTTAGCAGAAATAGTAATGGAAGATTTAGAAATTTTTGCTTTTAAGAAATTTGATTTTGTTTTGCCTTTTTATTTCCGGTATGTCGACGATATGTTACTCTGAAAAACTTGCAGACGGTTATTGATGATTTTAATAGTTTTCATCAAAAACTTCAATTTACTCATGAAATAGAGCAGAATAATAGAATCAGCTTTTTGGACATAGAAGTGATTAAGGGCCGGGATTGTAATATGATTACCAATTGGTATAGAAAAAGTACATATTCAGGCAGAATTGCAAATTTTCTTTCTGCTCATCCTTTTCAAAACAAAATTGCATTAATTAAGAATTTAGTTAACAGAGCTCTAGGTTTATCCCACTTTTCATTTCTCATAAGAAATTTAAATATTTGTAGAAATATTCTTTTTCTGAATCAATACCCACAAAAGTGAATTGACAAAAAAATATTTCAATTAGAATTCAACAATCAAAAACAAACAGAGTAATCCTTTGCGCGCAGATAATAATCAGAAAGAGTTAAAGGAATATAGTTCATTTAATACTTTAGTTCTTCCGCTTTTTGGTCAAATTTCTAAAACAATTTAACTTATGTTAAAAAAGTTTAAAATTCATACTATTTTTCGTATTTCATTTAAAATGGATTCAGTTATTAATTTTTGTAAAGATCCTTTAGATAATTTTGATAAAGGTGATGTTTACAAGATCACTTGTAGGATCTGTCAGATGAATTATGTGGGATAGACTGGCAGACTTCTTGATACTAGGATGGAGGAGCAAAAAAGTGATGTTCGTTTATGACGCTGTTATAAGAGCGTTCGCGCCAGACATACAAGGGAATTTGTTGATGTTGATCATGAGTTTGACTGGGATAATGTTAAAATTCTTCATAGTGAAAGTAATTAGAGAAAGAGATAATTCAGGGAAATGCTTTATTTAAAAAAAAAACAAAAAAAACTTATCTATTGATTTAAAAACTGATTTGGATAAATTAAACGAAAGTTATGCTAATATGACTCATTATATTTAACAAAGAAATAACACCTGTATTTGGTGCAATTATTGATTTTTCTTGCCTTGATAAGGGTACTGTACGAGTACCGAAACGTTGGTAACGTAATTTTAGTTTGTAATTTTTAATGTTCTTTTATTGTGATTTGATAATAATAAAAATAAAAAAGACGAAAGAAAGAGAAAGAGAAGGAAGGGGATGTGGTTGATCGCCTTCACATTTTCCTTTCCTCTTTTTTATTTTTGCCAAAGGGAGAAGTTCTTTTTCTTTTCTTTTTTAGGGAAAAAAGGATTTTTTTAAAATTACAATCGGAAAATTGTATGGTGATTGTCCAAATTTGGTTGTTCGATTCTTGATTTTATTTTCACCAATTCTGCCCATTAAAAACCTAACGTCACTTTTCAGTCAAAATTGTTTTAGAGATCCGGAAAAATATGGAAATAGGATTTGGTTTCTGAAAATACTTTATTAACTCAAAAGGTATATTTCGTTATGCTACAGAAAAATTGACGTCTAAATTATTGTGATTTAGTTTACCATTTCCAACTATTAAAAAGTAAACCATAATCGCAAAATAATTTATACATACCAGGGTGTTCCAAAGAAACCCAAGTTTGAATTTCTATTGGGATAACGGATCGTTTTATAAGGTTCCCAACAAAACGTAAATACTTATTTTATTCGATTAAACTATGTGTAGGGGTTCTGCCCACCCCCTCAATTTTGGGATTAAAAAGAATATAAAAAAACCGTATTTTTACAAATATAAGATTTGAAGGCATATATTTGAATAAAAACGTAGGAAAATTACATGAAATTCTTAAAATCACTTTAGAGAATGTAATTCTGCCAATTTTGGAAATTTCTCGTAATTTTATCAATTTCCAATAATTTAAGATGCTCGAAAATTTTGCAGAAATTTGAGTCATGCAAAAGGTTAAAAAATATCCACAAATCGGCAGAAATTTGCGGTAATTAATGTTAATTCATCGGTAATTTGCAATAATTATCAGTAATTTATGTATCTTATAAAACGATGCTTGACTCCTTGGGGTACACGATATTTTATGTAACAATGGGGCTTTCTTTTTGCAACCAAAGCATACAATCAATATAAGAAGAAAAATTTAATACTCTGATTTAGTAAAAAGAATACAGCAGTATTTTCATTCTTCTCTAAAAAATATTCGAAATACTAAGTAAAGTCGAACTTGAAGGTGCAGACAAAACTATAATAGGGAAGGAAATTGACTGCTCCTTGAATGCCTTCATTTTTGTAGTTAATCATCTTGGTTGAGAATAATTACGAGAGATCGTGAAAAAAGGGGGAAGCAATCGGAGCAAGAGGCTTAGTTTTATAGCGGAAGGTCTTATGTATTTCTTAAGTCAACAAAACAAAATATGGATACTTTTAAGTGCATAGAATGGAATGCAGTATCTTGGAAAGAACTTTAAGATTATAGAAAACATATAATTAAATTAGAATTCTGAGTAGATAGTGTGCAAGAAATTTTAAGGTGCGTGTTGGTACTAGCCATCTCAGAAGATATCGACTGCAATTAGCAAGTAACTGCATAATCCAAATCTTCTAGATCAATTACTGTATACTCCTTCATATCAAAATAATATATTTTCATATCCCTAGGATATCTTGGAAGCACATCGGATATCCTGTAAAATGATTTAAAAATCTTCCGGGATATCTGTTACATATTCCAAGGATATCGACATTTCCTCCCCTCACGGCATACACACAATGTCTTGTGCGGGATATATACAATAGGGTGGCCCAAAATGACGTATTTTCGAATTGGATAAACTCTAGTGTATTTTTTTCAGATTAACAAAAAATAATTGAGCGAGCGCATCGCTAATCAATTTCTTATGGACTTTAACATAGAAAAACCTCTATTTTTATTCTAGTGTGAATTATTCTAATAA
>JAWWLR010000054.1:67822671-67839468 GCA_035041075.1 Acraspis erinacei | reverse complement strand
AATACTTTATTATTCAACAAAATAATTAAAATTCTAACATAATAGTTGAATTTTCAACCTAAGAATATAAATTTCCGACAAAAAAGTGTCCTACAATAAAAAAAGATGAAATTTATGCAAGCAGAGTTTTTTTTAATCAAAAAGACGAATTTTTAATAAATAAAGATTTTTTACTCAATAAAGAAATTAAAGTTTATCCAAATTACTAAACCTACAAGCCAAAAGACGAATTTATTCTACAAAAATTAAATTTTCCGCCAAAGAATATGACTTTTCACCAAAAAATTAATTTGACAAGAAACTAATGCATTTTTACTAAAAAAAAATTAAATTACAAACCAAGAAAATTATTTTTTCTTTATTAAAAGAGGAGAATTTTTTAGAGAAAAAGATCAATCTTAAAAGAATGGAAAAATTACATTTTCAGATAAAAAATTAATTTTAACCAAAAAGAAAGGATTTTCCACTAAATTTACACCAACCAAATTTTCTGTCAAATAGTGGCATTTTTACCCAAAAAATATAAAATTTCGCTTAAAACAGATGAATTTTGAATAAATTTTATTTTTTATTTTTACATAGTTGAATTTTGATAAAAAAGGATCAAATTTGTAATAAAATAAATGCATTTTTTAATTTTTAGTTTAGAAAAGACTTCAGTTAACTTTTCACGATCAAAATATGAATTTTTTAACAAAAAGTTAGTTTTTACGAAAAAAAATTGAATCTTCAATTCAAAAAGACGATTTTTAATAAAAAAGAGTTGAAATTTTCACCGAAAATTTACATTGTCATGCAAAAAAGATTCCAGTTAACGTATCAAGATCAAAATATCAATTTTTTAACAACAAAAAATAAGTTTCTACGAAAAGCTTGAATTTTCAATCCAAAAAGAAGAAATTTTTCAACCAAAAAGGATGAATTTTTAACAAAATAGTTGAATTTTCTACCAAATATTTGCATTTTTATCCTAAAAAGATCAAATTTCTCTTCAAGCAGATGAATTTTTATTTTTTTTTTAATTGTTGAATTTTCTGTTAAAAAAGATTTGAGTTGAATTTTCACGATCAAAATATCCATTTTTAAATAAAAAATAAGTTTCTACGAAAAAATTGGATTTCCAAACCAAAAATGACGATTTTTTGCCTAAAAATGATAAAATTTCGCTTAAAACAGATGAATTTTTATTACATCTCTTGTTTTAACAGTTGAATTTTCATCAAAAAAAGGATGAATTTTTATAACAAAATAGTTGAATTTTCTACCAAATAGTTGCAGTTTTATACAAGAAAGATCAAATTTGTAATAAAACCGATTAATTTTTTGTTTAAAATTTCTAGTTTAGAAAAGATTTCAGTTGACTTTTCACGATCAAAATATAAATTTGTTAACAAAAAATTAGTTTTTACGCAAAAAATTGAATTCCAAATCCAAAAAGACGATTTTTAATTTTAAAAAAAGGCTGTCTTTTTAACAAAATTGTTGAATTCTCTATCAAATAGTTGCATTTTTATCCAAGAGAAAGATGAAATTTCTGCAAAAACAGGTGAATTTTAAAATCAAAAAGACAAACTTTAAAAAAAAAGAGTTGAAATTTTCACCGAACTGTTACACAATCAAAATATAAAATTTCTAACGAAAAATAAGTATCGACGAAAAAAACTGAATTTTCAATTAAAAAAAGACGAATATTGAACCAAAACGGAAGACTTTCTAACAAAATTGTTAAATTTTGTATAAAACAGTTGCATTTTTATCCAAGAAAGATGAAATTTGTAATAAAACAGACGAATTTTTAAAACAAAATCATAAATTTTCAAAATAATAGTTAAATTTTCGTTTATAAAAAGATTTCAGTTAACTTTCCACCGTCAAAATATGAATTATTAAAGAAGAAATTAGTTTTTACGTAAAAAAAATGAATTTTTAATGCAAAAAGAAGATTTTTAATTTTAAAAAAGGTGACGTTTTAACAAAATTGTTGAATTCTCTATCAAATAGTTGCATTTTTATCAAAAAAAGATTAAATTTCTGCAAAAAACAGGTGAATCTTACGATCAAAACAGACAAACTTTCAAGATAGAGTTGAAATTTTCACCGAACATTTACATTTTTAATTGTTCAACAAAAAATTCCAAATCGAAAGAATTTTTAAAGAATTTTTTAAACCAAAAAGGATGATTTTTAACAAACAATAAGAAATAAGATAAAAATTAAATAAGAAAATAAGTTTTTATGAAAAAAATTGGATTTCCAATCCAAAAAGACGACTTTTTATCCAGAAAGATGAAATTTCTCTTTAAACAGATGAATTTGTATTAAAAAAATGTGAAAAATAGTTTAATTTTCAAACAAACACTTGCATTTTTATCCAAGAAAGATAAAATTACTGCTAAAGCAGGTGAATTTTAAAATAATAAAGAAAAACCTTTACAAAAATAGCTCAATTTTCAAACGAGCAGTTCAATTATTATTCAAGAAAGATTAAATTTCTTCCAAAACAAATGAATCAAGAAAAAATACTTCAGAAAAAAATTGTTAAATTTAAAATCAAAGAAGTTTTCAGTTCAATTTCCAACAAACAAAAAATAAAAGTTGATTTCTGCTAAATCGTCGAATTTTTGGCCAAAAAGTATGACTTCTTAATTAACCAGATCGTTAAGTTTTCAACCAAACAGTCGCACTTTTTTCAACAAAAATGAAAATTCTACTAAAACCGGTGAATTTTTAAATAAAAAAAGACAAATTTTCAAAAAAAAAAGTGTTTTCATATAAAAAATATTTCAGCAGTCGAACTTGTAACAAAAAAGGATGTCTTTTTAAGATAAAAAGACGAAAGTTCCATAAAACAGTTGAATTTGCGACCAAAGAAAAGATGACTTTTTGACCAAACATTTGAATTTTCAACAAAATACTTAAATTTTCAAAGTAATAGTAGACTTTTCGATTAAAAGAATTTACTTTCAACCGTAAAATTAGAATTTTCGACCTACAAAGATTACCAGTGGACTAACAAATGTAGGTCGTCTTTACGACTTTCTCACAACAATTTTACTGCGTGGGAAATACATTTTATGCCCGTGTCGTAAAGATATCTTTAATATATCTTTACGGCACAAAAAAGGCGAATGTTCCAAACAAAAGTTGAATTTTCGATCAAAAAAGTTGCATTGTTAACAAAATAGTTTAATTTTGAGTTAGAATAATTAAAACTTTCAAGCAAATAGTAGAATTTTTAATCAAAATAGACAAATTTAGATACCAAAATATAATAATAGACTTAAAAAGAAAGAATTCACTTTCAAATAAAAAAGTGTGACTTTTTAAGAAAAGAGCCTAATTTTTAAAAAGAATTTTCGGGTAAAAAGTTGATTTTTTAACCAAATAGTTTAATTTTGAATTGGATAATTAAACTTTCAACCAAATAGTAGAATGTTTAATTAAGAGAGGTAAATTCTGAAGCCAAAATATTATAAAAGACTTTTGAAATAAAAATAATATACTTTCAGCCAAAAAAAGATGACTTTTTAAGGAAATAGTTCAATTTTCAACAAAATAATTAAACTTTCACGAATAATAGAATTCTTAGCTTAAAAGAGATGAATTTTGAACAAAAAATATAATAGTAGACTTTTCAATTAAAAAGAAATAATTCTCAGCCATTAAAGATGAATTCTATATAAAAAAATTACGAATTTTTAACGGAAAAGATGACTTTTAATAACATAGTAGAATTTGCAACAAAATAGTTAAATTTGTAACTAAAAAATATAATTCTAAACCAAAATATAATAGACTTTAAAAAATTTTTACTTTCAACCAAAAAGATCAATTTTCATCCAAAAAATATGGCTTTTTAGGAAAATAGTTAAATGTTCAACAAAATAATTATATTTTTATCCAAAACAAATGAATTCTAGAACAAAAATATATTAATACACTTTTCAGTTAAAAAAAATTAACTTTTAACCATAAAAGTTGAATTTTCAAGAAAAAATATCACTTTTTGGCAAATCGTTGAATTTTTTACAACATAATTAAATTTTTCATCAAGAGAGATGAATTCTGGACGAAAAATATAATAGCAGATTTTGCAATTAAACAGAATTAACTTGCAACCATAAAAGAATTATTTTTAAACAAGAAGATGACTTTTCTACCAAAAGTTGTATTTTTCAATCCAAAATGACCATTTTTCTATAAAAAAAATACGAATTTTAACCAAAACAGTTAAATTTGCGATTAAAAAATATAAGTTCCGAACCAAAAATATAATGAAAAAATCGATATAAAAAATTTAATCTTTAAATTTTTCGTTTCTAAGTTTTTTTTTCATTCAACTAAATAATTTACTTTATACCCATTATTACTAAAGTTGCAATTAATTTTATTATTATGGTTAAAAATCGCAACTATTTGGAGGACGAATGAAAAATCCCGAAAAATAAAATTCCCGACATTGTAAAATTCTCGATTTGGAAAATTCCCGAATAATAAAATTACCTAATTGGAAAATTCCCAAATAATAAAATTCCCGAGTTTGATTGATTACAAATATAATGAATTTTTTTTTAAATTGTTTTGAAGAGCACATTTGGTCAAATTTAAAAGGTTTAAAAAAATCCAATTTTCAAGTTTGAAACTATTAAGTTAAATTTGACGAAAATTGCCACTCGAACACAAAAAAATCACCCTCTGTTATACCTTATATCGGTTCTGTATTTTTTTTAAATCCTATGCAAATTCAAAAACTGCGTCATCCAGAATATTTTGTTACAAATTATTGTTATTTTAAATTCAAACAATAATTTTCGAAATTTTAAACATTAAAAATTATTTTTAAAAAATAAGAAAAATTCGATTATTAAATTCGTAATCAATAAAACATACGTATGAAAAAATTGTAATTTTTTAAATTTGGGAATTTGATAATTCGACAATTTCCTGACGGCAATTTTATTATTCGGGAATTTTCCAATTCGGTAATATTATTGACTTCCGGGAATTTTATTATTCGGAAATTTTCTAAATTCGGTAATATTATAAACTTTCGTCAATTTTGTCATTCGGGAATTTTATTTTTCGGCTATTTTATTATTCGGCAATTTTCGAATTCGGTCATTTTATTTTTGGTAATTTTATTATTCGAAATTTTTCAGTCGTCCCCTATTTGCTTTAAAATCTTTTTTTTAATTCAACTATTTTTGGTATAAAATTAAAATCCTTTTTGTGGTTGAAATATAATATTTATAATATTTTATTTTATAATATTTTATAATATTCTATTTTATTATTTTTTTTATATATAATATTTTTTTGGTAGAATATTCAACTGCTTAGTTGGAAGCGGAACTACTTTGTTAAACATTCATTTGTTTGGTTGAAGATTCATAATTTTAATTGAAAAACCTTTATTTTGTTAAAAATAAAAATTATTTTAAATTAAAACTTAACTCGTATATGTTTGGTTCCAAATTTATCTTCTTAATTTGAAAACTTAAATATTTGGTTTCAAATTCCTGTATCTATTGAAAATTCGAATTTTGTGGGAAAATATTTAATCTTCGTGGTGACCAATTCATATTTAGGATAAAAATTTCATTAAAAAATTCAAATATTTGATTGAAAATTCATGTACTTTGTTAAAAAATCATCTATTATGGTAGACAATTCATCTTATTGGTTGAAAATTTAGAAATTGATCGTTTCGGTTGAAAATTAGTTTTTTTTTACTTGGTTGAAAATTAGATTTGATTATTTTCCAATAAAAAAAGACGATTTTTCAACAAAATATACGAAATTTTAACAAAATAGTTGAATTTTCAACTAAGAAAGATAAATTTCCAACCAAATAGTTGAAATTGAATTGAAAAATATAAGTTTTTAACCAAAAATGAAATTGTTAAATTTTCAGTTACAAAAAATTAATTTTCATCTGGAAAAGATTAATTTTAAAACCAAAATATTAAATTTTGACAAGAGCGTTTAAAATGCAAATAAAAAATTAATGAATAGCTAAAATGATGAATATTTGATTGGAATACTTAAATTTTTAGTAAAAAAGATTAATTTTCAAACACCAAGATTAATTTTTAATCAAGAAGATTAATTTCCTAAAAAAAACGATTTTTCCACAAAATACATGAATTTCAATCAAAAAGATTAATTTTCAATGAAAATACACGAATTTTCGTCTAAAATAATAAGCATTTAACTGGAACAGATAAATTTAAAAAAAGAGATGAATTATTGACAAAAAGAGTTCATTTTCAGCTAAAATGATGACTATTTAATTGGAATACTTAAATTTTCAATCAAAAAGATGATTTTTTTAACACCAAAATCAATTTTCAAATAAGAAGATTCATTTTCTAAAAAAAATGATTTTTCAACTAAAAACGATACATTTTCAACCAAAAATTTAATAAGTTAATTTTCAATTAAAAAAGTTAATGTTCAACCAAAAAGATGATTTTTTAAATAAAATGATAAAATATTCAATTGGAACAGTTATATTTTTAGTTCAAATGATAAAGCTTTTTTTCATCCAAAGTTACAGTTTTCAGTTTAACAAAAATTAAAAAAAAAACGTTACATTTCCAAATAAAAAAATTGAAATTAAAACTGAAATGATTCGTTTTTATCTAAAATTATTGACTTTTCAACCAAACAGATGGTTTTCCAAGCATGAAGATTAATTTCTACTTTGAAAAAACACGAAATCTCAACTAAAATCGATAATTTTTCAACCAAAAATTTAATAATTAAATATTTAGTTAAAAAAATTGATTTTCAACCATAGAGATGAATTTTGAACTAAAATTAAGGAATATTCAATTGAAATAGTTACATTTTCAGTTAAAAAAAAATATCAGAAACAAAACAAAAAATACCACAAAATAGATGAAGTTTTAACAAAATAGTGAAATTTTTCAATTCTAAAAATTAATTATCAGCACAAAAAAAACAAATTTTCAATTCAAACTATGAATTTTCAATTTAAAAAAATTTTAATAAGAGTTTAATTTCCAAGCATGTAATCAAATTATTAACCTAAAAAGAGTTTCATTTTTTTTATCAAAAACAGTTAAATTCAATAAAAAAGACGACTTTTCAACATGAGTTACATTTTTAATTATGAAAGATTTTTTCGGGCAAGAGAGAGAGAGAGAAAAAAGTTAAAACTTTTGAATTTTCAAGCAAAAAGATGATTGCTCAAAGAAGAAGATTAATATTATCCCATTAAAGAATGAATTTTCAACAAAATACATTAATTTTGAAACTGAAACTTGAATTTCTAACTGTAAACGTTCAATTAAAAAAAATAAAATAAAAAAAATAGTTAAATTTTCGGTTAAAAAGATTATCAAACACCAAGATTAATTTTCAAACAAGAATATTGACTTTCTACAAAAAAAGAAAAACGATTTTTCACAAAATACGTGAATTTTCAACTAAAAGGACAAATTTTCGACCAAATAGTTGAATTTATACTTAAAAAATCCATTTCAAACCTAACTGATGAATTTTTAAATAAAATTATGAATCTTCACCTGAAATAGTTGAATATTAAACCAAAAAGTTTAATTTTTAGTAAAATATATGAATTTTCAACTAAAATAATAAATATTCATCTGGAAAAGATTAGTTTGAAACCAAGAAGATGAATTTTTGTCAAACGAGTTTAACTTTCAAAGAAAAAAATTAATTTTCAGCTGATATGCTGAATTTTTAATTGGAATATTTAAATTTTCAATCAAAAAGATTAATTTTCAAACAAGAAGATTAACTTTCTACGAAAAAAACAACGATTTTTCAACAAAATACATGAATTTTAAAGAAAATAGTTAAATTTTAAACTAAAGAAGACAAATTTTCAACCAAATAGTTGAATTTCTAATAAAAAGATCCATTTTTAACCTAACTGATGAATCTTTAAATAAGATGATGAATCCATTTAATCCATTTAAAGCAATAAAAAAGAAACAACAACTTAAACATTCAAAATTTTTTAAATTGAGGTTTAAAAGATTTTCAATGCAAAAATCTTTTATTCAAATGCTACATAATTTACACGTATAAACTGCAAGATACTAACACTTTTCAATTGAAATTAAAAATGATTAAAAAAATTTTTTTTAGAACTTCTAAATAAGTTTTAAAATTAATTAAATTTTTCCTACAACTTCTAGATAATCCTGAGAATTTAAATACATTTCCTTCAAATTTCGATTTATATATAACAATTGAACACTTATTATTTGTAGAAAAGATAGAGTAATTTCAAAAGATATTTAGAATTTTTAAAAAGATTTAAAATTAATTTAGAACTTAAAATGATATCAAATAATGTAAACGAATTGTGTGTAATTTAAAATAAAATGAAGATTTTTGCAGATTTCAAAAAAAAAAAAATTTAGAAGCTTTTTGAGAATTGTGAAAGGCTCCAAAAGAATAAAAAATTTTCTTAATATTCCTAGGAAAATTGAAAACGATTTCCAAAAATGTAGGAAAAATTCTCTTTCTTTAAAAATTTTTTAAGAAATTCTTAAAACATTTTTACACTATTTGTTTAAATTAATTATCAATATTTCTAAATACCTCTTAAAATTACTCAAATTTTTTCTAAAAATAATAGGTGTTAAATTATTATTTCCAGATAACAATTGAACAATTTCGAAATTCTAGAGATTCGAAGCTTTCTATGTAAAACAATTCAATTTCAAATTGTTTACTTTTAATTATTGATACATATTAAATACTTATTCTGTTTCTAAATTTCAAATTACATCGGTTAAAAAGTGAATAATTTATACTGAAGCAATATTTTTAATCTAATAAAAGCCTTTAATTACGAATATCTTATTATTAAGTTATTTTTTAAGTTGAAAATAGTTAAAGTTTCAATCGGACGTTTACATTTTTTTAATGACTAAGTCTTTTGAAATGACTAACTTATTGTTCATTTTTTAATAATTAAAGTACAGATCCATTTGAAAAATGATTTATTCATTTATTTATATTTACAATTAATAAAATAATACTTTCTTTTCTCGAAAATTTTCAATTCTAAACGCTTTTAATTTTTAATTATGTAAGTCTGCAAGACTGCAGTTTAAAATTCATTAAGTTTAATAAATGTAACTATTCATATTTTTATTAAAAATTCGCAGTTTGGTTACAATTCTGTGTTTAAAATATGCGGAAAAACTCCTCTCTGTTACTTGAACTTTTTCTTTACCTCAAATTCAATTGTCTTTGCTAAAAAGATGACATTTTTAGTACATAATTCAACTATTCCGATGAATATTGATCTTTCTTGGTTCAAAATTCAACTAAATGTTATAAAATTTATATATACTTTGATGAAAAATCGACCTTTTTGTTGAAAATTAATTTTCTTTGAAAATCCATAATTTTAATTGAAAATTCGTTTTTTTTTTGTTTGTTCGAAATTCAACTAATTTATTTAAAGATTCGTTATTTTATTTCAAATTGTATCACCTCAGTTGAAAATCGAATTTCATAAAAATCGAAAAAATCGAAATTCATAAAAATTATTTTTTCGCTCAAACATTTTTGTTGAAAAAATTTTTTTCTAAAAATGTCATATTCGGGTGGAAATTTCAACAGTTTTGTTGCTTTATCATTATTTGTAGCTCCAAATTTAATTATTTTTCGGAAAATTTGTTTTCTCTTTCGTAGAAAATTAGTCTTATGGTTAAAAAATTTATATTTTTGATTAAAAATTCATGTTGAAAATTTGAAAATCCTACTGATTGTCTTATTGTTTAACTATATATCGTTTAAATATTTGTCATTTTTGTAAATTTGGATTGTAAAGTTGACAATTTTGTTGAGAAATGTGTTTTTTGTTACAAATTAATTTTTAAACTGAAAATTTAAGATTTCCGTTTTTTGCTAACAATAGAAGTTTACACGTATCAAATTCACCTATTCTATTAAAAATATTATTTAAAAATTTGATTATAAAATTAAATTATTAAAAATGTATCTGATTCCTTCAAAGCTTAACTATTTTTGTTAAATGCTTATCGTATGAATTAAAAATAAATAACTGATTGAAAAATTAACTATTTTTTTGTAAATCATTTTTTTTACTAGAAATATAGGTTTAATTATTTGTTGAAAATTGATATTTTTTTGTTCAAAGTTGAACGATTCGATCCAAAATTTATCTTTGTTCTTTCGAAAATCCTTATTTTTGGTTGAAAATATTCTTTTAAGTTTAAAAATTAATATTTTTGGTTGAAAGTTAACTAGTTGGTCAAAAGTTGACCCGTGCTTTTTTAATGAAAAATATAAACAGTTTAAGCATGCGTTTGTTTGTTTTTATTTTCCGACGATTTTTATTCTTTGGAATCGTTGTAGGATGAGAATGAAATAAATTTGGTTTCACTATGCATTACGAATCGCTGTATCGATAATTTAATTGGCTAAAAGAATAAAAATCTTTAAAATATTTAATTTCCTTTCTTCAAACGTTATAGTCAAATATCGACTTAGTCCCACGAGGGTGCTGTCTTAGTCCTAAGCTTTTTCGCTCGACATGTTTCCCATGAATTCAATTGTTTTATAATAATTGATAAAGCAAGTATCGTAATTTCAAATCAAAACAACATTTTTTAGCCAACGAAATTTTCGACCCAACAATTTATAATAAATTTTCATACAGTTTTCATTCAGTTTTCATTCAGTTTTTATTCCAATTACGAAACAACTTGAAAAGGGTCATTTTTGCCCCACGCTCCTAGACATTTATTTTTCGAAAACTCTCATTATTATTCTTTCAATATTTAAAAAAATATATATTTGATTAATGTAGAATTAGGATTAAGATTTTGTTCCATGTAACAATAGGTTTAGCGTCCATAAGAAATCTTAAAGTTTCTACATAGATAAGGTACTACTCCGAATTAAAATTAGCATAGCATGTTTGTTTTACATACGTTTATCTACTGCCAGGTTGTTAGAAATTAATATATGAATTTTATGTAGTGAAATGAAGCACTATTTGGTTAATAAATAATCGATTTTTTATTGAACATTTAATTCATAATTTTTCCTTCTTTCTGAACATCCCTATTCTCCCTTATAATATGTAGCATACTTGAATTTACTAAGTTTTTAAAATTAATTATGTTAAGGTCACTGGGGAGTTTAATGATATTATAATTAGGTATAATGTCAATAATGTTAGCCTTAAGTTCAGTGTCGCAGGTAGTCTTATGAGTTCTGTGAATTTCAACCACCCACTTTCGCTTCACTGGAGTCTAAACGCAGATGTAAGACGCCGTTGAGAGGGTGACTGCTATAACAAGCAGAAGGATGTCGGACGCGGAAAGGAAGTATTCGGTCACGGAAAAAGTATTTTGCCCGTGATCTGGACTGTTAGAAAATTTCGTCACTACCTGGATGGGTTTCAATTCAGGGTAATCACTTAACCCTGCTCGTTTCAAAGGTTACACAACCTTCATAATCCAACCGGTCGATTGGGTCGATGTGCACTTTACCTTTTCCAATTAGATTTACAGGTCGTACGCCGGAAAGGAGCTTTGCACCATGTATCTGTCGCCCTGTCTAGGACGTATGTGGAGGTATTAGATATTCTTCTAGCTGACATGGAGCCTGGGGAGGACGAGTAGCATCACAGATGACTGCAAGAAGTAGAAGAGGCCCCAAGAAAATCCCATAGATGGACCATCGTTGAAGGAATGATATATCGATACAGCTTGAATCCACTAGTACATCCAGTGATCAAAGACCTAGAGGTGGATCAAAGGCGTCCAGCGGGCCTGATGGATTGTAGGGTAGTAAAACAGCCTGAGACCGTCGTGGCCACCGACCTGATTGGTCCGTGACCGAAGACAGCCCTGCTATTCGAGTTCTTGGTTGTATTTGAAAACATCTATACGAAATGGATCAAATTTTCACCTATGAGGAGATCTAACGCTGAAACAAGTATTAAAGCTTTTGAGGATCATATCTTGCACAGATATAATGCACCAGAAGGTTTTTAGCCCGGCCTACTTGAATATAGGTAGAGAATCAAAACCTTAAACAATAGCTTGTGCCGTAGAGTCGAAGAAAGACTCGATTTTGCCCCAGAAGAACACGAGGAAAGGAGGCAAGAACGGTTAAGCTGAGGTAGCTTCAGAAATTGATATAATTGTTCAACGAAAATATGTTCGATCAACAATAGGTAAGCTACGACAAAAGTTAGCGACCCGCGGTATTTAAAGAGGGAGACAGGCTCATTTGCAAAGTCCAGGTAACATCCTCAACCCAAAAGGGTTAGTGAGAATAAATGTATGCGAGCAAGGGACAGTGGATGGACAATTGGTGGGAAAGTTTCGAGTAACACTGCTTGTCCCATATCATGTCGTGGAACAACCTGGAAAGGGGGGGAGAAGTGGAACAGTAAATGTTCACCCCCTTCCTAATAATCTGCCTAAACCCTTGCATGCCCAGACTTTCGTAGAAGTAAACAGTAGGCAGATTTTTCTTTGTTTTATCTTTTTGGACAGATAAATCAGATAGATTTATTTTTATGCAATCTGGCGGTAATTATCTACATTTAGAGTTACGATTTACTTTATTTTCTACGCCAGTTTGGTTTTTTGGGAGGTTTTGCATCTAAGATGCCTCCCAAACTGAGGAAATTGTTACACGTCGTAACAAAATCGGGAGGATAGAGGGCGGAGAAATAAAGAAGGTTTTCTGACATCAAATTCCTTTACCTACTGGTATCCAGAGTTAAGATAGGTAGCTTTTCTGTTGACAGGAAGACCGGTTGCCAGGGTTCTCCAGGATGTAGAATCAAATTTTTGGTAGGGCGGCAATAAGATCTACGCATTTTGGGGATACCTTACCTGGAAACGTCAAACGAGTGGACATAGTTAGCTTATCGTCAAGCCAAGATCCAAGCCTAGTTTAAAATGTAGACTAAGCACTTTTTTTACACTGAAATTAGTACCTTCAATTCCAGAGAACCCCGGCTTAATTTATTATTATTATTATTATTGTTATTTGTAATAATAATAAGGATTTATAACGGACGTAAAAAATTACGGGTTTATTGTCGAGACTTGACCTATAAACAAGAAACTTAGAGAACATCCAAGCCGAAGACACCACATCCATCATCAAGTTCCTGGAAGGCCGTATCTTCCTGAAAAACATTCTATCGACAAAAAGCGACCAGCAAGGAACTGAAAACTTATGTGCACGAGGGCAGACAACAATTGGCGTTGACAATTAGAGAAGTCCACGCACAACGCGAGACGAGGAAGAAGGCAAACTCCTGGCACCGTAACTGCTCTCCGAGCTGTGAGGGACAGCACATGACAGGTTGACATTATATTCAATGAAAAATACAGTAACCCATGGGTCGGACACAGTCAACATGGCGCAGAGGTGTCACGACTAACCACGAGAGGCAACACCGGCCGGCCGCCAATTCAACCGACGGCCGGCTGGCCCTCTTCCGTTGCACCAAGCTAATCAACAGACGCGGCATCGAAATCTTGAGGGTCCAGGGCAAGCATCTGTAGAGATGAAGCAGAATATGGAACGATGCCACTTGTATCTTGGCTCGGCGGAAAAGAGTGGAGGAAGGATAACAACTGTAAAAAAGACAGCAACCGGGAATAAGGAAGCCTGACTTTAATCGACTTTCGACTCTGAAAGTATGACAAGCCGGAACCGTCCCTGGAACACTTAAATGGATACGCGATAATGGACGCCTTGAAGCATCGGGATCTGAAGTTAGAGTGTCGAGGGACCAGCGGGGTGCTTTGGGGTACCTCTGGAATTATGTGAAACCCACGACGTCCGCAGCGCAATTCATAGCAGAATGATCAAACTCTGTGAAAGATTTTTTATATAATGGAGTCTGTCATACAATCTTTAGTCCGAATTATGATTTCAAGTAGGTTAGTTTAAAATCTAAAACTTCAATTTCAACCAATAGCATAGGCTAGCTTAAGCGATCTCTTTTAATATCAAAGAGGTCGTTGCACATCTGTAATGTGTTGTGGCTTTAATTAATTTTAACTGCTCTGGTTTCTCATGATCTTATCGCTCTGCTATGCTTAGTTCTGTGCTAATCGACCAGCCGACCATTGAAAGGGCCGACTCGTCGAGGCTCGAGTAGGCCGACTCCTAACTGGCGCCTGAATTAAATAATAGAGTTACGAGATTTGAGTTTGTTGGCGGGTCAAAAGAGCACGACCTGCGAAATCGGTTCATTCCAGTAAGGTCGTGGTCAATTGATTGAACAAAATAAAATCTGGAAAACCTTGTTATAACATGTAATTCATAATTTTTATTTTCTTAACGGCTTCTGCATCTATCCTGATAATATACAGCATACTTGAATTCACTTATTTTGTTAAATAATTAGTCTTTGCATATCGTACAGAAAAAATATTCAATCTGATGTATACTCGGGACTGTACTGTATACACGAAGCATTTAAAAAGTCATCTATTCTTAAATGTAAATATGGACAGTGACGAATGAGATAAGAACTATGGCTCATTATTATACAGAAACCATTTGGTAATTAGACATTGCTTAACACTCGAAATCAATGTTTGCCAAAGAAGGATTCGTTCACTTGAAGAAAATGGAAACCGTGACAGTTATTCTTTGCTTTATCTTAATTTTTTTGCTTCATCCGATTGGTAAATATAATCATAAATATACTTTAAAGTGCGTGATATAGACGGATTTAACGACTGTTTTAGTCTGGTGTGCATTTTTTCCTTGTATTACAATGTTATCTTGTATAATCCCAATTGCAATATTAGAATTAGAATTTCACAGAGAATTAAGATCTAGATTATAAGTATAATCTATTTCTATTCTGTATCAGTTTCTATAACAATTTTAATGAATATTTTTGGAAGCGCAGTTCCACAGTGCAAAACCAAAAAGAAAAATAATAATTTCTCAAACTAAACGTATAAAAGATCGAGCCAATCAAATGGTTTATATTGCAAAAAAAAAACTCTTTTGAGACTGCTCACATAAATTTAAATTACGTTTAAGAATAATAAATTCTTGGTAATAAATCTCTCTGGATACACTGCTACTAGTTTTTAATAAAAGTATTTTTGTATGCCTAGCGTTATGTCGACTGGGACTTCAATTTCTGACACAGAATAAATCAAGCAAACAGTTATAAGAGGGAACGCCGAAATTTTTTTATTCAAATCAGACATTAACTGCGTACATTAAGACTGGATACATATGTTTTATTTTTCAGAATTAGCTTGGCCACCTAAAGACAGCGCAGTTCATCCTAATAATATCCTAATTTATTATGTTGATCGTTTCGAACTTCCTCAAAATAAAATTCTTCCTTTATTTTCAAGATATTTTGAAGTGGGAATATTGGATAATTGCGTTGTTGGAAGAATTGTCGATGGAAAATTGTACCCACTGATAGCTCGTGGAGCCGGGCTGCATTCTGAACATGGAAGAGTTAAAGTGCAGCTCTATGGCAACATTGCTAACGTCACGTTACCAATAGCAATAGATGATCCTATAAATGATCAATTTTTCAGAAATTTTGAGACTGGTACCATTTGCTATGCCGAGCAATGCTTTTCGGAATCAAGTTTCTCGAGACGAATAAGAGAATCTAGAATGTCTTAGATTTCATGAAATGTTATTGCAACAATCTGCCTAATGCATTCAAAACATGTGTAAATCATTATTACCTAGACACAAATTTTAATTAATATTAGCCTTGTCGTTTATTTTGAGTGGTAAACATTTCTTAAATATCTAAAGCAAATCTGACCTTTTACTACTCCCGATGAGAATGTGAATTTATTACGAAGCTCCTGTAACGCTATATTGCTGCTCCAAAAATTACTTTTGATGCTTATTTTTAATTTCTCGATTCTAGATATACTTATAATGCGTATTTGTTATATGATATCCCTCGTAGACAAGGAAAATACTTCAAGACATTGACTTTCGCTGATCTAGGCATCTTTCCAAAAGTCTTGGTGTGTTTCTCTCCGTAGGTTTAGCAGTTTCAACAGATAATTTAAGTTCCATAGCTGAAAATTGTTTCCTTAATAAGTTTAATTAAGAAGTATAAATTTTTTGGAGGTTATGTTTTAGAGCTACACCTCTAGTTTTTTTAGGAAAGAAATATCTATATTATCTGCTTCCGCATATATTATAGCAAAAATTTTCATAGGGGTACATCATGCCTAAAGAAAACCAAATCTAACGCGAATCACCATATAGACCAGGAGCTAGTGACAGAAAAATTGGAACGATTAGTTCGCGTATGCCAATTTAGGTACTTAATATTATGAATATTTGACGAGTTATGAGCAAATAAAATGAGACCGCTCGCTTGCACTGACCAGATAAATTAATTATCAATTTGTAAGAAAAATTGATATTTCCGAACGATTAATTAGCGTATGCAAAATGGTGTTTGTAAAACTTTGAGAAATGTTATGAGGCGGAAGCTAATTGGCATACGATTTCCGGGTGTATGGAACCTTGAAATAATTAATGAAATTTGCAATAAAAAATGGACTTCTAGGAACAAGTAGTTCGTGTATGCCATTTTACAGAATTATTATTTTCGTTATGTAAATCATGAAAAAGTACTTGGCATACGATTACAGCGTGTAAATGTGTTGGTTCTCCTTTTTCGAAATTGCATTTTTTTTCTAATAACACGGAATGATTAGTAACTGTATGCCATTGGACTATGGGTAAGATATTGTGTAAACATTCGCA
>JAWWLR010000054.1:67799469-67809517 GCA_035041075.1 Acraspis erinacei | reverse complement strand
GGGGCGGGGCGAGGAAGACAGCCACGCATGAGAGTCGCAGACCATATTTCTTAAATAAAATTCAACCAAAGGTTTAATTCTAAGAAAACCTAAGTATGCATATTTATGGCCGCGGAATGTTTGGAAGAAAAGAAAAATAATAGCATTTTTTGCGGGCGACAAAGTATGTTTTCTAAAGTTCTCAAGACCACAGGCCACTTGTCCAATTGTCCCATTTTAAATCACTGAGGTTCTCTTTCGATATAAGTAATTGATTTTTGTATTGAACGGAAAATGGACATCTAAATAGAAAAATACTGAAATATTAAATTTAAAAACCAGTTTTGCTATTATTTTCACGCTTTATTATTAAATCAAGCATTTTAAATCTTTATAATTTTCACAATAACCGCGAAAACAATCATAAATTTCATACTTTTGTTAAAAAGACTATTACTAATTAAGGCTATCTTTAGTCTTCCAACATTTCGATTTAAGCTACATAATATTTTTTCTAAATAATTTGTGAATATCATTGGTTCGCTTTGAACGATATCTGTAGCCAGTTTAGGAATAAGTTTTGTTGGTTCAATGATAAGTATTTTGCGTGTGAGATAAGCATCATGCTAAAATAGAAATAATATACAAAGCTGTGTGCGATAATAATTACTGCGGTATATTATATCGAAACATTTTGAAAAATAATTCATTATTCTTACTCTTATTTAGCTTTTTACAAGCTTCTTTCCGTTATTTATTTGTAGAAAATGAGGCGTGTGTTTCGTATTCTCTGTTCCATCTTATTTGTTTTCCTGAATCCTATTGGTAAATATGAAATCTATATTTAAAAGTGTAAAATATCTATAAGCTTAACGACTGTTCTAGTATTCCTTTAATTTAAAATAAGTTTAAATCTCAATTTCTGCGTTTCTCTATCAATTTAATCGTCTTCTTGAAGTAAGAAAATTGACCTTAATGAAAAAATTGGTTTCAGCTTAAAAGTACCTTCTTATTTCAAAAATATCTGACACTGTTGTGGTGAATATTTTCTGAAACATTAATTTTTAATTTTGAATGTAAAAACCAAAGCAAAAACTGTTACAAAGTAATTTTGTTGTGTATTTCAGTTTCTAAGACCATTTATTCCAGTACAGTTGAGAATTTGTTTTTTTCTCAAACAAAATCGAAATTGCAACGAGATTCCAATGTTAAAAAAATACTCTCAAAAAATAGGCTAATAGTAATAGCTCATGAATCTATTTACATTTAGCGTTTAATGATATCAAAACACATTTAAATTATTTAAGATTATATAAAAGTCAAGGGAATTGGCGTCGCGATTAGAGTTTGGTCAATAATATTTACACTACATTTATGTTTTTAACTTTTTCACTGTTTAGGTTACAATTACTGAAACATGAAAAATAAGAATAACACTTATGTTAAAAGAGATAATACACAAGATTTGATAATTAAATAAGAAAAATTTAATGCGGTGTTGAGAGAAGGGAAGATTACGTAGGCACACAAAAGAAGTGAGCTGAACCAAAAAAGCGAGGAGATAAAAAATCTGCATTTATAAAAATTTTATACACACCAGTTTTCTTGTTTGCTTGAATTTGTATTTTTAATTATTATTTTTTATTAGTATTTTTAGAAAGCTAGGGAAAAAGTTTCTAACATCGTCAGAGCGCGGGTGCCCCACTCCAACAAGCCACATCCTACCAGGCATGCGCTTATCTCATAGTATTAAAATACTAGATGAAAAGTATTTTCAATGCGCAGAATTCCGGAAAATAAAATGAAGAATCCAAGTACCAAATTTGGACAACCAGCACAAAATCTTTCTATTGCAATCTGAAAATAAAAAAGTCCCTCCCTTCCCTAAAAAAGAAAAGAAAAAGAACTTCTTCCTTTGTTACCCCTTCCACTTTAAAATTTGTAACGACAACTGCTGTTAAACCTCTCTTCCACTGGTAGTGGAATCTAGTTTTTGAGTGAGCCTATAGCTAAGACAACAAATAATTACATATCCAAACTTTCCTTTTTCAGAATTAGCTCGACCACATAAAGATGATGCAGTTCATCCTCTTCCCATTCAACTTTATAATGTTCAATATTTTGAAACATGGAAAAATTCATACATATTTTGGCATTTAACTCGAAGAGTTTATACTGTGGGAATATTGAATAATTGCATTGTGGGAAAAATCGACGGTGGACTTCTGATCCCATTCGGGGCTCCTAGAGCTGATCTTGGTTTTCAAATTGGAAGAGTTAAAATAGAGATCCAAGGTGATATTGCCAACGTGACGCTACCAATATTCAACAAGGATCCTTTAAACAGGATGTTTTTCACAGAAATCTGGACAAATGAAGTTCGTGAGGCAGTGCTAGCTGAATAATTGAGTGTAGAGAACAATGGTTCAAGAATGAATAGGAATTCTTTGTTAGTCATTTTCACTCTTATTCCTCCAAAATTTCGTTTGTTAAGAACAATACTTACCATTTTTTCTTGGGTCCATACCATATAGAAATCTTAGTTTGGGCTTTACAGAGTAATATAGTAAGCATAAGCTGACTTTCAAATTGTTTTTAAGAATACCTAGGTATTTTTGGATATAAATAATTTTTCACGTTATGGCCAAGATAATCATTATTTTCCTATGTTATTGTTATTTGCACCTAAAATTTTAACGTATTATTTAAAACATCCATAGATCGATTGATATAAATAATAAAATAACAAAAATCAAAGAGAATAATATTTTGTCACTTTATAAATTTTTTCCGGATATATTAAAATTCGTTTAAATTAAACTTGGGATAAATAGTTCGCGCAGGACAGACTGGTGTTCTTCATTATAAAAATACCAAGATTATCCACGGGTACAACTTACAGGGGAGCTTGCCAACATCGTAAAAGGTTGATATTCCTTGTATCTTTCCTATGTAACATTTTTACATTCTTCACGATTATTTTACAATTTCAAGTCTCAAATTAATAACAAGGGTTTAATTGTTTCAGTTTATCCATTTTTTCGCACTATTTTAAAATTCACAACTATTTAATAAAAATGGTCAAATCATCACAACTAAAAAAAAAGTTATAAAAAATTCACCTTCTTTCATGCAATTTTTGGTAATTTGGTTGTCTTCTACAAGGAAGAAAAGTACAGAAAAATTCCTGGAATTCTCATAATTACTTAATTTCTCCAAATTCTGTACCTTATCAAAATTTTACAAATGTTCAGAATTTCACAAAGTTTCAGAATTATTTAAATTCTCAGAATTATATAAATTCATATACTTCTTTTAACTCAAATCATTCTTTTGATTCACATAATTCTTTGATTTCTCCGAATTTCAAAGAGTCCTTCAATGCATTGAATTATTTGAATTAGTTACTAATTCTCTCTGAATTCCTTCAATTCTCAGACTTATTGGAAATCCGAGAATTGCTTGAAATCCATAAATTCCCTCCACATATTCTCTAAATTTCTTGAACTGCATGAACACGTTGAATTATTAGCATTCCGTGAACTCTCTGAATATCCTGAACACTCAAGATCCGTTGAATTCCAAAAATTTCCTGAATTCCAAAAATTTCTTGAATTCTGTTAATCGCTTGAATTCTGTAAATTCCTTGAATTCTCTGAATTCCTGAATTCCGTGAATAATCCGAATTCTCCAAATTCCTTGAATTTCCTGAATTCCTTAAATTTAAGGAATTTCCTGTATTCACTGAATTCCCTGAATTACTTTAATTCCCTCAATTCCTATAATTCCCTAATCCCTTAAATTCCCTGCATTACTTTAATTCACTGAATCCCTTGAGTTAAAAAAAATCCTTGAATTCCCTTAATTCATTTAGTTCCATCAATAACCTGAATTACTTGAATTCCTGGATTCATCTGAATCCCTCGGCTTCCACTGAATTCATGGAATTGTATGAATTCCTTGCATTATCGGAATCGACTGCATTCCCGGAATTCTGTGAATTCCCTGAACTTCCTGAATTCTCTAGATTCCCAGAGTAACCCAAATTTCCTGAATTCTTTTCATTCACTGAATTCCGTAAACTTTCGGAATACCATGATTACTCAAAATTCCCAAAATTCATTGAATTCTCAACATTCCTTCAATTCTTTTAGTTTTTTAAAATCGGTAAATTCTTTGAATAATCTGGATCCCCTGGAATTCTCTGAATTTCCTAAATAATTTGAATTCTCGGAATTCCCTGAATTTAAAATTCTCTGAATTCGTCGAATTCTCTAAATTCCTTGAATTCAATTAATTCCCTACATTACTGGAATTTCCTGCTTTCTATGCATTCTGTAGATTCCATGAATTTCTTGAATACTCCACATTCCCAAAATTCCTTGATTTGTAAAAATTCATTGAATCCTCATAATCCCTTAAACTCTGTTAATTGCTTATAATCTGCAAATTCCTTGAGCTGCATGAACTGTTTGAATTCCCTGAATTCCTTGAATACAAATAATGTAAAGTGAGGAATGAGATAGGAACTTTGAAAATATTCATTGTTTTACATTTTTATCGCAGTTTTCCGCAAGATAGTTTTCATTATTTAAACTGGTATACAATTCAATCTGGTATACATTTTGACATATAATACCATGTAAGTTTGTAAAGTAAAGAATACAATATTTGATAAATCTATATCTACATACACAATCAAACAAAAATGATATGATTATAAAAAATTCTTAAGAAACGAGAAGATAACTTGCGAACACGTCATAACTAAACAAACACCTAAGTGGCTGAACACACAAAACATAATCATACAATCAGGAATATTGAACACGGAGGTTAAAAAAGCCGAAGATTACGAACGTTTAAAACTTAACTGAGGGAGGATAATCATAGTTTGTCAGATCAAGAATAAATAGCGTTGGATATCTATATTTTTTCTCAGTCAGATAAGCAGGATGGTGAAATAAAAATAATGTATAATTCCCCACAAGATAAGAAGTGCAGAAATACACTATACTTAAACATTTTTGAAGAATATTTGTCCGTTTTCACTCTTACTTTCTTTCTTATTAGTTTGTTTCCTCCGGTCTAAGAAAATACGAATAGTGCTTGTTATTCTGTCTTTCAACTTATTTGTTTTCCCTATCTGTTTTGGAAATATATGAAGATTTATAATTTTGAGTACTAAGTTTTTCTTCTAATTAATATTTTCTCACTTAATACCAGGTAATCTTGCAAAACTTTTACTGTCAATTTATTTTAGGAAATTTACGTTCATCAATATTATTTTTCAATATTTTATAAACTTCATCGAAAAACATAACAAATCATTACAAAAATGCATACAAAGAAAATAGAAAGCATCTGGAAATTTAATAGGCGAGGAGAACCATAAAAAAATGGTTCTAGGATGACCCTTAGGTATTTAACCGATCCTGAGGTCATCAGTCTCCCACCACAAGATTCAGGTGCTTCAATTCTTTACACCCTGCTTTTTCCAGTGAAAATGATCGGAGTGGTCTTCTTCGGATTTAACAAGAGCCCCACGATGCGATGTTCCGATCTTGTAAGGCCTATCATCGTTCCGAGATGGGCCCCCTAAGTAGAATTGAAAAGTCATTCGCGTGTCCCTGGGAATAATACCGTTCCTCATTTAGCATATAAAGGAGATTGTCCACTTCAACGCACCCCAGGAGGGGTAGCAGACTACCCCCATATGGGCATTCCCGCGGCGCTCTTCCATTGAATAATACGTTGCCCTATCTGGCTTCAAGTCGCCTCCGTCGTAGCATGTTTTCTATCCAACTTTGTAGAAGGATTGGCACGGCACAACTTGAAGCCTTTCAACAGATTACTTCTGGAGGGGCATTGCTGAAGCGATCCTCTATATCCAAGAAGGTGCCCACAGCATACCCGCCGCATTCTAGATGTTGTTCCAATTTTTCCACAACAGCATGGAGCAAACTTTTAAACCACCATCCTGTCTGGAATGCGGCCCGCTCTCTGTGGAGAGCAGATACTCTAGGCGTCTTCAGGGTAAAGGACGTCAAGCATACTGTCCGAAAATATTTAGCAGCAGTGTAGCCCGCCTTTCCAGGTTTGAGAATAATGGACATTCTGGCATTCTTACTTGCCGATGACACGTGTTTTAGGGCTATGTTTTCCCTAAATAGTTCCTTCAGTACGCCGGCGGCGAAATCCATGATCTTTTGCAGCAGGACAGTATAAGAATTATTTGCTACTGGTCATCTAAAGGGAAAGAAGGAAACTACGGTCAATTTCAGCTCCATGATAATCACGATGTTGGCGGAGAAAATTTCAGCCAGCCTTCTCACTTTCTTAACCCCACTCTTTCGCATCTGGATCCGTTTGAGTTGACTGAAAGCCCGGGAAGTGAATTTCCGTCAGGTGATTCAGTGATTCTTCTTCCTATTCGCGAAACTTTCCATCATAGGGCCTTAAGATTCCCAGGGGGCTTATGAATATTTTTTGGGATCTTGTGGAGCCTTGCTGTTTGCAAAATGTTCTTTGATTCCACGCAGAAGCCTCTCCAAGTTTTCTTTTGATCAATTCTGATATTTGTATTGTAATAATTCTGGGCCGTACTGTGGCAGTCCCAATCTTAAGGAAAATTTGTTCTGTTTTCCGTGCTTTACAACGATCTATTATTTTTACGGAGCATCTCCTTGGTGGGTGTTCCAGCGTCCTGGTCCTTTCCTAAACTTAATTGTACTTGTAGGGTACCTGTTGTAATATGACGCATCTAGAGCCTTTCGCAGAAGATTCGGAGCCTGCTATAGCTCAAATATAGTACTGCAGCTTTTTCAAAATCTGACCAGCCTGCCTTTGAGTATTGCTGTGGTTTCTGAACTTTTAAATAGCCAGTTTTTCTAGGCCTAATCGGAACAAGTTATATCTATCTTCCGAGAGACTCTTCAGCGCAGGGCCAGCTAGGTATTCATTTAAATCTATTCCTCTGTCGTAGACGTTCGCGCTCTCCTACACTATCTGGTGAGAGTTTGCATCCTAGCCCAACAGCATAGGAGCTCTGTTCACCCAACAGTGTCAAATTTTAAGCAGAGAAACTTAATTTTTAACAAAAATAGTTACATGTAATTTCTAATACTTTTACAGAAAAAAACAAATTAACAACCGAATACTTTTCAACAAAAATGCTGAATATTCAACTAAAAACGATCAATCTTTTACAGAGAATAAAATCGTTAAACTTACTGTATAATGATTTGAAACCAAATAAATCCTTTCTTCGACCGACAATATTTACGAATTTGAAATAGAAAACATTCATGATAAATCATTTCGCAAATTAATATAAATTTTTTACCTGAACTTCAATTTAAAAAACGACGAAAAATGATATTTTGAAATCTCCAAATTCGAACCTACTTTAAATAATTAGGGCCTACATTTTAAAATAAGAAAGAAACTTTATCGTAGGTCAGGAAGGCCAAAAAAAATTTACAGGTTAGAAATGCATGTAGAGAGTATACGTAACGGCCGTTGACAAACAATGGACGCTTTTTCATTGAAACTACTGATGAGGTTTTACAAGATATTGAAAAAGAGCTCTAAAATTATTCGAATTAACATCTGTTTTATACAAACGTTATGTCGATGACATTTTAGCTTTTATTTGCAAAATTATAAAAACAGCAAATTGTGATTTCTTAACAAATTGGTACAAAAAATATGCTTGGTCTGGTAGATACTTAAAATTTAATTCACATAATATATTTTGACACCAAATTCACTTAATAAAAGGTTTAGTAGAGAGATTTTGTAAATTAAGTGATATCTCTCTTGAGTTAGTTAACGATATTATTACAGAACGCATTTATGAAATTTACAATAACAGTAATAAAACTAATAAGAAAAATACAGTGATATTTACGATAGAATTCATTCAACTGTTATCTTACCTGACACTAAAGGGTCTATCTGAACGTTTAAGGAATTAACTAAAAAAAATTAACATCAACTTTTATTTCAAAAAACAAATGCTTTACATAATTATTTCTTAAAGAGAAAACACACTGATTCCATTGAAAATTTATCCAGTGTTGTTTATTTAATTAAATGTAAAATAGGTAATAAAGCTTACAGAGCTGAAATGGACGTTCAAAACCCAGAATTGCTGAACACAAAAGAGATTGTGAAGTTGAAAATTTTAATACAGGTTTATCTCAACATTCTTGGAATTTTAATCATTACTTTTATTTTATTTCGTAAATATTCCAATATTAGCTACAAAAAAAGACGTATCAACGAGGTATTATTGAGATTATTTTTATAAACAAATTTCGACAGATTTTAGTTAACTAACATACAAAAATTGTAAATTCTTATGAAATTTATCAAAGTATTATAAAATAATTAAATTTTTTAGTTACAAAATTTCTCAGTTTGAACTAAAACTTATTTTCGCGCTTCCTTGTCAGTAGTTTCAAAGAAAACCCGTCCATTGTGTCTCAAAACGTTCATTACGTATACTGTGCCCATGTATTTATAATCTATTAATTTTTTTGGTCCTTCCTAAACAACGATGATGTTCCCTTCTTATTTTAAAACTGTAGTCCTTAATTAATTAAAGTCATTTTAACTTTGAGAGTTCAAAATAAGACTTTTCATCCTGTTAAAATCGACTTAAGAAAGTTATTATTTTGCTTTCTAATTTTCAACATTAGCGTTACGTTTGATTTACTTCTGACATTCAGCTAGAAAATTGAAATCGATGTACGAAATTACTTATCCTGATTTTTCTCTTCAATATTACTAACTGTACAAATGTTATTATTTAGTTTTAACCATATTGGAACAGGTACTTATTGTACCGATACATCAAGGATTGAGAAAGAAGTTTTATCCAAATAAATTTTCAGTTCGAAGAAATGATTCGAAGTTAAATTGACAGTTACAATCATTTTTTTTAATTAGTTAAATCTGAAACAACAGGAAGGGAAAGGCAAAGCTTCTTCAAAACTGGAAAAAGAAGGTAAATTGTTTAGAAAAAAGGTAATGTTGGGAAGAGAAGAAGGAGCCTCAAGTCTGTATTTAGATGTTTTTCTTGCGGAATTATATCACTAATTTCAATTAATTTAAGCATCTCAAAAATTGTTATTCAAATTAATTTTTCCTTGTGTGATGTTACATACATCATTATTTACAAATTTTTACAAAACCTACAAAGCTTCCCCCTCTTGCAGTGGGATGTGGTTTATCGAAGGTGTCATAGTAAAAATCGGAGGCATCAAGTTCGTGAGGCGGAGCGAGTCGAATAATTATGTTTATGGGGTTTCCATTACAGTGATCCAAAAATGAATTGGAAATTATTGTTTAGAATTTTCACAGCGTAATACGCTAAGAATAGTTTGAGTATTTTAATTTTTTCAGAGGACCTAGGTTTGTTTAGAAATAGATAATTTCTCAACCTAAAATATTAGCATATTATAAAAAAGTCCGTAGGACCACGAAGATTTATTAAACAGCATTTTAACAACATTTTTATAAGATTTATGGAGATGGCATTCCTTTACATCCAACCTAAATTTATCTTAGGATTCACTTAATTTTATTGAATGCACTTTGCCGAATTGACCTTGAGTGCAATTGAATACATACGAATTTACAAATTTTAAAAAAGCGGATACATCATGTTAATAAAACCGTTCAACATGATATTGTAAACTGAGTGTAAAGCAAAATGACTAGAAAAGCACTGCAGACCTTCAGTTGGAAGACATGACGAATTACTGATCGGGTCTTTGGGGCGAAACTAACGGAAACAGTATTAACTGTACTTGGTTTCAACTACAGAAAGCAAGATCAAGCAGTAGCCCTGCATTTGAAATAGCTAATGCCAAAGCTTAAGATGTTTGAACCGTCTTAAAAAGGGCAAGTAACTGGAAGGATACCGTTCCGAAAATGGTGCACAACTTCTGCTACAAGTTCCCTGACGAGTGCGCATCCTTCGTTGGCAAGGTATTTTCAGAAGATCATGGACCAGCCAGATCTGATGGCAGGCTGTATGCTAAAAGGTACTACGTATATG
>JAWWLR010000054.1:67694954-67707025 GCA_035041075.1 Acraspis erinacei | reverse complement strand
AACTATTTTAATTAGGAACTTCATGATAATTTCAGTAAAGATAATAATAATTAATTTATAATAATCAATTGATCAATTTTGTAACTTTTTAAACAATTTTCATTTAAAAAATGCATTTAAAAAAATTTCCCTTCACACATTCCCGAATAATGCATTTGTTTCTTAAATTCATTTAAAGAAATCATTACATTTATCAAGTTATCGTGAGTGTTGCTGAATTTACTATGAAGATACCAATTGAAAAGACAAAAATTAAAAAAATTAAATTTATATCGAAGGATCCCCAAAAATGCATTTGTGTTTTTAAATTTTTTAAGAAAATTATACAATTTATAAATAAAATATAAATTTTTTCTAAAATTCTCATAAAGTTTATGATAAAAAAACTTGTTATAGAAAAAACGAATTTTTCTTTCAACAAATGTGTTCTCTGTGCTTGTATTGATTAAAATTTGTTAAAAAATCATAAAATTTATCAACTCTTTGTGAATGTTGCTGAAATTTTCATTAAGTTCCCAACTTAAAGGACTGGAATTGAAAAAAATGAATTTTTCTGCCAACAAGTTCACGAATAATGCATTCGTGTATTACATTTGTTTGAAAAAATCATAAGATCAAGCGAAAAATGATTAATTTTTCTAAAACTATCGTAAAGTTTCTAAAAATGCCCAAAAATGCCTGATTAATTCATTTGTTTAAAATTAAATTAAAAATTAGTAAAAATAAAATCTAATTATGGAAAATCGTAAAAAAAACATTGTTTCAACAAATAATTTGATTATAAGATTTTATTTTGTTTATTATATAATATTGGAACATCTTTAACTAATGGTAGTCAATGAAACTTAGGTGATTTTAAAAATTTTCATGTTTCTGTTTTACTCATGTACGTAATTTTTGCAAATTGGCAACGAATTTCACCTGAAGATTATCTTTTTAGTTATCAATTTTATTATTTGTTCGAAAACTTCACAATTTTTTTAAAAAGTTCCTTTTTGGTTAAAAATGACCTGTTTTGAAAAAATTTGTCTTTTTGGATTAAAAATGTAACTGATAAGTCAACTGAAATCTTTTTTGGATGAAAAATATTTTTTCTGAAAATCTGTTTTTTTCTGGTTTAAAAGATCATATTTTTTAGTAGAAATATTGCATATTTCTTGGATCAAAGTGCAACTGATTTGCTAAAAGTTGAACTATTTCCTAAAAAATTCACTTTTTGTTTAAAATTCTTATTTTTGTGTTAAAAAGTCAACTGAAATCTTTTTGGATGAAAATTTAAATTTTTTTGTTGAAAATTTGTCTTTCTGGTTTAAAATTTCACCTGCTTTAGTAGAATTTTTATTTGTTTTGATAAAAATGCAACTATTTGCTTGAAAATTTCACAAAGTTGTTAAAAATTTTAACTTTTTGGTTAAAAATTAGCCTATTTAGTAGAAAATTAACTTATTGTTTACAATTATTCTTTTTGCATATTAGAGTCAACTGGAATATCCTTTGGATGAAAATTTAACTATTTTCCTAAGGTTTTCTTTCCACAATTCATTAGTGTTAGAAGAAATTTCATCTTTCTGAAATAAAATGCAATTGTTCTTTTGAGAACTCAACTTTTTTGCGAAATTTTGTCTTGTTTATATTAATGTTCACCTGTTTTAGTAGAATTTTAAATTTTCTTGGATTTAAATGACTTTTTGGGGTTAAAACGCGAACGGCAATCATTTCTGGATGAAAATTGCGCGATTTTTTAAAAAATAGTTTTTTTCTTTTTAATTAAAAATTTATATGTGTAAAGATAAATTTATCTGTCATGGTTAAAAATGCAACTATTTCGTAGAGAATTCAACTAATATTTCATAAATCATTCTTTTTGGTCAACTATTTAATCATTATTATTTTAAGTCAAGATTCATCTGTTTCAAGAAAAATTTTTATCTGTATTGGAACAAATACAACTGTTTGGCAGAGAATTAAAAAATGTTGTTAAAAAGTCATCCTGTTTAGTCAAAAATTCGTATTTTTGGATTAAAAATTCATATTTTGATAGTGAAAAGTTAGTTGAAATATCTTTAAACAGAAAACCCAATTAGTTTTTTCAAAATTTATCTTTTTGATTTAAAAAATCATCTATTTTCCCATAAATGTAATTTTTTTAAGGAAAATTCCACTTTTTGGTTCAAATTGAATCTTTTTTGCTTAGGTGCTCAACTATTTTGTTTATAAAGATTTGGTTGAATCAGTTTGTTAATTTTTTTTAAGGATTTATATTTTTAGATGAAAATTCATTTCCTTAACTGAAATTTTAACTGTTTAGTAAAAAAGCATATTTTTAGGATTGATCTTTTTGAGTTGAAGATTCTCCTTTTTTGGTAAATAAATAATTTTCTGGGTTTGAAATTTCATTCATGTTGGGTGAAAATCCATCAGTTTCGTTGGAAAATAATTCTTTTTATAAATGTCATATTTTTTTTGAAAATTCAATTTTTGTAGAGAAAATTCGTATTTTGTCATGAACGTTCAACGATTTGGATAAAATTTTTTTTTCTTTCTTGGATAAAAAATTTTTATTTTTGGAAAATTCGTGTTTTTGGTTTTAAACTCGATTATCTAAAATAAATTTCATCTTTTTGATTGCAATATAAACTATGACCCTTTTTTGTTGGAAATTCATCTTTATAGTTTGAAAATTCAAGTATTTCTTGAAAAGCCACCTCTAATAGTGGAAAAGCCTTTTTCTATTTAAAATAAATGATTAAATTTGAAGATTTGACATTTTTGCAGAAATAAGTGTTTTATTCCGCTTATAAGAGATTATGTATTAAAAGAAATACAAGATTAAAAGAACAGTATTTTAATGTTAATAATCAGCAAAAATGAAAAATTATTAAAGCAAAAGTCAGGGAATTTTGAAATTTTAGATCTCGGACACCCTTCCTAATTCTATTAGTAATAACTAGCAAAACGTTTCTGGAAAATAAAAATTAAGTACAGTAATGGAAAGCCTCTTTTAAAAATCAGGATCGAAAAATCTCTTAGAAATCTTATCTGCTTTTTTTCAAATTTTGTTTATCCAAATCGGTCAATATTTGTGGACTTTGCGTTATTTTTAATTCCCCTGTGTAGCAGCCTGAAGATCTGGGATCAAATCTTAGGCAGGCTAGATAGTCTTTGCTTCACAAATACAGAATGAATAAATATAATATGAAAAAATATTTAATAACGAAATTATTGATATAAGACCAGTAAAAAATAAAGGATTATCATGCAATAGTATTTTTTATGGATGGTCCCTTATCAGTCGCTGGGACTTCTTCGTGTTGACATTTAAACGAGACTTTGCTCATAAAGGTTCCCTAGAATAGAGAAATTCAGAGACAAATTCGAGGGAGCTAATAAAGCTGGTATAAAGTTTCCAGTTTTCAGTTTCGGGTATTTCGTCTTTACTTAACGAGACAATGTTAAAGTTAACTTTCGTCGACTGTAGAGAAACTGTATTGAAGTGTTATCGCAATTAGAGTCTTCAGCTTTATTTGTAGAGAAGTTTTGCTTTGTGATACTATGAATGTAATGAAACTAGCCCAGAGGCTATCGAAGCAATTTGATTCTTATCAGACTCCAGTGTCGTTGGAAAATTGCCTAGAAGTAACGCGCAGGAAAAGTGAAAGCTTCCATTTATTGCTTCTTTAACTCTATCCTTTTTTATCATGCTATACCACTTATTATAGTTTGATTCCTAAATAAAAACCCATTTTTATATAAATTCTCTTTACCTGCTCTTTCTCCAATTCTTCATAGCTTGCTCTAGTCCTCTCTTCTATATCTATACCACTATAGGACATCCTTCTTTCTTCTTTACATCTCCTTAATTCTATCGGCCTTCCTCTCCTTTCTTTGATCTACTTTAAAGACTTTTTTGACAACTTTCCTACCTTTCCATTCATTGGCTTCATGAAAAACTTCCATCCTTTTTTTCTTCCTCTAGTACTTTATTTAATCCCTTGCTCTAAAACTTTCTTTTAACATCTCAATCTCTTCACATCTTCATTTGTTTTCATGGTACATCCCAAATATGTAAAATCCTTTAATCCTTTTAAATTTAGTCCATTTTATCACCCAGTCCATTCTTTTTCTCTTCTCCTTCTCTTCCTGACTGTATTATCTTTGACAACCTTGGCTTATTCCCGTCACAAACCAGGAACTATATGACACTTCCTGTCCTACCTTCAACCTGCTCTTTGCTCTTATGAAGATGACAATACACTTCTTATAACGCATTCTTATATCCACTTTCTTGCCATCACTAACTCTATCTCAAATCGAAGCAGTGAACCAAACCCAACATTTATGTCCATTCCTTTCCTGAACCAAGTTTGATTTGGTGGCTCTAGTTTCTATCCTCAAATTCTTTCTCCGTCCACTCCGATAAAACAGTTACATATATTTGATACAATGATTGTATCAGCATCAATTTCCCATAATCTTAAACATCCTCTGCTTCGCCATTCTTCAACACGAGTGCCACTACCCCCTCTTCCCATAACTCTGGTCATCCCTCTTATCTCAATATTGACTCTCTTCTATTCCGAGCCACGTACTTTTTTCTCCCATATTTCCAGACTTCATTTGCAATCTTATCTATACTAGGTGTACGTTTATCTTTCATTATTCCTATCACATTGCATATTTCTTCCCTTGCGATGCCCTCTTCCTCCAGTCTTTCCTAACCATATTTTTCTCGTTTGCTAACTTCCTTCTCTAATCCTTCTAGCAAATTCATTAAATATTTTTTACATTCTACATTCTCAATATTCTTGTTTAATATTTTCCTTCCTTTTCACTTACTATTTACAACATTTGAAAGCTCTTCTTCTATCCTAGCCTACTCTACCGATTTTTCAGACTGCCCAATTTGCTCCTCTTTTTTAATTGGCACAACTTTAAGTACTTCTTCATCTTCTTCTTCCTCCTATATTCTTCTCTACTACTTTCTCTTTTTCTAAATTTTCCTAATTCCTGTCACACTTCTTTCTTCTTTTATTTACATTTTTCGTCGTATCCAGTTCGACTTTCCCCTCCATTGGCTTCTTTTTCACTTCTATACTCCAATACTTTTTTTCGTACCATGGTTTAAGTCTCTTTTTTCTACATTTTTATCTCGAATTTTAAGTTTCTTGACCTTTCCCTTAAACTGTTCTTTTTCCTCTCTCAAACAATTTGCTCTGTCTGCTCCTATAAACTTAATGTCGTTTTTCTCCTCATTATTGTTACTCTTTTATCTTTGTAAAGTAACTATTATATGAAAGTGATCCGAATGTATATAATCCCCTACTTCTAGAGTACCAAACCTTTCTCTTACCTAGTCCTTTACTATCACATAGTCAATTTAAAAGAAAAATGGAGGATATTTTTAGGTGTGAAGTTTCACTTTAAAATATTTAAAAATACAGTTTCAATGTCTCGAATAATTAAAAATTAAAAGGGATAAATTAAAATAAAATTAAAATAAATTAAAAGGGATAAAAGTTGTTAAATAAAAAATGATTTTAGTGGACAAAACTGTAATTAAAACTTGATATTTGGTACATAGTCCTTTACTATCACATTTTAAATTACCGTTTTTTCAGCACATCTGAAATAAATTTACAAAAACCTTTTTCCATAATTTTTAACTCAAGTCAAATAGGAAATGTTTGTTTAAAAAAAAGCTTGTTATAAACTTTTTGTAAAAAAAAGTGTTTTCAAAAATAACATACTAAACGTAAAATATAATAGCGCTTGTGAGAAAAATATGACCTTACTGAGAAGAGGTCATGCGACTCCTGTGGAGAAAATATAAAGTAACATGCCCGCCAACTTCAAATGATCATTTTGAAGTGAAAATAAAAATCTGTTAGAGTAGATCTGTTAGGTAGAGTATTCTTATTAATAAATTACATCAGTGTGAACGAGAAGCTTCTATTTCTCAATTGAAAATAGAAAAATATTTATTTAATTTTAAATCAGGTAATTTAAAATAACATACTCAAAATTTCATACTGTACTGAATAATGTGTATTAAATATTGAAGATGACGTATACAGGTTATTCAGGGTGTCTACTGGGCCGGGAAATCGAAAAATGTCCAGGAATTTTTGGTGACTAGGATATAAACCAACGAAATAATAGTGTATTTATTTTTTGATCCAGAATTTTCCACAATTTAGAAGAAAAATCTATCAAAACACTTGAAAAAGCGCAAATTTCATATCACGTGATGACTTATTGCACTTTGAAAAATAATATTTCTATATTTTCTCTTTTCTGCAGTTATTAGGCGTGAATTTTCACTTTAAAATATATAAAAGTACAGTTTTAATTTCTTGAACGATTATAAATTAAAACAGATTCGAATAGAAATTTTTGTGTAAATAAAAAAAAATGTAATTAGAAAAAAGAACAATTATTTAATTGGTAGCAGTAGTTGACCGTTCATGTAAAAGTAGCAATGATAATCAAATATTCAGAAAAGATTCAAAATGAATCTTTTCAAAATGAATGTAAATTATGAAATGATTTCAAATAATTACAACAAATTTATATTTTTTCGAGTTGGGAAAAAAAACTTAGAAATTTTTTCAGAATTGTGAAAGGTTTTATACGAATAAACCATTTTTCTTAAGATTCCTAGGAAAATTAAAAAGGAATTTTTGTTTAAAAAAATTAATTTAACGGGAATTTTTCAAACAAAATTTTAAAATATTTTCAAAATTGTGAAAAAGAATGTCAGAGATTGTAAGGCAATTTTCTAAATTTTGCAGATTGTTAAAAAAAATGACGATAAATTTTAATAATTTAAAAACTTATTTAAAAGTTTTAAAAGTATTTCGAAACTGTTAGAACGAAGTGTCTCTTTTGGACAATTTTAAAATAAAATTTTAAAACTATTACAGGGTTCAAAAAGGTTTTAAGATAATAAACATTTTTTGTTCATATTTCTCAGAATATTTGGTATTCTTTTTAATTTTGTGAACATAATTTTAAGGAAATGTTTAAAATTATTTCAAAAATTTAAAAATGAACAATTTTCGATTTAAGTATAATTGTAATGAAAATAATTTAACGTCTCATTAAAAGATTAATGTTTCTAGCTTAAAACGATATAATTAAAAATATGTCTATATGTCTTTTATGTCTTTTTTTCTAATCCCAGAACGCATACCCTATATTATTTCAACAAAAATTTAAAAAAATATATATATATCCTTCCAAACTATACTGCTACTAACATTCTTTAATTTACGACTTAAAAGGGAACAATATTTTATAATCCACCTAGGCGTATAAGAGGCACTTTATTGGCGTGTGAATTTTTGTAGTACATCAAATTTAAGGATATTTTATGTTAAGTACTCAAAAATCAATTTAAAAATGTCTATACATTTCCAGCAATTAATGGACATTTTTGGTTATTTGCGGTAAATGTACAAGCAAATATGGTAACTTACCATAAATTACTCAAAATTTTATTCGAAAGAGTTTTTATCAATTTCCGTATACTTATGAAATTTTTGGTAATTCATGATAACTCACCATCCCTAGTTCAAAATTTAATTTAAAAACGTCTAGAAATTTACAGACATTTTTGAACATTTTTTGTCAATAATGGTTATTTTACAGGTAAATATGATAAATTACCATAAATTACCCAATATTCAATTTAAAAATTTTTTATAAAATTTCCGGACCGAATCCATTTCAAATCAGACAGGGTACTGCACTTGAAATCACAGAAGCTCTCGCGTAATATGGATAAAAGTTTGCACGTCTGAAAAAAGTGCTGAGAAAAACGTCCCTTGTTATTTTGCGATATTTTTCACCGTTTACGAAAAGAAATTCAAAAACTGCATTTTTATTTTTTTAAACTCGCCCTACCTGAAAAATGTTTTAGCCCGTAATATTCTGCTAATATGCCTTTCTCTTATTAATACAAAATTTAGAAAAATTATTTAGAAACATCAAAAAGGTGGTGTTTTCCCATAATTGTACTTTTTCATCATTTCAAAATTTGAAGAAAATAATAAAAAAGTTCCTTATAAAAACCGTACCTTTTTCATTTTTGCAATATTTTTTTTAAGTTTTGACGAATGAAAGAAAGGCCCCTTAGCTACATCATGTGGGCTAAATCATTTTTGAGGCCATGAGAATTTTTTACGTTTTCATCAGAGAAGGTATAACACCCAGAAAAAATTTCTTCTTAAATTAAAAAAAAAAATTTTTTACCAGGTGTTTTTGATTTAACACACACATTTTTTACATTAAAAGAAAATTGATTGAATCTTAATAAATGGCGTCGAGTAAATTCTTCCAGTTATAGAAATTATTTATTTAAATGATTTGTTTGATTTAAAACAAAATTATTTTTGTTCAAAAAAGTTGCTACGAACAATGAAAGAAATAATTTGTTTAGAGTCAGTAATTTGAAATAAAAAAAGTATTTATTTGAAACAAAGAAAGATTTTCTGAATCCACATTACTAATGTGGCACGAGATTGCGCAGAACAGACCAATTTGATTATTGTATGTTTGAAGCAATCAAATATTTCTTCAATTCAAGTAAAATTCGGTTTAAAGGAAATAAATATTTTTTTAATTTAAAGAAATTTTCTGTTTAAATTAACAAAATATTTATTTAAGTCAAATAGAAACATTAGTCAAAAAGATTTATGTAAATAAAAAAAATGATTTAAAGAAAGTTTCTTTGATGCAACGAAACTTTTTTCTAGGTGTAGATTTATGTCAAATTTGACCTACCCAGTTTCCATAATTTTTTGCGTCTGAAAGCTTGGTCTAAGCAAGTTGTCAAAATCTCTAAAAAAAACGTGAAATTGACCATTTTTAAACGCTGGAGACATCACCAAAATTTTTTGTTAGAAAAAAAATATTTGCAGTATATTTCCTTCATTGAAGCTGAAGAAATGTGAGGTTCGACATATTCAACAGTTTCAAAAATGTTTGCACAGGACTCAATGCAAAAAAAACCTGTTTTTGTGGCCGTTTTAGAAAGAGGACAAAAGATATTAACCGATTTCAAAATATTTTTATTTTTTTTTTACCTTTTTCAGATGCCAACCCACAAATATGTTTCGCTCAGCTCAAAAGATGGCTTTGATGACACTGTGGTGCGAAAAAACTGAGATAGTACTTCAGTTTTATCACACAAAAGGATGTTTTCAAATTTTGAAATTTTTGTTTAGATTCAACTGCTCGCTTTTTTGGAAAAATTATGAAAGAGGTTAAGGTGTTGATTTTTCTTGCTGGGAAATTCCTAGAATCAAGAGTCGTTCTGAATTGATAAGAGAAAATATATTTCTTCTTTGCCGCAAGTTTGGATAATTTTAAAGTGAACACAGGTGCGTTATCTAATCAGATAAACAAAAAAGAATAACTTTCTGATACGTACGACAAGTAACAAGTCTGTATCTGGATATTATATAAACAAACAAGAAAAGAAGAAAAGAAGAAAATTCATCTTTTGATTCTAAAATTGAATTATTTTGTTAAAAATTAATTTCTTTAGTTGAAAAAATATTTGGTTCAAAATTCTTTTTTTTTACAGAAAAGTCATTTTTGAGATTTAAAATCCATTATTTGGGCAAAAATTCATATTTTTGGTTAAAAATTCATATATTTAATTGAAGCTGTATCTTTTTTGGTAGAAAATCTTAGCTTTTGGGTTTAAAATTGATTTTTTTGGGTTAAAAATTTTTTTTTTAATTGATTGTCTCAACTGAAAAATTTATTCTTCTAGTTTTAGTTAAAACATCATTTTTTGGTCAAAAAAAAAATTATTTACTTGAAAATTTATTCTTTTTTTCGGTTGAAAATTTATTTTTCTAAAATTTTAACTGTTTTAACTTTGGTATAAAATTTTTCAATTTTACATGAAAATTAATCTCTCAGGTACCAAATTTTTCTATTTGATTTGAAAACTCAAATAAAGGTGTTTAAATGTATTTAGAAACTAAACTTGTGTCGCATTATAATGATTAATCTTCTAGATTTTTGGTTGGTTATATACCCAGAAGAATTTGAAAATTGAGATATATTACTTTTACTTATTTTAAGATTTAAATTAAGCGCCCTTTCGAATTATAATGGATACATTTTCCCCCGAAATTCAAATAATGTAACTGTTATTAATGAAGATAAAAATAAAGATTTTAAAAATCCTAATTCAAAATGCTCATAAATCCTCATTCAATTTTCAAAGCACATCAAAGTTGAGTTTATTCTAGAGAATATTCTCATGCTCGTGGGAATTTATCCGAGAACTAAAAATGCGGGCTCGGTTTTCGTTATAATTAATAACAAGATTAAGTTAACCAAAATTTGTATGGTGAAAAAATGTATTAAGTAAAAATAATTTTTATCAATTATTTCAATTGTTTAATTTAGAACAAATACTATAGAGATTTCCAAAGAAAATGAACGAAATTAATATTAAAAATTCGTTTTATTTAATACTTTAAATTTTTTATTAAATTCAAAAATATTTTTATTTCCTTATTTATGGATTGACATATGCTTACTTGATTTTTGACTGCCCAATGTAAAAAAGAATAAAATAATTGCATGGATATTCAGAACTTATAAAAAATAATTTAAAATTAATAAAGAATTCACAAATCAATGAAAATTTAAAACTATTGAACATAGTTATTTTTAATTTTTAATTTATGAGCTATCTATGAAATTATAAATAAGGGAAACAATTAAATTAATCATTAATTAATAATTTATTAATTATTTTCGGTAATTCTAAACTTTCGAAAATTGAAATTTCCGGCATAGAAATGTTTATGGGAATTTAACAATTCATTTATTTTATAATTCGGTCATTTTATAATTTGTTAATTTAAATTTTTGGCAATTTTTTCGATAATTTTGAGTTTTATTATTCAGTTTTGATTTATTCATAAAATATTGTTTTCTATTACAATGAAATAACAAACTCCTAAACGTGATGACTGAATTTTCCTCAGAATTACAAAAACATTTTTTATTCTCTTGAAACCCTTCGAATATATTTTAAAGCTTCTAATCTTTAGTTTTGAAATCTTTAAAAATCTGAATTTTTAAAAATGTCTTAAAGTTTAAAATGTATTGTTGATCTGTTCAATTTTACTAAATTTTTCTTGAATTAACTCAATTTTTTATTTGTTTTTATTTTGTAATCTTTCCAAATTAAACGTTTTGCTTTAAAATCTTCGAAAACTTTTTAAGAAGTTTTAGGAAATAATTTGATATGTTTACAAACCATTTTCAATTTTCTCTTAGAGTTCATTTATCAAAAGAAAAAATTAATTAAAAGTTTGACACAAATATAAGGAAAATTCTTTTTTCTTAATCTTGTCAAACACTCTAAACCTGCTACTCTAAAAATTATTTAAACTGTTTCGTGTTTTTTTATTTATTCTGCAAAATTTTAAAAATAGCCTTAAAATATTTAAGATTCTTTTTTGATAATTTTTGAAATCTTTTACAATCTTTTTAAATAATCTCTTTAAATTAATTTTAAGTAATCAAAACCAAAATCTTTTACACATTTAAAAAAAATTTTAGGACATAATTCAAAATATTTTTGAGGATTTTTCCATTTTTGTTAGAAAATCCAACCCAACCATCGAAAAAATAATTTTAAAAAATGTATAGATTTTACAAATTTAAACAATTTATTTAAATTAATTAGTTTATTTAATTTTTAACAACAATAATTTAAAACATTTTATTCCTGCAATTATTATTACTGACACATGTAATCAAACGCTTTAAAGCTTCAAAAAATCGCACTCGCCGAGTATTCGAACCCTACCTAAACTACCCAAACTAGTGTATTTTACCGCGCACTCTAACCACTTCGCTATCGAACCACTTGAAGTTTGGTTAGAAATACTCCGCGGAAGGTTTTGACGCTCCCGGTGCTCATCAATAACAGAAAAATGGTTTAAATCGCCAAATATTTATACAGTAACATTATTTAAAAATTGTCCAATATTATATAATAAAAAAATTTAAAAAATTATAACAAAATTATTTAC
>JAWWLR010000054.1:67596942-67615813 GCA_035041075.1 Acraspis erinacei | reverse complement strand
AAAACTCTCAAAACTCATTTTTTCACTTATGGGGGTTTTTTGGGACCCTATAAAACAGACTTATGGTGTTGATATTTGAAAAGTGATATTTTATTCGTATTCTATGGCTGATTGTAAAGGGAAATGTGGAGCTTCAACTCGATTGAGATAATATTGAGGATTCTAACGAAAAATATTTTAATTTTTAAACAAAAACAGTTCAGTTCATCTAGATAAAATGAATTTTTTTTACTAAAAAAGATCAGTTTTTAACGAGAAAGATAAATTATCAACCAAACAGATGATTTTTCAGGTAAAATTATTATTTTTAAAACGAAACAATTTATATCAAATTCAGTCAACTTGTAACAATTAGACGAATTTTTAGTAAAAAAAAAAAGATGAATTCACTAAAAGTTTGCAAAAAAACAAAATATTTCAGTAAAAAAAGAAAAAAATGCCAATCAATTTATAATTTAAAGGTAGAATAACTTTCTAATACACAATAAAAATGTAAAATAAGGGTTTATTTTCGAAATTTCTGTTCAAGGTTTTAAATGTAACTTTCCTAAGATTCTTTAGAAAATTCGACAAGATTCTTGAAGATTTCCGATATGTCAAAATAGTATTAGGAAAAACTTCTAAAACTCCAAGCATCGTTAAACTGATTTGAAATTATCTTTAAACTTAAAAAACTGTTTTAAGATTTAAAAAATGCCTTACATTCTTCCAGATTTTTTTTTCTCGAAACTATTAACATTTTTCTTTAAAGTTTAAAAATTCTTTTCCATTTTCTTTGAAAATTAATTCTTTTAAATAAAAAATCATTTTCAAATAAGCCAGGTATCATCAGAAAAGTTTTTTTTTCTCTAAAGCTAGCAATATTATTTAATGCTTCGAATTTATTTGGTCAAAATCTTCAAAAGCGTATAATTTATTTTAAATTCTTTGTAATCTATTTTAATTTATAATTACTTTTTAATCTTTTCTAGGCTTTTAATCATACATTTCTTTGAAAATTATTTGAATTTTTCAATAAATTTGTAAAAAATTATTTGAAAGTAAAAAGGAAGGAAACTAGAAACAATATGAAAACATTGCCTTAAGACAATTTAAATTCTTTCTTAAAACTGTTAGGAATATTTTAAATTGCTTAAAATTTTATTGAAAAATTTTGTTTGAATTAGTAGTAAAAAAAAGAACATTTGAAATTTTTTTAGGAATATTGAGAAATTTTTTATTATCTTGAAACCTTCGAGTATCCACAATCTTCAACAATCTGCATATTGTTTGAAATCTTTTCAAAATTTTAATTATTTTCGAAACTTCTTATGTGCTTCTTAAAATATTTTTAAAATAAGTAGAAAATTTCTCAATTGATAAAACATCCTTCAAAATGTAATTTAAAAAAATTATTATTTGTCGCTTAAAAATGTTAAATTTCGATTAAAAAAAAGTTCTGGTCTTAACCACAACAAAAATAATAAGGAATCGAACATTCTATTTTTGGTCAAACTATGCAAGACAAAAAATACATATGAACAGAAATTGTGAATTTTAAAAAGATCTAAAAAATTTTTTAAATTACTTTTTGTATGACCCTTAGTTTTTTCTTCATTCGTAAACAGCAGTATTAAACAAAAATTACAAACGACACTAGGTCCGATCAAAAAATTAAGAGGTAAAAATTTTGCACCTGAAATACATCTATAATTTTTTAATATTTATTTTTTGTAATCGTAAGAAATAACAATAAGAATAAAAAATAAAAATGTACGGAAAGAACGGAGGATACAAAAAAGAGATTTATAAGCAAAAGCAACTCACCGAAAAAAGAGCTACAAATAGACGAAATTTTTTTTTCGAAGAAAGAACTACGAATTTCGTTTACACAAAAAAGATCTATAAACTTATTAATAATTGTTGTTGATAGGGTGCATATTTTTGGTTTGAATGTAAAAAAATAATCTCGAAAATAAACAAATAAAGTTTTTGAAAAGACAAGACAAAGTGCAATAAAATTTTATTCGACAATTTTTTTATAGAATGCGCAGTTTTTTAAATTATAAAAACAAGAAAATGAAAATACATTTGTTTCAATATCAATGCATATTATGGATAGTCATAATGAATTGAAGTTCTACAAAAATCAATATAATATTCATTTGATACAATAGATTTGAACTTAATGTATAAAAGTTCACACTTTGGACAAAAACAAGGGCGAATCACGACTTGCGTGAGGAAAATGTCTTCGTTAAAGCCCAAGGAGGTTTAACAAAAGAGCATTTACAATCACAAAATTACAAATGTTAATGTTTAGAATTTATTTTTAAATGGTATAATCCACAAATGTAGAGGAAGTATAAAAACCAAACGGCGTGAACAGTGCGCGCTGATAATGCGCATGCGAAATGGGCAGTTTTGCAAATAAAACTTTATACTTTTATTTTATAATTCCTGTAAAAAACAAGAATCCAACGACCAAATTTGGACCAGATCGAATAAACAAAAAATGCTCTAATTTTGATCTGAATATTTTTTTTTAACAAAAATATGGGATAATAATAAAAGAGGGAAGCATAAAGAGGGATAGAGGTATCAGAGAGAGCACAACTGTTTTTTCGTGTTATTGGTTAGATTTTTCTTGCCTTGATAAGGGCTCTTTATGAGTATGGAAACGTTGGTAATGTAATTTTTTATTTTTTATTCTAATTTTTTTTTGAAATACAGATTACAATTGGAGCATTTTTGTGTGTTCGCTATGGTCCAAATTTGGTAGTTGGATTCTTGTTTTTTACAGGAGTTTGCATTAGTTTGATGATTCGGCGTTAAATAAGATTTTTAAATTCGATTTCAATCTAATTTAAATTTCTTAAATTTTAAGAAAATTATTTTCCTTTTAAAAAAATCTCTGTAGAGTTAAAAATTACCTTTTTTTGGTGAAGATTCATTATTCTAGAATAAAATTAATCCCTTTGGTTAAAATTGTTACTATTTTATCAAGAGTCGGTCTCTTGTGTTATAAAATTAACCCCTTCGAAAGAAAATTCACCTTCTTTATTAAAAATAAAATGTTCAATGTTTCTTTATTTTGGTTGGAGATTCATCATTTCATTAAAAAATTTATCTCTTTGGTTGAAATTGGAACTATTTGCGTTAAAAATTCGTCTCTTATCATTAAATTTTCAATCTTCGACTAAAAATGTAACTAATTGAAAATTAACCTGTATTTAATTTCAAACTTAATATATTTTGATTTAGCACTGTTTTAATGAAACTTGGTTTGAATCAAAAGAAAATATTTATGACAATTTGATCCAATCTGCTTCTCTCAAATAATAGTTGTATACAAAAAACTAGAAACTTTGAAAATTAAAAAAAAAATTAATTTGGTCATTGTGAATTCTCTTTCGTTAAAACTCCTTAGGCTTTAACGAAGATACTTTCATCACGCATCTCGTGATTCGCACTTGATTTTGTCCGAAGTGCGAGCTTTTTTACATTAAGTTCAACTCTTTAATATCATATGAATATTATATTTGTCTTGTTCTAAACCAGAAAAAAGTATTTATGAGAAATCGATTAAAGCTGCTTAGTACCAAATTTTTTTGACGACAAAACTATTTTACTACGAAAAATTACCAAAAATATATATTTTTTATTGGGACTCCTTCATAATTCAAAGAAACGATAATAATTAATTTGATTTTTATTAATGCATAAATGCAGTCTTTAATAAAGAAGTAATAAGCTAATATCAAGATAATCAAGCCGGTGAAATTTCACAGCATATATTGACATGTGTATGAGCACATATATTTTTTAGAGCGAGTGAAGCTACATCACATAAAAATATGCTTAACCAAACGAGATTTCGGTTGCGGCCCACGAAATAAAACTGGATGGAATTTGCACGGAAATGAGACTTTACTGCCTCTTCATTCACCTCGCCCCTAGCATTGCTACGAACATCTATTCACTGTCTGAACCGCACTGCAATTTTACCACTTTTCAGGAATCATGCGTTATTAAAAAATCCAAATATTTTACTTTAAAATTTAATAATTTTTTTTAAATACGAATAATTTCTTTGGTTAAACAATTCCGTTCAACCCTTAAGGCACACACTATCAAAAATTTATGTGAGGTTCACACATGGGTGGGGATCACCCGAGCAGATTTAAAAGCTTATAACGTTTGATCGAAGGAACGGAATTGAATAATTTTTTTTTCAATCAGTGGGAAATCATTTTAAAAATATTAAAATCATTGTTTCATTATAATAAAATAATTTTGTTAAGAGGTATTTCAGAAAAACTAACGTTAACATTTTTTTTTAATGTTGATATTTTTATGAAAAATTAATATTTTTGAGGAATGTCGCTGAGAAATGGAAAGCTGAAGAGTGGAGCTTTAAAATAGTACTATCGGTTTTGCCATTCATTCCAAAAGCCATATTTTTTTTACAAATTGAAAATAACGGTTCTTTGAAAAAAGGCAAAAATTGAAGTAAAATCAGAAATTCGACTATTTGTTCGTAAAAAATTTTTATTTGGACATTAATAATGAACCTTTTTTATTTGTGCAATATATGAAAAAATTGAAAATTTTTCATTATCAAGTAAATTTTATAATAAACATTTGACATTTAAAATTAATTTTATCCATTAACACTTTGAAAAAACTTTTTAAAAAAATGTATTAACCTTAACTAAAACTTATTTTTAGATTTACTCATTGATACTGCACTCGATGCATATCTTAGCGAATCAATAATTTTTCGCGACAATAACCTTCACTCTGAAATAATAATTTAGACAAAAATATTTAATATTTTACCGATAATGACAATATAATTAATGTATTGCAAATATATTATAACTAAAAATTATTAATAATAAATTACTTGTGAAATTTGACACTTTATGTAGCAAGAAAACATAATACCGCTCCAAATCTGATGTCTGCTCCAAACAAAATTTTCTTCCATTTTTATTTCACAAAACACTTCAAAAGTATGAAAAATTATACTTTTTGTGTTTTTACATGATAATTACCCGCAAAACACTTTAGAAAGCTAATTTTAGACAAAATTAAATTTTTTCAAAATCATCCATTTTTGTAACGTAAAATACGAACTGGATAAAATATACCCTAGATTCCTTTTTGAACGGTTACTGCTCCGCTTCTAATTGAGCACTGAGGCCAAGACAAAAGAGGGTTGTTAGTTGACGGTTCAAACTTCCCTCATTCCCAGTTCCGATGGCGCGCACTTTTCAAAAACGCTCGGGTAAACCTAACCCAGTGTGGACCTTAGTGTTAGAGATTTAACGAAAAAAATTTCTGGTTCATTGCAAATTAACTCAAATCCAACGAAACAGAATAATTTTTTTATCTAGTGGCATTTGTAGGCAAAAAAAATATTGGAAATTTTAACAAAGAAGCCGATTAAAAAGATTCTTGAATTTTTTGAAACAAAAATTAGATATTTCAAACGAAAGTTTTTTTTTTATAACTAAATAGTTCAATTTTGAACCGGGCAGATGATTTTCAGCGAGAAGAATAGTTTTCTACAAAAATTGCGAATTTTAAAGGAGTTACAATTTGCAACGAAGAAATAAATTTTTAACTAAAATCATGAATCTTAAACCAAAAAACGTTAAACTTGAACCAAATGTTTAAATTTTCAGAAAATAGATGATTTTTTACAAAAATACAAATTATCAATGGAATCATTTTATTTTCAAATAAAAAATTAATACTTAACTAATATTAGAAATTTCCAACATAGAAAAGATCATTTCCATCGCAATAGATAAATTTTCTAGAAGCAAAATAGTTTTCAGCTAAACAAGACGATTTTCAATGAAAAATTTACGTTTTGAATAAAGAGATAATGTTTTATCTAATATGATGAATATTCTACCAAAAAAATTTATATCTCAAGCAAATAGTCGAATTTTTAACCAAATATTTTACTTTTAAGTTTAATAATAGAAACTTAAATTTTTATTCTTGGTATACAAATTTTAATTATATCCTTTGGAATTAAGCCAATATAACCAAACTTTCAATAAGCATTTTTTCTGGTTCATTTCAAGTTTCGCTAAATTAGAGTTAAACCAAAATAAGTTTAGTTCTAAATTAAAAAAAAAAAACACAGTTCAATTTTGAGTCAGTTGCAATTATAGGTAAAAACCAATCTAATATTTTTCAAAGACGATTCTGTTCAAAATGGTTAAAATTTTTGAAACAGAAATTTTCTATTTTGAAAAAAAAGTTTCAAACAAATAGTTGAAATGGTTAGATTTTACATTAAAAGGATATATTTTTAGCCGCAGTATTAATTTTTAACTATTTTCTATTGGATTTTGGCAATTTTTGTTAAACATTAGTAGAAAATTATTTTTTATGGTTCTTTCCAATTTTCTTCAAGTTAGCCAAACATTATTCCATTTTTTAATTAAAAATAGTTCAACTCATGGAAAGAGACTAATTTTCAAAAAAGTAAATGGTTTAGCACTTAACCAATACAGTTTATTGTTCAACCAGTTTCATTTTTAGGCAAAACTAAGTAGTTAACTAAGTAGATAAATTTAAATTAATTTAATTTAATTCAATAAATTAAATTTAACAAATTTGACCCATTTCATCGAATTTTAAGAAATTTTACAAGTATTAATTCATGTCTCGAGCTAGTCTGAAAATACGTTAATAATTTTTGTTAATCTCTGATGATAACATAGATTCCTTGAAAATTTTGATTGGTAAAAATTGGCAAAATAATACTTGTATTTCTGAAAAAGGATTTTTCTTTCAATCTCTTCAGTATGTACCAGCAGAATTCAAAGTCAATAAAAAACAGTCCTCATAAACTACAACTCAAAAGAGTTAAAAAAAAACAACATTTATCAGCTCTTTTTTATCATTAATTTTCGTATTATTACACGACTTCATATATATGTGGATAAATTAACTGTCAACGAAAATATACATAAAATCAATTTTAAATAAATAATTAAAATCAATGAAAATATTTTTGATTTCTTAGCATAAGCGCCAACATTTTGTTGCAAAAATTTTTTCTATATATTTTTCTGTAAACAATTTTTTGAACAATTTTTTTCTAAGTACTTTTTATTTAAACATTTTTTTTAATTTGCTTAAAAACAAATTTTTTCGCCTATTTCTACAATTTTTATTTCGTGTAACTTTTTAATTTGTAGGTGGTTCTATGGTATGGATGGTGGACCAGTCCCAGATCTGGGCCAGACTAGACTGTCAAGACAAAAAGTAAAAAAAAATATTTTTAATAGATTTAATTTGTTATTTTGTATGATTGTATACACCCTGACAGATTTTTAAAAATGTTGAAAAAATGTAGCTGATTGACACCTAGAAATGTTTATGTTGTGGATTGCTGACGAGTCCCACATCTTGGTCAGACCATACTGCCAAGAAAATAAGAAAAAACAAACAGAATTTGAAAAGCGTTCATTTCTTATTTTTTTAAATTTTTGTCATCCTGGCAATTTTTCAATGATATTTTTTTTTAAACTTTGGCTGCTTGAAATTTAAAAATGTTTATGATATGGATTGCTGTCTAGTCCCAGATCTGGGCCAGGCTAGACTGTCTAAATAATAAGAAAAGAAATGATTTATAATAGTTTTATTTTCTTATTTTGTATAATTTTGGAGACCCTGACAGTTTTTCGAAGTGACACAAATTTGACTTCTTGATATTAAAAAAATTTGATTGTGTGGATGGGAGATTAGTCCCAGATCTGGGCCAGACTAGCCTGTCAAAACAATAAAAAAAAAATATTTTTAATAGCGTTATTTTCTTATTTTGTATGATTTTAGACACCCTGACAGTTTAAAAAAATGGTGAAACAAATTTAGCTTATTGACACTTAGAAATTTGTATGTTGTGGATTGCTGAACAGTCCCAGATCTGGGCCAGACTAGACTGCCAAGAAAATAATTTTAAAAAACATATTTTGAAAAGTGTTAATTTCTTATTATATTCTCCTCAGAGAAGGTATTAGATTTGTGTAAGATTTGATTTTGTATAATGTTTGACATCTGGGAAAATTTGCGAAAATGTAAAAAAAAATCTTTGGCTGATTGAAACTTAGAAATATTTATGTTATGGATGGCTAGCCAGTCCCAGATCAAGGCCTCGTCTATGATTAACGTAAGACCTGAAAAAATAAGACTTTTAAATAATAAGGCTAGCTTTTTTGCTGTGTATTAAGTAAAACGGAAAGATAAAGGTGTTATTGTGTTAAAAGTAAGAAAGGAAGTATTGTTAGAGGATGAAAAGGGAAAGTATGTAAAGGTAAAGGACGGAACAATGATGAAAAGAATAAAAGTAGAAAAATTCGAACTGGATGATGTATGCGTTTACATGAGAAGAGGAAAATGGAGAGAATAAAGAACGATAAGGAAATGGCTAGAGGAAAAGGAGGTGGGAATGCTGTATTTGGGAGGAGGACTGTATGCATGGGCGGAGGAAGAAGAGGGATGGAAGTGGAGGGGAGAAAAAGAGATTTTTATAGAAAAAATTGATCTGTGGAACGGAAGTGTCAAATTAGATGGGCTCTGAGCCCTTTCCGTTGATACATACATTAATATGTATGAGCCAAAGTGCGGAAGGTGGAAAGGGGAAGGAATGTGGTAAAAGGATTCACAAACGTGTAAGCGTGGAGAAGGCAAGTTAAAAGAATTTAGAGAAAGAATCGAAAATGAGGAGGTAGAGACTATAGAAGTAAAAATAGTAGACACTCTGCTAGAAAAACGTAAAGGAATGATTGATAAGGCAAGGAAGAATGTCAGCCAAAAAGGAATGGAGTAGCTGGAAGATTTCAGAGACAGCTGGTCGCACAGAGTAAAAAAAAATTTGTTTTAATGACTCATCAGGAACGTCATAAGCAAGGTCGCTAGCTTTCAGAAGTAAGAATAGTAATTAGGAGGAGATCTGTGCTATCCATATGTCACCGTTTGGATTGGACTCCTTCAAAATTTTAAAATCTAAAATAAGCTTTTCTTTGTGTATGGTTTTATTAAAGCTGATGTTCACAACGAAAAAGTGTAATAAGATAGGCTCCGAGGAAGGAGTGTGATCAAAGAAATCGAAAATGGGTAAATGAGGCGAAAGTATGTTAAGAGAATCTATAGGAAAAATCGAAAATCAGGAGGTATAGAGTATAGAAGTCGAAAGAATAAATGAGAGAAAGTAAATGGAAAGGTGGTTCGAAGAATTTGGTCGGACGCTGAATGCAGGAAAAGTGAAGATAGGATGAAGAAGAGGGTAAGAAAGTTAAGAAAAGGGGAAATAGAGAAATAGAAACTCAACAGGAGTAAAAGGGGTCACGAGAAAAATATATAGTAAAGGTATAAGAAAGTTCACAGATGACGGGAGAATAAGGTGGTAGATACTCGACGTTTAAGAGTAGTCAGTAATGAAATATGTAGTGGAATTTCCAGGATGGAAAGAGAATTAAAAGAGTGGAAAGTGTGTATGAAAGATTATTAGATAAATCATGAAGGAGAGTTCGAGCTGCCTAGGTTATATGACAAAGGAAGAAGCAAAAGAATAGAAAATGGTGGTCAGGCATCTCAAAAGGTGCTATAATGTTGAAGAGGAACTAAGAAGTGGTTAGGGAAGCAGGATTGCGCAGGCTCGTGCGCGAAGATTGTGGATAAGGAAAGGAGAAGTAGTGTGGGAATTCAAAATGGTAGAACGAGAGATAAGGAATGAAGTTCGAGAGAGATGCAGTGTCAAGGAGGCAGGAATAGAGAGTATGGAAGAGAGAATAAATATTTTTTTGAATGGAAATATTCAGGGAGAGAAATCAATGAAGTGGTAAGAGTACAAGGAAGTCAAGCGCAGGGTGGCACACGTTCATGAGTAGGAATAGTAATTAGGACGAGATGTAGTCAATCAGTCCGTGACCCTTTGGCTCAGAGTCGATAAATAATTTTAAAGAAGATATAGAGGCTCTGTTGGTTTATTCCACCACTATATCCATAGAAATCAATCTATATATGCAAAGTACTTTCCTCGGATTGTAGATAAATGGCAAAAGTTGGCCGAGTGTATGTTTTGAGTAAAAGCCAAAGCATCATCGTACCCATGTGCGAGTACATTGCAGAAACGATAAAAGATTTCTGATAAGTCTGCTGCTTCGGAAAATAGAGCTCATTCATCTCAACCAACAAAGACCTGCTATCGGGACATGCATAGAACGCACCGGAGACCACAATATTGAAATGGGGAATCAATATTGCCGTGTGGTTTGCGTAAAACCTTGTCAAAGAGAAAATTATTTCCCTTTTGTCTCTTAATAGAAAATTATTTGTACAGAGAAATATCTTTCATCCTTATTGAATCCTTTAGTTTTATTCACGAGATATTGTATAAGGAGTCTTCCATAAAATACGATACCTATTTTGTGCTATTTTTTACCGCCGTTACTACTTGTTGACGACCGTAGTTTAATCACCTCCCCCCAATTAATATAGCCCAAAATTTTGTCGAAACAGGGGAAGTTGACTTTTTAACAAAAAGGTTCATTTTCAACCGCATTGTAACAAAAAATGATAAATTTAGCAAAGTAGGTAAGTTTTCGAAAAAAGCTTCATTTTCAATCAAATTTTTGAACAAACAAAATTCAACTTAAATTAAAAGCTATTTACTTTCCAAACCGAAGAAAAATTTTTTTAGAAGAACGTTGAATTTTCAATCAGATAAATAGAAATTTCGTAGAAACCAGTGACAACTATTAAAAAAATAATAATTGTTAAGCAAATATTTCAATTTTGTACCAAATCGTTGAGTTTTTAAGCTAAAAAAAAAGAATTTTCTACCAAAAATTTAAATTTTCGTCAAAGGAGTTAATTTTTGAACAAATAGTTAAATTCTCAAAAATGAAATTAATTTTTAAACGGATATTTTATTTTTGGACCAAACTGTTAAGCTTTCAACCTAAAAAGACGGATTTTCTACCAAAGAGTTGAATTTTCGACCGAATAGTTAATTTTGTAACATACAGTTAAATTATCAACAACAAAAATTAAGCTTTAATCAAATAGTTTAAAATTTGACTAAATTGTTAAGTTTTCAAGCTAAAAATACGAATTTTCCACGAAACAGTTGAAGGTTCGATCAGAAAATACAAATTTTAAACTGAAATAATAAACCTTGAACAAAAAGGAACACATTTTTTTAAAGTTCATTTTTCACAAAAACAAAAATTCTCAAGGGAATATCTAATAATTGATATAGTTTAAACAACCGGAATTTTAATTAAATATAAAAAAACATTTAAATTCAGCGAAAGGATGAATTTTCGACAAAACCAAAAAGATGCATTTTTAATTTTCAGCCAAAAAGACCAGTCTTCGGTAAAATAATTTTTAAGTAGAAAAGATTCAGAATCTCAATTAAAATAAATTTAAAAATATTAAGATTCAAGACAAAAGATGATTATTAAACAAAAAAATAATTTTACAAAAGTAGAATAGTAAAATTTTCAAGCAAAGGGATGAATCTTTAACAAAATAAATAAATTTTTAACAATAAATAAATCAACTTTTAAGCAAGTAAATGAATTTAACGAAAAATAGTTGGACATTCTGTTTGGGTTTTATTAATTCAGTTCGTAATTAATCGATAAAAGGAAAAAATGGAAAAGCGTACGTGTTTTTTTAAATCAGGGGAAAAAATAATAAAATTCCTTAAAAAATAGAAAAAGAAAAGTGTTTGAAGTCTGAAACTTGCAAGTCATTTTCAAAAATAAAAGATTCTTGGGAAAATACAAAATGATTTTTTCTTAAAAATAAATTCATTTTTAAATCAAATTTAAACGAATTGCAATACTTCAAAAGACTTCAAAGAGTTTGCTAAAAATTATGGAAGATTTTAAGGTTAATTTTCAAATTTTGACAAACTCTTAAAAAAAATTTGAATCATTTTAGACATAATTACTAAGTTTAGAAAAACTTCAAACATAATTATAAATTTGACAAGCTTTCAATATTTTTAAACAAGATATAGATTTTTGAAGCTTGCAAATTTAAAGCTTTTTAAATCTTGGGAAATGTTAATGATAATAAATGAATTGTCTCTATATATTCTATAATTTTCTCTATATATTGACTCTATATATTTTGCAGAAGAAAAAATGATAGAAAAAATAAAAAAATTATGTAAATTTTTGAAGCTTTCAATGCAAAATTTTTAATATTTTTTATGCTTTTAAAAGAGTTCAAGGAAGTATAAACCTTTTCTTTAGATTACTGAGAAAATTTTTTATGATTTTTTATTTTGCGAAATTATTTTTAAAACGAAATTCTGAAATAAGAAAGAAGAATGCAAAATTTCAAGGCATTTTCTTTAATTTTACACAAATTTTAACAAACAAATTAATAAATTAAACAAATTACCCTAAAAATAAATAGTTATTTGAAATTGTTATGTTCTATTAAAAAAATGGATTTCCCCTAAAATTATAATACGACTAAAAAAATTTTCTTTCTTGATTGTAAAATATTTTCTGGTTAGCAATACAACTACATTGTTAAAAATTCATATCCTTGGTAGATGATTTAGTTTTGTTCTTTTTCAATGAATATTTTTGGTTTAAAAAATGAAACTGTGGTATAAAAAATTCATATTTTTTGTTGCAAATGTAACTAGTTTCAAATTAATCCGTTTTGGTCGAGGTTTCAACCATTTTTTTTTAATTTTTCGCAATAAATAATACGTAAATTATATTTAAAAATAACCTTAAAAATATATAAAGAATAAAAATGAAGAAAAAATTTTTATTCAAAATTTTTTCTTTTTAAAACAACATTATTTACTGAAGACGCTATATTTTTATTTTGGAAAAGGTGGGGGTAAAAATCTCTTTTTAATCAGATGTCTTCTGAAGTCTCTTTAAAGAGTGTCAAATCGTTTTAGGAATTGTAGGTATTGGAGATGCGCCGGAATGAGATTGGTGGTCGCTGAAAGAGGGTAAAATTTCCTCGAATGTCGAGAAGAAGCAATGCATGATTCAACCGGAAATTCGTCCGCCAGAGCTTTTTTCCGGTTGGACAGCCGGAAAATGTCGACCAGCATAACGGAGCTTAAAAAGGGAACGATTTTCTTCTTTAGTAATGAGAAAATAAGAGAAAAAGAATTTCCCAGATCACAGACCAACACTGATTATAAATTTTCCCTTTCTTCATTCACAATTTTTAATTTCATTTGAAATGTAATCGGAGAGGAGATTCTTCCCCCTCTCCTATTATTTCCCTCCCTCACTTCACTCTCCCTCCTTAACAAATTTTTCCTCTGCTACTTCCCCTCTCTTTACTTCACTATCTAAGACTTTTCCCACTTCGTTGCAACGTTCCTTATCTCCTCCACCTACTCATTCTTCTTTCTAATAATTTTACCTATTTCCCCTCACTTCCACTTACTTTCCTACTTCCAATTCTACTCCTCACTTCTTCTCATCAGACTTTCCGTTAATACCCCTACTGCTCCTCCCCTCATTTTTCCCAGCTTCCCATTAATTCCACTCTTCTTCCATCCCTTACACTGCCTCATTTCTCCTCCTCTTATTTATCCAATCTTTACTTGCCCTACTTCTCCTTTCCCTACCTTCCTAAATATAAATTCCGCTCACTTCCCCTAATTTCCTTTTTTCACTTTTCCCTACTTCCGCACTCATATTTTCACTTTTTTGATTTCATAATTTCCCCTATTTCGGCATTCATCTTTTCTCCTCACATCCCTACTCTCGCTAACTTTATTTCCCCTAATTTGGCCTAATTCCCGTTCCTCACTTACCCTGTAATAATTTCCCTTAAATTTCCCTTAGCTTCCTCCCCCTTCCCTCACGTTCACTCCTCTGATTTCTCCTCACTTTATTTTTGGAAAACGGCCCTGCAAAGGGGCAGTTTATCAGAACTAAATAAGTTTGAAAATAAATTTAATATGTCAGACATCACAATCTTTCCCCTAGTCCCCTTTTTTAAAGAATTCTTCTTTTTCTCCTGTTTTTGGGAAAGTTCCACTTTTACCCCCTTTTTTTTGGTTAAATGAGAACTGCATTAATAGAACCCAATAACAAAATCCAACTATTTTTGATTGAAAGGTAATTTTATGTGCTGAAAAGTCTACTATCAAATTCATATTGTTTATTTGCAAATAGTAATATTTAATTGAACAGTTAGTTATTTTGTTGAAAATGTAACCCTTTTTTTAGGAATTTACGTATTATGTTAGAAATTCCTCTTTTTCGGTAGAAAATAATTCTTCTTGGCTAAAAAGTTATCTTCTTGGTTGAATATTTAACTACATTTTTGAAAATTCTATCTTTTTTTCAAAGATTCATAAATTTAATTAAAATTCGTATTTTTGGTATCAAATGAACCATTTCGTTAAAAATGTATTTTTTGCTGAGAATTAATTCCATTGACTTTAAACATAACTAACTGTTCCGTTGAATATTATTAATTTTTGTTCGAAAAACAAATATTTGGTCAAATAATAAAATACTTAGCTTTTTTGAAACATTGAAGCATTGAACCATTTCACAGGAAATGAAATTTTTATAAATATTATTTTCGGGTTGAATTCTGATTCTTTGGAGTTTTGTAAAATTCTTGTATTATATTTACAAAATTTCTTTTTGGAAAAAAATTAATCGTCTTGTTGGAAAATTTATCATTTTGGTTCAAAATTTTGATAATTAGTTCAAAATTCATCTTTTCGATTGACAATTCCCCCATTTGATGTAAATTTAAAAGACTTTATTAAAATATATATTTTTTAATAATCAACTCATTAGTTAAAAAAATAACCATTTTTCTAAAAATTTGTCTTTTTTGTTGTTAAAAATTAATTATTTTATCTGAAAATTGAGCTGTTCCATTTTTCGTTATATATTCATCCTTTATATAAATTAAAAATTCTAATATTTGGTTACAGATACATCTTTTTTCTCTTAAAAATCAACTATTTTTAAAAATTCTACTTTCTAGTTGAAAATTTAATTCTTTTGTTCAAAAATCTTATTTTAACGTTTTTTGGAAAAAATTTAACCGGTTTGTTACAAATTCATCCTTTCGGATTCAAATTTTATTTTTTATCGGAGATAAGTCATCGTTCTTAGTTTAAAATAAAATTTTCTCTTGAAAATTCAACTGTCTTTGGAAAATTTCGTCATTTTAGCTTGAAGATTAAAATTTTTTATTAAAATTTCCACTGCTCCTATCTTTTCAAACTCATCTGCTTTGCCTAAAGGTTCAACGAGTTGATTGTTAATCCAAATGTTTGTTTAAGAATTAATTTTTTTATCCAAAAATAGTCTTTTGACTTCAAAACATTTTCCCCTTTTTATATAAAATCTTTTTTTATTTGAAACCTCGGCCATTTTCTTGAAAATGCAATACGTTGCAACTTAAAATTTCAAGAAATTAAAGCTTTACATACTAATTTCAAAGTGATATCGAGGTTATTTTCTTAAAATTGATTTCTATGGTAGTTCCCTATTTTTGTGAAAAATTATTTTTTCACACAGATGATAGATTATTTTGGTCTATGACTCTATGTCTATTTGGTCTATGATTTTTATTATTTATTGACTAAAAAAGTGTTTTCTTAATTGGAATTTTAACATTTTGGTAAAAATGTCATCTCCTTTGGCTTTTTTTAAAATTTTGTTTCGTTTTTGGTCAAAAATAAATTTTTAACTTGTAAATTTAAAATTTCAATTTTTATCTGGAAACTTAAAGCTTTTATTGAAAAATCCTTGTTTTGGGGAGAAAATTTTTTTGGTTTGAAAACTCGCGAATTCTGTTGGAAATTCATGTTTGTTGTTTTAGAATTCAATTATTAAGTTAGAATTTTAATCATTTTGTTGGAAATTAACCTGTTTTTTTTTAAATTTTGTCACTTATGGTCAAATTTCAAATTTTTTTTCCTTTTAAATTAAACATTAATCTTTTATCACAGAAAAGTAATCATTATAAGAAAAAATTACCTTTTTTGATGAGAATTTAAATTTCTTGAAAAAGTTGTTGTTTTTCCATAAAAATTAATTTATTGGATTAAAATTTCAACTACTTGCAATGTTGAAAAATCATCTCTTGGGCTTCAAAATTCATCTATTTGTTTCTTAATGCAACTGTTTGGTCGAAAATCGATGTACTTTTTTAACCATTCTTTTTTTATGAAGTATTAATTTCCTTTTTACAAAATTCATCTTTTTGTTTAAAATTTTCACTCTTCGGGTTGAAAATTCAACATTCTTTAATTAATTAAGGTCTTTATTCAAAAATTCATGGTTCTTGATTTAAAATGATTCTGTTGGTTGAGAAATCGTCTTTCTTCAAAAAATTAATTTTCGAAGCCTTAAGATCTTTTGTTAAAGGTTTAACTATTTTATTGAAAATTCGTCTCTTCTGCTTAAAACTTAAACTCTTTGATTTCTGATGAAACTTTTTGACTCAAAATTAATTTTCTTTTAAAGAATGTATTCCCTATTTTGTTAAAAATCACCCAACTGTCCCTGTTTTAATGCTTTTTGGGGAGTGACTTCTGACTTATAAATATTTATTTTTTATTTTTGTTAATTCATTAACAAAGCTAATGATTCAATAGACGGACTCCTAATTAATTTTCTATTTAAAAGTTGATAACTTTACTAGAAAAAAAAGTTTCTTCTGGAAACTTCTTTTACATAATAAACATTTTGACAGAGTTACATTTTTTCCTAAATTGTAACAAAATATAATCAATTAATAAACCATTATTGACACTTCCAAGTTCAATTCTACATTCAGCTTCCAGAGTACGTCATAAATCCTTATTTGAAACAATTATGACAACCAGAATACTGTCAATAATTAGACGAATCTAATTGCTTTAATCGTGACAAATGGAAATGATATACATCACACTGATTGACGCAATTCATGTTGATTTCCATTTAGTCGAGATTCTGATATTACGCCATTACATGCGGTTCGTAAATTCAAATACTGTTTAACTATAGCGATAATATTTCTGAAATATTGGGTATAACAAGTTAAATTTTTGATGCAACAATTTACTATAAATTCCTTGCACGAAATTTTATTATATTTTAATGGTTTTCAAAAAATTTGTTCACAATAATTTAGAAATTTTTACAGTATTTCAAAGATTTTAAAATGTATAAATGTCTTTCCAAAATGTAAAAAAATTGCAATTTCGGGGTGATTTTAAAATAATTCTAACGAATTTTCTATTTGTTTCAAAAACGTAAAAAGTTTCCAAAACATCGTAACGGTCGACTTAAGAATTTTTGAAAACTTATTGAAATCATTTCAAATTATTAAAATCCATTTAAAATTCCATAAAGTCATTTTAAAAACCCCAAATCTTAATACTTATTTTTTCTTTTGTAAATACCTTTATATATTTTTAAATCTTTGAAATACTGTAAAATTCCGGAATTTTTGTGAACACATTGTTTTAAAATAATTAAAATGAGCATTAAAATTAACCAAAGTTTGGTGGGACTGACGTTCTAAATTGAATTTTCACTCGACCACGACTAGTTAACGAAAGCTTTATTTATATAAATAACGCGAAATATAATCGTTTAAAAATAGTTTTTATTATCCTTAAAAAGCTAACCAAAATTGTTGAATGTTCGTTCAAAACAAATTAATTTTTCACAACACGGTAAAATTTTCCACAATTTACCAAATAGTTCAATTTAAAAAAAATTGAATTTTAAACTAAAAACAATAGAAGTCGGGAACTAAAAATGAAATGTGTTAAATTTTTAATTAAAAAAATTAATTTTGAAAAAAAATTAATTTTTGACGAGTTATATTAAACCAATAAATAAGAATTTTTAATAAAATATTTGAATGCACATCAAGAAAGATAAATTTACAAAAAATGATTAATTTTATTACTGGAAAGACGAATTTTCAGAAAAATGTATAATTTTTTCACATAACGGTTGAATTTTTAAACCAACTAGATTAGACTAATTAAAAAAAAATAGATGAATTTCCAGAAAACAAAAAAAATTATTTCCTGCCAAATAGCTAATTGTTTTAAAATCAACAGTTTAGTTTTTAACCAAATAGTAGAATTTTGTACTAATTTACGGTCAGTTAAATTGAAGCAGAAAAAGAAGAATTTACAACAAAATAGTTCAATTCACTGCTTGAAAGATGACTTTTCAATACAAAAAATTTCTTTTGTATAAAAAAGACGATTTTTAAACAAAATAAATTAATTTTTTACTAACTAATATCGATTTTCTACTAAAAATCAAATACTTATATTCTTATTGCAAACAATTAATTTTAAAGAACAAAAATAGTTAAGAAGCATTCGAATTACTTATGTGAATTATTCTGACGTGCCTGGATTACTCTAGATTAAAAATGTATTTCTCGGTTTTACAGGTTGATTAATACGAAATACTGGGATTAATCCAATTTTCATGATTTAAAGGATTATAATTGGATTATAGAAAAACGTTAGAAGAGGAGAGATTAAGGAGAAATAGACTGGAATCCATAGAAGAATTCATGAAAAGTAAGAGAAAGGAGAATGCCAGAACTGTAGACAATGAAGAAGTAGGTTCACACGAGAAAAATCCGAAAATAATGAGGTCTAAGCCGGAAAAAGTTACATTTGCAAAAAATGATGAGAAGATTAAGAGGAAAGAGGAAAGAAGAGCTAAGATCAGAGGTCCGAAGAAAAAGGAAAATTTAAAACAAAAGGGGGTCAAATGATTCTAGAGGTAATATGAGTAAAAGAAAAAGGTAGAAGGAAAGAAATAAGGAGAAGTGAAGAAGATCAGGAATGAGGATAAGAGAA
>JAWWLR010000054.1:67543428-67559783 GCA_035041075.1 Acraspis erinacei | reverse complement strand
CAAGGTGATCAAGGTCGTTAGTCCCAACTACACCCCAGCTTTATGTTGTCCAATCGTGAAAATTGACTTTTAACTATCATTTAGGACGTAAAATTCCCCGCTTTTGCAGAATCCAATGTCAAAAATAGGGGTTCCCATTTAAAAAAATTAATGTGACCTTCAAATAATCTTGAAAATTGATCTCAATGTAAAATACGATTTTTCCGAAAGATGGCCCCCATTGTCCTGAGCAACTTTTTTCTAAACAATTTTTTTTTGCATACCGCTTATTTCCGGATTTTGTTGAAAATTCAACCTTTTGGCCAACAAATTGATGATTTTACTTTAATTATTACATTTTTATTGAGAATTTCTTTACTTTCTAAAAATTTAAATTTTCTGCTTAAAAATTCAACTATTTAGTTTAATATTTGATGTAAAATATGATTCTTTTTTTAAAAATGTAACTATTTTGGTGAAAATGTAATTATTTTTAAAAAATGAAACTTTTTTTGTTCAGAATTCGTTTTTCATTTGGATTGAAATATCTACTATTACATTGTTTGTTAAGAATTCATCTTTTTGTTGAATATTAAACTTTTGAGCGTGAAAAATCAACTATTTGGATTAAAGTTGCAGTTTCTGGTAAAAGTTTTTTTATTATTTTTTTTTTAATTAACTCTTTGGTAAATAATTTAAGTAGTTTTTCCAAATCATTTTCCTTTTGGTTTAAATACTATTAGTTTTTTGTTAAGAATTCACCTATTTGTTGAAAAATTTAATTCTTCTGTCTGAAAATTCAACTATTTCGTTCAATGTATAACTTTTAAATTCAAAATTTAATTATTCGCAAAAATCAAATATTTTATTATTTATTATCTTATTATAATTTATTATTTGGTAGACAATTTAAGTGAGTTGTTCAAAATTTAAGTGTCCACTAAAAAATTAATTTTTTTGGCTTGAAAATATAACTATTTGGTTGAAAATGTATCCGCTTTTGATATAATTTTAATCCCTTTCAGCACCAAATTAGACAATTCATTTAAAAATTAATATTTTAATGTTAAACCTTCAAATATTCTGTTAAAATTCAATTATTTTGTTAAAAATTTAAAAAGTCAAGAAGCTTTTTTTAATAAAACTGTTTTTAAATTTTAATCTTTTTTTTTTGAAAAATCCACTGTTAAATTAAAAATTCTTTTTTGAGGTAGAAAATTGAAGTATTTAGTGAAAGAATCAACTTATTTCTTATAAATTCAATTATGTTGCCAAGAATTGAACTATTTTGTTCAAAAGAAAATTTTTTATCCTTTTGCATTAAAAATTCAACTATGTTGAATATTTAACTTTGTTATAAAAAGAAGTACTTATTTAATTGAAAATGCATTTATTTTTGACTGATGTTTCATTTTTTCTCTTTAAAAATTCGACCATTTGCTTGAAAATTCATCTTTCTAGCATGAAAACTCAACAATTTGGTTGAAGATTAAACTATTTTGTTCAAAATTAATATTTTTCTACCGAAAATTCAACACTTTTATTGAAAATTCGTTCCTGTGAATTAAAAATTCATCTTTTATGGAGAAAATATAATATTTTTTAGTTGAAATACATAATTGAATTCGAAATTTTTTTATCTGTTATTGTTTTATTCTATTTATAAAATATTATTTTTTTAGAATCGTTTCACTTAGAAATTCAAGAAATCGTTTTTTTTTTAATCTTGTTGAAATTATATGACCAATAATTTTTACTAAGAATGTTTTGCTATACAATAATATTCTATTATTTTATAAACAAATTATATAAACAAACGCACATTTTAAGGCGTTCTTAAGTGAAAAGAAATCGTGTTTACTTCTGATCCTGTTATAATTATATTACCAATAACGTTTACTGCAACAAATTTTCTATAGACTAATATTTGTTTATTTTATAAACAATTTATATAAACATGTACACATTTTAGGTATTTTCAATCGATAAGAAATAAATTTTTTCTTTTTAATTTGCTAAAATTATATTGCCAACGATTTTTTTCTGACAAAATTTCGCCCTGAATTAATAGTCTATTATTTTATAAACAAATTATATAAACAAACGCACATTTTAAGGCATTATTAAGTGAAAAGAAATCGTGTTTACTTCTGATCCTGTTGTAATTATATTTCCAATAATGTTTACTGCAAAAAAATTACTTTACATTAACATTTGTTTATTTTATAAACGATTTATATAAACATCTACACATTTTAGGTATTTTCAATCGATAAGAAATAATTTTTTCTTTTGAATTTGCTAAAATTATATTGCCAATGATTTTTTCTGAAAAAATTTCGCCCTAAATTAATATTCTCTTATTTTGTAAACAAATTATATAAACAAATTTACATGTGAGGAGTTTTTAGGCTAAAATAAATTGTTTTTTCTTCTGATGTAGTTGAAATAATATGACCCATGATGTTCTATAGAAAACTATGGATAATAATCCGAAATTGTTTATTTTATAAACAAATTATATAAACAAAAGTGCAACTCAGATATTTATAGGAAGAAATAAATCGTTTTTCTTTCATTACTAATAGTTCAATTTGTTTATTAAATGTTTTTATTAAATTAGCAAATAGCGAAAAACGGAAAAATGTTTTTTAAGAAAATCATTCTCAACATAATTAAAAAAAATAACACAAGAAAAAAACTATTTCCTTTCGATCACTAGCGACTAAAATTTGCATTTGTTTATAAAATCAAGGATTTATATAATTGCAAAATAATTTAAACAAGATCAGAAAAAAAACATAAAAATTAGCATAAAGATTAAATAAACACAAAATAAAAAATCTACTCTCACCCGCTAAAAAAACTTTGTGGTTGATTGATTTTTTGAAAAGAACTTTTCATCTTCTAAAAGAAGAAGGAATCTTTGTAAACTCGCTTTTATTAAAAATCTGAAAATCCGCTTTCATAAAAAAATCGCTTCGCGATTGTGGGTAAAAGTCCGGTGAATGAATAAGACCCCTTAGTTCCTTTAAGCACCCATTCTTCAGGTTTTCACCCTTTGCATCCCATAAACCTCTGTCTGATTTTAAATTCTAAAGAAAGCATTTTAAAGTTTCCGGAGTGACAATCGCATTCACTGGGTGTTCCAATAGATAAAATAGCCACTAACGAGAAAAGTTTAAGCTAAAACTAAATCTTCTGGTTTGGGAACAAAATTGTTTCCATTTAAAAAATCAAAATTACAAATTCCAGAATAATATAAATTACGAACAGCTTGGAATATTACCGAATTAGAAAATTCCCCAGTTATGAATTTTTCCAAAAATAACATTTTTTGAATTTTAAAATTTTCTAATTGTTTCTAATAATACAAAATTGAAAATATCCCGAATAATATAATTTCGGTATTCTGCTAAATTCCCAAATATTTAATTTCCGAACAATAACATTCCCGAGTTGGAAAAGGCCCGCTTAATAAAATTTCCGAAATGTTTATAATAATACCAAATTGGGATTTCCGTATTATTAAATTCCCGGAAAATAATTCCGAATTAAAATATTACCGAATTCGAAAATTCACAATAAGAAAATCCGCGAAGTATATAATTTCCGAGAAATAAAATTCCGGAATATTAAAGTTTCCGAACATTGGATAATAATACCGAATTGGAAACCCAAATAATGAAATTCCCGAAAAATAAAATTCCCAATACTGTTAAATTTTCGAATATTAAATTTCCAAAAAATAACATTTTCGACTTGGAAAATGCCCAAATAATAACATTTCCGAACATTTTATCATTTGAGCGGTTTGGAACATTCCTGAATAAAGAAAATTTCCGAGTTATGAAATTCTCAAAAAATAATATATCCGACTTCAAAAATTTTAAATATTAAAATGTCCGAACTGTTTTTCATAATACAAAATTGTAAATTTCCCGATTAATAAAATTCCCGGAAAATAAAATTTCCGATTTAGAAAATCCCGGAATAATAAAAGTTCCGAAAAGTTAATAGTAATAACGAATTGAAAATTTCCCGTATAATGAAATTCCGAAAAAGAACATTCCCGACACTGTTAAATTCGCAAATAATTAATTTCCGAAAAATAACATTCCTGAGTTGGAAAATGCCCAGATAATAACAGTTCCGAACATTTTCTCATTTCAGCGGTTTGGAAAATTCCTGAATAAAAAAATTTCCGAATAATGAAATTCTCAAAAAAGAAAATTTCTGAGTTCAAAAATTTTGACTATTAAAGTTTCTGAACTGTTTATAATAATAATATAAAAAATTGTAAATTTCCATAATAATACAATTTCGGTATTATTAAATTCCCGGAAAATAAAATTTCTGATTTAGAAAATTCCGGAATTATAAAAATTCCGAACAGATTAGAATATTATAGAATTAGTAAATTTCCGAATGTGAAAATTCACGAATTATGAAATTCCCGGAAAAAAAATTCCTGAATAATAAGATTTCCGAACAGTTAATAATAATAACAAATTGAAAATTTCCCGAAAAATGTAATTAACGAAAAATAAAATTCCCGGCACTGCTAAATTCCCAAATATTTAATTTCCGAAAAATCACATTCTCGAGTTGGAAATGCCCGAATAATAAAATTTCCGAATTATTAAATTCCCGGAATATACAATTTCCGATTTAGAAAACTCCGGTATAATAAAAGTTCAGAACATTTATTATTTATTTATTTATTTTTTGAATTTTTTAAATTATTTATTTACTTATTTATTATTATTTATTAATTATCGAACATTTTATTGGTACAATGGTTTGGAACATTCCTGGATAAGAAAAATCCCGGGTTATGAAAATCTCAAAAAAGAACATTTATAAATTCAAAAATTTTAATATTAAAATTTTCGAACTGTTTCTAATAATAAAAAATGGGAAATTTCCCAAATAATAAAATTCTCGATTTGGAAAATTCCAGAATAATAAAATTTCGTTACAGATTCGAATATTAATGAATTCGTAAATTCCCAAATAAGAAAATCCGCGAATTATGAAATTCCCAAAAAATAAATTTCCTGATTATTAAAATTTCCGAAAAGTTTATAATAGTACCTAATGGGAAATTTCTCGCATATTCTAATTTCCGAAAAATAAAATACCCGACACTTTTAAAAATCACCGAATATTAAATTTCCGAAAAATAATATTCCCTAGTTAGAAAATGCCTGAATACTAAAATGTCCGAAAATTTGATCATAACACTGGTTAGGAGAATTCCCGAACAAGAAACTTCTCGAAAAATAATGTTCCCGCATTCAAAAGTTTTTAAATATTATAATTTTCCTATTGTTAATAATATTACCAAATTGGAAATTTCCCGAATAATAAAATTTCAATATTATTAAATTCCCGGAAAATAAAATACCGATTTGGAACATTCCGCAATAATGAAAATTCCTGACAGATTAGAATATTAATTAATTAGAATATTCCCGAATAAGGAGATTCCGAAAATAAGATTCCTAAATATTAAAATTTCCGAACAGTTTATAATAATACCGAGTCGGAAATTTCCCGAATATTCAAATTCCCGAAACTGTTAAATTCCCGAATATTAAATTTGCGAATAATAAAATTCCTGAGTTGTAAAATGCACTAATAATAAAATTTCTAAACATTTTATCATAACATTGATTTGAAAAATTCCCGAAGAAAAAAAGGCCAGTGTTATGAAATTCCCGGAAAATAAAATTCCCGATTTGAAAAATTTCCGAATAATAAAAGTTATGAGCAGTTCCTAATATTGCCGAATTGGAAAATTAAAATTCCCGAATAGAAGAATTCTTGAATATTAAAATTTCCCAACAATTTATAATAATACTGAATTAAAAAATTTATGAATAATAAAATTCCCGAATTAATAAAACCTGATAAATAAAATTCGCGAGATCATATTATCGGTTTAGGAAAGTGCCGAATTATGGAATTCCCAAAAAATAAAATTCCCAAAATGTATATTTTTTGAATACTAAAATCTCCGAACAGTTTATAATAATACGGAATTGGAAAATTCACGGATAATAAAATTCCCGAAAAATAAAATTACCGACCTTGGTAATTTTCCGAATAATAAAATTCCCGAATTTGTTAATGCCTGATTAATAAAGGTTGCGTGCAGTTTATAATATTGCCGAATAAATTTCCCGAATAATAAAACTTCCGAATTACTAAATTCCTGAAAAAGAAAATTCACATTTTTCTCGAATTGAAAAAATCACGAATAATAAAATTCCTGAATAACAAAATTTCCAAATAATAAATTTCCCGAATTTGAAAAAGCCTGAATAGTTTATGATATTACCGAATTGGAAAATTTCCGAATAACAAAATTGCCGAATGGTGAAATTCACAAAAAATAAAATTCTCGAATAATAATATTTCTTAACAGTTTATAACATTAACGAATTGGGTAATCCCGGAATAACAAATTGTTGATAATTTATAATATTACCAAATTTGAAAATTCCCGGCTAATAAAATTCTCAAACTTAAACAATTTATTTATATATAAGTATTATTTTTTAATTATCAAAAATACGACAATAAAATAGTTTTATAACCAAAATATTTATAAAAATAAAATGAATAATATGATAAATAAATATAATTATTAATTATTTAAATGTCCAATTCCCTTCAATTCTGAAAACTTTAAAATGTTCAACAGATGAAAATCAAATTTTCAACTTTTGAAAAATTAATATTTGAAATTTCCTGTTAAACATTAAAATTTTATTCAATTTTAAATTGTTGAAAATGTAACATTTATCAATTGAAGAAAGTTAAGTTTTCAATATTTAAATCCTCAACTTTTTATAATTAAATGATACTGAACATTGAAATTTTAACTGCTTAAATGTTTTTTTTATTTAAAAGTAAATTTCCAACATTCAATATTTAATATCTGAAAAATGAAAATTAAATTTTTAGCAATCAATACTCACTGCTAGAAATTAAAAATTTATTTGTCAACAGTGAATATTCAACTTTGAAAAATTGATTTTCTAACAGTTTATATATTAAACTATTGAAAATTTAATTATTTACAGTTGAAGATTTGTTTTTTAATTTTGAACATTTAACGTGTTGATAATTAAACTTTTCATATTTCAATTTTCCGTTTTTTTTCAATTTTCTACTATTAAAACTGAAAAGAAGTTTAAACAAACAAAAATTGAATTTTTAACTTTAAAATTGTCCACTTTTGAAAATTGAAGAAAATTGAATATTAAAATGTTCACTGTTGAAAATTAGATTTCCAATTTTCAGCAGTTGAATATGAACTGCTAAAAATTTAATTTTGTAATGATTCAATTTACAATTTTTTCCGATTCTCTTCGATGAAAAAAAAATTGAAGAAAATTGGAAATGAAAGAAAATTGAAGAAAACTTCAAACTGAATTTTCAGCTGTTTAAATTAAATGCTACAAATTTTAGTTTTCTGTTCTCCCAGTAGAAATTTAATGTAACTAAAAATATTATTTACGGTTTTAAAATGCAGCTTTCAAGAATAAGCAATTTCAAAATGAAGCAATCATTAAATTCAAGACGTTGTACTTTTTTTTAATTACAAAAAAGTAATTTTTTCCTCGACGTAGTTTGAAAGCTCATTATGTATTTTGGAGAACACCCCGTGTATTAAACCACCAGTGACCGAAATGAATAAATGCATAGAAAAATTTACATTCTCTCTTGCTACCTTTCTCGTCTCTATAAATCCTGATGTATACATAACTAGTGAAAGAGTACCCACATGCACAAAAGTTTGCAAAACCTGTAGCAAAATTTCCAAATCAGAATTTACAAACTAACGTACATTTATTAAAAAAGTTTAAAATTTACGGTAAATAAAATCCCGAGACTGAAGTTTATTTGAAATTTAAAAATTTAATAATAATTTCAAGCAAAAGCGGCAGATTCCATAAAAGCTATTCCAGAAAATGAAAAATTATGGTAATTGAAGAAAATAATTTCTGAATCATAGAACAAAAAATTAAAAATTGGATATGATTCAGAGATCTTATATTAATTTTTGTCATTTTTATTTATTTTATATTTTTTTATTTTCCCAGTGTCTTGAAAAAGAAGGTATAAAAGTTTTCATGTAAAATTATCTTATTTTATATTACTAGAATTGCAAATAATTTAATTAAAATGATTAATCTTATTTTTAAGGAAAATAATTGTTTTAAATTCTTTCACCTTTTTCAATAAAAACTCACTTTTTTTATTTAAATTAATATTTATTAAAATAAGCTATACTATTATTTTGTTGTATATTATGAAAATTGTATTATTTCTCATTAAAAGGATTCAAAATTAGTATTATTATTGTTTTTATAATGATCTAATATAAAAATTGACCATTCAAAAAGAAAAAATTTCAATTCTATTCCTTAAAAATTAAATTATTGTGAAGAAACGTCCGAAAGAGAAAGTAATTTTTTAATGGGAAATACTCAAAGAATTAAAAAATGTATACTTTTGTACTCAAAAGCTTAAAAAACTCAATAATGATAGTTTCCGAATTTCAAACATTTCAACCTTAATTGTAAAATTTAAATTATTTGAATTAATTTCTTAAAAAATTTCAAATGTTTATGAATTAAAAATTTCTAAATTTTCAATTATAATTGTCCAAATTCAAGCATTTACATTTTTATCCTAAATTTTAAACTCACAATAGGGAAAAATGAGAATTTAGTGTTTACCATTAGAGTTCAGAATTCTAAAATTTAAACCATTACAAATTGTAAAAATATTTAATGTTCCAATCGAATTTTTTTTCTAACTTAGATTAAAATGTGAAACTTTTTGGCAAATTTTTCAAACAAAAAATTTCCGATGTATAATTTCTTTGTACTTTGAACGTTTCTGTAGAATAATTCGAGTTTGTCTGTTCCTAAATTTTTATAATTATATAAAAAAAAATTTTTTTGTTAACAATTAAAAAAAATTCCTAATTATAAAATCTTAGGACCAGACAAACGTTTATTAGTGCTTCTCATTTAATTTCCCAAATTTTTAGCTCGATATCGCATTCGTTCAAAAACAAGTTAGATTTGAAAAAAATGTGAAAATAATTTTTGTGGTTAGGCTCACATGGAAGCAAATCATACTTTTTAAATTTAATAAAAATTTAGATTTCTATCTTTTTGGAAGGTTTTACTTTGAAATATTATATTTATGTTTTAATTTGAACTCCTACCCAATGGAATTGTCTAAATTCTAAATTAAAAAATTTTGGAATAAATATTTTGAATTTCGAAAGCTTCAGTTAAATAATTGCACTTTCTGATCCGCTCTACAAATTTCAAGAGATTAAATGGTATATAAATTAGAACATGTTTAAATTAAATTTTTTCTGAAATTTTCTTTTCTCCATCGCTCCGCTGGGAATCGAACCACAGAACTTCCGATTGCCGGTGGAGTGCTTCTCCCCTAAGCTACTAGAGAGATCGAAAGAAGAATCCTTTTTCAGAAATACTTTTTCAGAAATAATAAATCAAATTTTTCAAGGAATCTGTGTTATTATCAGAGAATCACAGAAATTCCTAACTTCTTTTCAGACGAGATGGAGTTAGGCATTAAAAAATTCTTCAATTAAATTTATTTAATTAAATTTCTTTAATTAAATTGCTTCTTCTGAAAAAGATCTTCTCCTTCGCTCCGCTGGGAATCGAACAACAGAACTTACGGTTGACCGTCAGGCGATTTTCCCTTAAGCTACCAGAGGGATCTAAAGAAGAATCCTTTTTCAGAAATATCCGCATTATTTTGCCACGCGTTACAACTCAAAATTTGCAAGGAATCTGTGTTATCATCAGAGAATCACAGAAATTCTTAACGTCTTTTCAGACTAGATGGAGTTGGGCATTAAAAATTTCTTTAATTAAATTTCATCTTCTGAAAAAATAACTTCTCCTTCGCTCTGATGGGAATCGAACAACGGAACTTCCGATTGCCAGTCGGTTGCTTTTCCCTTAAGCTACCAGAGAGATCTAAAGAAGAATCCTTTTTCAAAAATATCCGCATTATTTTGCCAAGTGTTACAAGCCAAAATTTTCAAGGAATCTGAGAAGAGAAAAACAAAATTTTTTAACGTCTTTGCAGGTTGGATGGAGTTATGAATTTAAAAAAATTTTAATTATATTTTTTTTTAAACAAAAGATCTTGTCTTTCGCTCCGCTGGGAATCGAACCCCAGAACTTGAGATTGTCTGTCAGGTGTTTAAGGGAAAATCACTCAATCGGCAATCAGAAGAAAATATAAAATTATGAAAAAAGTAGGATACAATAGTTATTTTCCTTGAAGTAGTTGTCGTGACGAAAGTCAGATATCTGAAAAAATAGTTTTTCTATGATTTCAAGATTCAAAATATTATAACTGATGTCAATAAAAATAAAAAAATTATTTTTTATTACAAAATTTAAAATTCACAAAAAGCATTAATTTTTACCATGATTTTTACAATTTAATTTTTTCTAACCATCCCTTCTTACCAAATTTTGGAAAATTATTGCATTTTAATAAATAACGGCCCCTTTTTTTAAGAAAACATTCTCTACAACTCTACTGTTTCCAATTTTGAAAGTAAATTTTTCAATGGCTGAGATCGTGAGAACAATTTTTGTGAAGAAAACATTTCTTAAACAAATTATTATGTTTTAGGATCATTTAGTTATTTTAAAAAATGTGAACAGTAGAGTTTTAGAAAATGTTTATACGGAAAAATAAACCGTCATTTATGAAAATGCCATAATTTTTCAAAATTTGGTAAAAAAACGACGGTCCAAAAAAATTCAATTACAAAAATCATGATTAAAATTAATCTTTTTTTATTGTAAATTTAAAATTTACCTAAAAATAATGTTTTTAGTTTTAAAAGAAATCAGTTACAATATTTTGATTCCTAAAAACATGGAAAAAGTATTTTTTTAGGTATCTGGCGGCACGTACGGCACGTACGGCACGTACACTAATTATGGTTCGCCCACTACGTGTGCTATTTTGTTCAAGATTTTCGCCCATCATTTACGTATGCGCGCACCTAATATCGTGCTACTAGAGGGGGCATCTGATAAGTCCGCAATTCCTGGAATTTTCCGCTACTACAGCCCCGATGTTGGAAAGTTATCGACTTTTACTGTATAAGATTTACAGTATTTTTTATGAACAAAAATGCAAATTTTCATTTTTCATTTCCATTTGAAAATATGGCAATGTAAAGGGGGATAATTCCATGTGTATTATAATTTAATAAATGCATTTTTAAGACTACATCATATCCGATTTTGATTTTTTTTTTACGACTAGAATGATATGACTTTGGCTAGTGTCCATCTTCAGATTCAAAAATAAATTACCTTGACTTATAAAATAAATCATGCTAATTGAAATATTGAAGACTTATTATATAAACTAGAGTAAAGATTAATTACGGATAAACTCGCTCTGAATAAAAAGCTCGAAAAAATATGATTTATGAATCGCGACAGTCGAAAAATTGCATTTAACGCAGCTTCGTAATTTCTGATTCTTTCGACTTCCCTTGTTCCACAGTCATAAATTCTCTTCCAAGTGTGTGCACAAATGAGGGTGGTTTTTTAAATGACTAGTGGAAAGAGAAACTTTTCTCGCTCCTTTCTCTTTTTTCCCTCTATGAAGTCATAATAAATTTAAATTTTTGTACGTTTCAGGGACGCCTTATGGGGAAAGCGGACGCTTACTTCAATTCGTTTAGACGATGCAATTATCCTAAAATTAAAGCACCCAACGCTACCCCGGAAATAGTATACGAGTGTGCTCGGTACTCCAGGTACGTGTTTACATTTATTTAAATTCAAGAACTCAGCACAGTAGATCCAACTTGTTTACATTTTAGTTTCTAACTAAATTTTAGTTAAATTAAATTCGAACGTTCGTGCGTAATTGAGAGCCATAATACATTCATGGCGTTCAAATTTAATTAAAAGGGTAAGTAGAATCACGGCCAGCGTCGATTAAATTCAACCCAAAAGTGTTGGTGCATCCAGTTTCTTTTTTGTACGTGTTTCTGGGGATGCTTTCGATTATTTTTAGCCAAGAAAGAAAAAATCGTTGAACGCATTTTTTTTTTAGAAAAAGATCTTTTCATATTTCACAAGTGAAAGTCCCATTTTTATCGAAAACGACGCAAAATAAGAATAGCAGTTCATGGTTCAAAATTATACAGTATCCTAAAGTTGATAAAAATGTACCCTTAGCAGGTGTATATCTTGTGTATTTAAAAAAAATATATCAAGAATCTATTAAAGCGACGAAAATAGCATTTCGTTTGAAAAAAATAAAGATTTTTTTATTACACTGCTCTCATAAGTGCGATTATAGGTAAGAGTATAGGCAATGCAAACGATACCTAAAATATCATTTTTCAGGATAGGCCGCAACATTTTTACTGAGGGTACAGCGTACTATAAAGTAACAGAGCCTCAAAAATTGAATTTAATTGGAATGGATTAGATTGTAGTGGATTCTATTGGAATTAATTGTATTAAAGTGTATTGGAATTAATGGGATTAGATTGGAATATATTGGATACGAGTGGATTGGATTGAATTGGTTCAAAAAGAATCAGGTTGTATTAAATTGGAGTAGAATACGGATGGAATGAATTAGATCTGAATGAACTGGATAAGAATGGCTTCGAATGAATTGGATTCGTTTTCAGTGGATTGGAGTGAATTGGCATGAATTGTATTAGATTGGAATGGATTGAATTCCAGCAGATTGAATTGAATTTGATTAAAAATAATTGGATTGTAATAAATTCGAGTTGAATAGATTGGACTGTATTGGATTGGAATTAATTACATTGAATTGTATCTGAATGAACTGAATAAAAAAGGTTTGTATTAAATTGGAGTTTATTGGATTGGAATTGAATTGGAATGAATTAGATCTGGATAAACTAGATAAGGATGGCTTGGAATGAATTGGATCCGTTTTGAGTAGATTGGAGTGAATTGGCATGTATTTGATTAGATTGGAATGGATTAGATTCGAGTGAATTGGATTGAATTGATTCAAAAAGAATCAGGTTGTATTAAATTTGAGTAGAATAGATGGAATGAATTGGATCTGAATGAACTAGATAAGAATGGCTTGGAATGAATTGGATTCGTTTGGAGCGGATTCGAGTGGATTGGAGTGAATTGGCATGAATTGTATTAGATTCGAATGGATTGGATTCCAGTAGATTGAATTGAATTTGATTAAAAAGAATTGGAGTGTAATAAATTCGAGTTGAATAGATTGGACTGTATTGGATTGGAATTAATTACATTGAATTTTATCTGGATGAACTAGATAAGAATGGCTTGGAATGAATTGGATTCGTTTTGAGTGGATTGGAGTGAATTGGCATGTATTTGATTAGATTGGAATGGATTGGATTCGAGTTTGTTGGATTGAATTGGATTAAAAAAGAATCGGACTGTATTAGATTGGAGTTTATTGAATTGGAATGAATTGGATTTAATTTAAATGGAATGAACTGTATAATAATGGCCTGGAATGAATCAGGTCGCTTTTGAGTGGATTGGAGTGAACTGGCATGAATTCAATTAGATTGGAATGGATTGGATTCGAGTGGATTGGATTGAATTGGATCAAAAAGAATCGGATTGTATGAACTTGTAGTGGAATAGATTGGAAATAATTAAATTGATATGGAATGAATTGGATCTGAATGAACTAGATAAGAATGGCTTGGAACAAATTGGATTCATTTTGAGTGGATTGGAGTGAAATGAAATGAATAAGATCAGATTGTAATGGATTGGCTTCAAATGAATTGGATTGCATTGGATTAAAAATAATTGGATTAGATTAAATTGCAGTGGAATATATTGGAGTGGATTAGATTAGAGTGGATTGGAATGAATTAGATCGAAATGAAGTGAATAAGAATGGATTGGTATTATTTGAACTCGTTTCGAGTGGAGTGGAGTGGATTAACGTGAATTTTATTGAAATGAATTGAAGCGCATTAGCGTGGATTCGATTAAATTGGAATGAATCGGAACGGGATGAACTGGATAAGAATAGATTGGAACGAATTGGATTCGTTTTGTGTGGATTGGTGTGAATGGGCATGAATTCGATTAGATTGGAATTAATTAAATTCGAGTGGATTGGATTGTATTGAATCAAAAAGAATCAGATTGTATTAAATTGAAGTGGCAAAGATTGGAGTGTATTGGATTGGAATTAATTAAATTGAATTGTATCTGAATGAACTGGATAAAAGAGGTTTGGAATGAATTGGATTTGTTTTATGTGGATTGGAGTGAACTGGCATGAACTAGATCAGATTGTAATGGATTGGCTTTGAGTGAATTGGATTGCATTAGATTAAAAATAATTGGATTAGATTTAATTGCAGTGGAATAGATTGGAGTATATTGGATTCGAATTAATTAAATTGAATTTGAAAGAATTCGCTCTGAATTAACTGGATAAGAAGGACTTCGAATGAATTGGATTCGTTTTGAGTGGTTTGGAGTGAATTGGCATGGATTGTATTAGATTGGAATGGATTGGATTCGAGTGAATTGGATTAAATTGGGTTAAAAAGAATTGGATTAGATTAAAATGGACAGGAATAGATTGGATTGGATTATATTAGGGTGGATTGGATTGGAATGAATTCGATCAGATTGGAATGGATTAGATTCGAGTGGATTGAATTGAATTGTATTACAAGAATTGGATTGGATTAAATTAAAGTGGATTAGATTAGAGTTGATTGGAATTAATTGCATAGAATTGGTGTTAATTGGATCGGAATGAACTGGATAAGAATGGATGGGAATGAATTGGATTCGTTTGGAGTGGATTGGAGTGAATTGGCATGAATTGGATTGGAATGGATTGGAGTGTATTGGCATGGATTGAATTAGAATGAATTGATTTGGTTTGGATCTGATTGAATTGAAATGGATTGTATTGGAGGAGTGTATTGGAATGAATTGGTTTAGATTGAAGTGAAGTGGATTAAATTGGAGTGGATTGCAAATTATTGGAATGGATTGGAATATATTGAATTCGATTCAAATGAATTAGAATGAATTGGAGTGTATTGCAATGGGTAGGAAAGTTTTTGTTAAACACACAAGATATACATTTTGTAAGGGTTAAGTTTTATAGATTTCAGGAAGGGTGGCGATTTTGAACAATGAATTTATATTCATATTTTTCTTAGTTTTCGAAAAAAATGAGATTTTGATTATGTTAAAATTATATTTATTTAATTTTAGAAGTAAAAACCAATTTTTCTTTCTTTGAACCTTAGGTACCGAAATAATCTCATGGAACATGTTCTTCGAGTAGCCAGAAAAATAAGATCCAACATTTTTAAAAACAAACCAATAAAGTTCGTTAAATAATAATAAATTTCAGGAAGCTGAAAAATTTTGAACTATGAACTGCTGTTCACGTATATTTTACATCGTTTCCCAGAAAAATTAGATTTTTAATTTAAAAAAATAAAAAAGTCTTTTTTCTTTAAAAGACGTAGCACAATTTTTTTATTTCTTGTGTCAGAATAACCGGAAGGTCTCCCCGAAACACGTACAAAATCAAACGATTTTTTAATCAGAATAAAATGTTTAAGGCGAAAAATTAAATTAGGCGTGGCAAATTCCGGTATAAAACACCAACAGAACCAAAAATCGTTAAGGATTTAAAAAAATTAAAATACAAATTTTCAACGAAAAAATACCTTGCATAATTAAAATTTGTATAAATTTTAAATCTTTTTAAATATCATCTTCACCATTTTTGACAAAAAACGCTAGCCCAATCTGCAAAATGTCCACAGAATTTTAATCTTTAAAGTCTAAAATTTGGTTTTGAAGAATACCATTTTCCGATTTTAAGAGAAAATTTGACCTAAAATTGTTAAAAGTAGATAAATTTTCTCTAAACTAATGAAAAAAAATTTGTTAATAAAAATACTAATTTCGAACATAAAATGCCAACAGCATGTTCCAAAATTGTTAAAATATTCGAAATATTCTAAATCTTAAAATAGATTTTAAAGCAGTTTTACAATTTTACAATTAATTAAGGTTATATTAATGCTTGTTACCAGAAATAGATAATTTTTAATTAAAATCATAAAATTTTTCAAAGAAAATAAAGTATTTAAAAACAATATTAGGTTATTCTGGCATTTTCCAACGAAAATCCGCATAAATTTTAAAAGAAGGTTTACAATTTCGGAACAATTTCAGGTTATGTTAACATTTATCAACGAAAATTTATTATTTTACTCAACAATTATTTTA
>JAWWLR010000054.1:67527528-67541832 GCA_035041075.1 Acraspis erinacei | reverse complement strand
GAAGTGTATCTATTAAGGTAAAAATATTTATATTTTGATTGAGCATTTTACTATTTTCTTGACAACTCAACTTTTTTGACCAAAATGTGAATAATTAATCGGCTTCATTAGTTTAAAATTCAGCTAATTATTTGAAAATTAATGCCATTTGTTAACAATTCATATTTTTATAGAAAATTAATTCTCTGGTATAAAAATGTATCTTTTTTTTGAGAATTCAGACATTTGTTTGAAAATGTTTTTTTTTAATATAAGTTACTAAAAGTTTAAATATTCCCTGTTTTTATGAACCAATTTTAATAAACGGAAAATTAAATTATTCAATTTAAGTTGAAAGTTGATCTTATCATTTAAAAATTCAACTATTTAGTTGAAAACTTATTTTAAATTCGTATGTTTTGGCTAAAAATAAAATACGTACCTAAAAGTTTAGCTATTCCATTTTTGGTTGAAATTTTATCTGTACTAGATAAAATTTACTTTCTTTTTTTGAAAATTAAACTATTTTGTAGTAATTTTATTTTTCATGAAAACAATTTTTTAAAAGAAAATTGAACTATTCAATTTTTTGTTGCAAATTGATCTCTTTAGTTGAAAATTAAATTACTAGGTTGAAACTCATTTTTTTTAAATGGCCTTCTTGGACAAAAATTCATCTTTTTTCTTTGAGAATTCAACTATTTGTTTAAAATTTTATTTTTTAGTTTAAGATTTATCATATTAATTAAAAATGCACTTTTTTCGCCTGTTGTGTAGTTTCTCAAAACTTAATTTTTATTTTTAATCTTATTTTTTGAGACACACAGATCCTTGTAGATTAAACCACTCTCATCTATTAATTTTTGTTCTTACCTTGTGTCATTTTTAAAAACAAAAGATTTTTTTATTCTGATTTTTTACGATAAAATTAAAACTGGGTTTCAATTAAAAATGATTCTTAACAAATTTTGATATCTTATTTGAGCTTATAACTGTTATTCAATAAATTTTTTGTAACTTGCGTTGTTTTGTCAACCAATTTAATTTTTGTATTTTCTATTTTACTTTTTTAAAACTTTTTTACATTTAAAACAAAAATTACGCATACCATCAAAAAATCATGCGGGAAAAATTCATAGCTCTTTTTTTGGTAAACAACTTTGGTTTAATTGTTTTCTTAGCCTGTATCGTTTATCCAAAAATTTTAATTTTTTTATTTTCAACGTCGTTTTTTACGAATAAAGCAAAAACTACGCTTCCTATCAAAAAGTGATTGATAACAAATTTATAGATATTTTTTGGATGCATAGTTTTATTTGAAAATTAAAGTTTTCTTTCTTCTTTACTTAAAATTTTTATTTTTTGTTGCCTTTTTGAATCTTAAAAAATGCTATATCTCTATTAATTTTTTTTAAAGCCATAGAATTTTAATATCCTGAAAATAACTGGTCTCAGAAATTTTGAAAATGCTCTAGTCTTTTGAATTTTTCTTCAAAATGATTACCTTACGAACTTGTCTTTTAATTTAGGACAATTAAAGATTGTACAAAAGACCAATTCAATATGTCAATTTTTTTATCATTTGTGAAGTTTTACATGAATCTAATACCTTCTCAGATGATAATGTAAAAAATTGTACACAGTTTGTTTTGACATTCTTTCATTTTCACACGAAATTCTGATTTTACAGCCCTCCTAAATTTAACGAAACTCTTTTCTTCGTGATGCATTGTTTCCTATTTGGCAGAAGTTTAGCTGTTACACGGAAGATTTATCGGTGCTTTGGCCGAAAATTTTTATAATACATCACTGAAAAAAATACGTTTATTTTAGAGGGAAATTTGAACGAAGCTTGCGATGACAGTGATCCATTTGATTTATTTATTTCTGTTTATTTTAAAAAACGTTTGCGATATAGATTTTTAGTAATATTTAAAAAAAAAGCGAACAAGCGAGAAAAGTTGAGCTGTTAGATTTTCAGCTCGATGTTTCAAATGGGGCTTAAAATCTAATCCTGGATCTTAATCACTCTTCTCAGTCGCTTATTGATTAAGCCAACCGTTTCAACGAGCTTAAGGTTTTACGAAACTTTCATTTCATAAATTTCACGGAACCTAGGATTAAGGACTCTTATCATTTCTTCATTATATTTCTGCATTCTGAACATTTTTGCAGAAGGGTCAATAAACTCAAATATTGATGAAAGTAATGCCGCAGGACAGATCTCTTTAAAAATTATCAATTTTTTTAAATAAATTAAAAGATTAAATAAAAAGTTTAATGAAAGCTTCGTCGAAAAATTACGCATCAGGTTGTGTCCTGTGTTAACATTCATCAAAAATACTCCAGACGGCCCTGCCTGTTTCTATTCGGCTTCCCCCGATTTAGGTTCAAGGCCAAGGCAAGCCATGCCCGAAAACGATCTTATATGAGGAGCTGAGTTTATTTGAAGTAAAATACTATCCGTTTCTATCTAATAAAACTGAAAACTGTTTTCAGTTTGTTCTTTTGGATTTTTTACACTGTAGTTCCCAAATTGTAAATGTTCTAACAATTACAAAAGCACTGTACCTATAACCTCGATTGTTACCATATTAAGTAAGCTTACACGTATTTATATATTCATCAAGGTTAAGAATTTTCTGGGACTTCCGGTTGGGTGTGGACTAAATCTACTAAAAGATTGAAGATTTAAACCAAATTTAGAAGTATTTAAGAATTTAGAAATGTTTCAAGAGAATAACAAATTTGTTTAATGGTTTATTTAATGGTGTTAATAAGTTTTCCAGAAAATGTATATTTTTCAAGATTTTGAAATAAGATATTGCAGCTTTTCAAGGTTCTTAAAAATATTTTAAGATTATAATTTTTCTTGTAATTCGTGATAATATTTAGAGTAATTCTTTACATTTTTCAGATTCCTTTTAAGAAAATATTTAAAAATATATTAAAATATTACAAAATACTTCCAAAATTGTCAGAAACGATTCCCGAATATTTTCTGACAATTTTAAGAATAATTAGAGTCAATTTAAACTATATTTCTGAATCTTATAACTTTTTATGAGAATACAAATATTTTAAAATTATAAAAAATTTCAAAAAATCTGAAATTTTTTTTTCCTTAACAGAAAAATCTTTTTTGGTTTAGAGTTTATATCTTTTAGTAGAAATTTCATCTTTTTTATATTGCAACTGTTCTATTTAAAACTAAAATCTTTTTTTGTTAGTTAACTCTTATATTTTCTTTGGGGAATTCATACTTTTTGGTTATAAATAAATATACTAGGTTCAAAGTTAAACTAATTTGTTTAAAATGCACTGCTTTTATTGAGAGTTCATCATTTTGGTTGAACATTTCCCTACTTTGTTGAAAGATGTAATTATTTTGATGAAAATTCGTTTTTATGAATTCAACTTTTTTTATGTAATATCAACTATTATTACGTTTTCAACCTAAAAATATAAATTTTCTACCATGAAGTTAATTTACTGCCAAATAGTTGAATTTTCAACATAAGATTACAATTTTCATCAAAAACAGATTAATTTTCAATTAAGCAGCTGCATGAATAACTAGAAAGAATATACTTTTAACCATAAATATTAATTTTTTACTAAAAAATAAGGTTTTTTTAACAAACCGCATGAACTTTCAACCATAAAAGATTAATTTTTAACCAAGAATAGAAACGTTATATTTTTAGTAAAGGAAATTAATTCTTTAACGAAAAATTAGAATTTTTAGCAAAATACTTAAATTTTCCACTAAAGAGAGGAATTTTTTAACTAAAATGATGAATCTTTAACAACAAAAATTTCACGAAAAAAGAGAGTTCAAAATTCTACCAAAGAAATAAATTTTGAACTAAATAGTTGAATTTTAAACTAAAAAATATGAATTTTAAACCTAAAGTGAAAACAATTAAATACATGAACTTGCAGCAAAAAATATCAATTTTCTAACTAGAAATGGAATATTTACATTTTCATTGAAGAAAATTAATTAAAAACAAGAATTAATTTTTAGTAATATAGTTAAATATATGCCGCCAACGTGATGTATTTTCAGCAAAATAGCTGCATTGTAAAATTAAAAATACAAATTTTCAATGAAAACTAAAACAAGTTTTTAACAAAATTGTTAAATTTTTAACCAAGCGGATGAATCAAAAAGAAAAAAGATCGAAACGTTTACCTTTTCTACAAAATAATTAAATTTTTAATCAGATACTAGAATCTTCAATCAAGCGAGATGAATTTTAAATTAAAAATATAAAAGTAGACTTTACAAAGACAAAAAAAAAACTTTTGAACCAAAACAAATTTTGTTTTTCTAATCAAGGTCTATTAATTTCGGCAGAAAGTGGGGAGGTTTCATAAAAACAGTGAAACAATAAGAATTCTTTAAAAATGAGAAAAGATTAAAGGGCTAGCCCTTAATCTGTTAAGTTAATATTTCTTCTAAGTTAATTGTTTGATTACAGTCGACCTTTGATTTGAGCCGACTTTGGTTCCGATCTTCGGCTTAAATCCAGAATTTCGATTGTAAACAGTCATAACCGTGTGAACACTGAGAGTCAACTCATGCAATTTGACGTAACATGACGCAGTTATCTAGTTAGGCCGGTGAGGTACCACGCCTTCTCGCTACACTACTGCTTTTTCGTTCATCAGTCAATACCGCACCTACCAGCGTGGTGCCAATCATCCGAAACCGCCGCGCGGCGTCACTCAACCCAAACAGCCACGCGGTGTCACTTATCCAAAACCGCCGCGTGACGCCACTCATCCGAAAGTTCCGCGCGGAGTCGCTTATCCGAAACCGCCGTGCGGCGTCGCTTATCCGAAACCGCCGCGCGGCGTCACTAATTCGAAACTGCCGTGCAGCGTCACTCATCCTAAACCGCCACGCGGCGTCACTTATCCGAAAACGCCGCGCGGCATTACTCATCTGAAAGTTCCGCGCGGAGTCACTTATTCGAAACCGCCGCGCGGCGTCACTCGTCCATAAATGCCGCGCGGCATCACTTATCCTAAACTGCTGCGTGGCGTCACTCATCCGAGGGTTCCGCGCGGCCTCATTCATCCGAAATCGCCGCGCGGCGTCAATTCTCGGAAGGTCTTAATAAAGTTTCTTCTTATTCAAGTTCATCTTTATATTAATGTTCTCAAATGTAAAAAAGTGTGTGTCAAAAATTTATTTCAATGTCTTCTCGTACCCTTATATTATTTTTCTGACTCAATTCATTTTACGAAAGTCAATGTTGGCGAATGTACGTTTTCCCAGTCTGCGGGCACATTTGTTTTCCCAAACAAAGTCGCCACTAAGCTGTTTTCCAATTGCCCGGTTTACGTGTAAATTCGTGGAAAATTTAACTTACGACGCATGCCGTGAGACTATCTTTTTCACTTTAGGAAGTGTTTGTGTGTGTTTGTTAACACTGATATAAATGCATAGGGAAACTATCAATCTGTTACGAAATACATTATTTTCGTCATGCACTACAAGCGATTAACGAGCTGTTATTTCCATCATAATTCCTACTTTTAAAATTGAATTATTTAAAATAATTACTATTGTGAATTTAAACAGAGTTTCTAAATTAAAAATAAATATGAGACTTGAAACGGTGACTTAAAAACTGTGAATGTTTTCAAATAATTACAATTTTGAGCTGGGGTACGGAAATAATAAACAAATGTTTCCAAAACTCATATAAATAATTAAAATTATCCGAATTTAGAACACGGAATATTTAAAGAAATAAAATTCTGACATAAAAGGGTGAATTTTGGTAAACAATTATAATTGTGATTTGGGGCACGAAATAAAGAAACGAAAATTTAAAAGATTCATATAAATATTTGCAATTATCCTGACCTAGAACACGGATTTTTTAAATGAATTCAATTCTAACTTGACGGAAAATTTTCTCAAATAATTATAATTATGAGTTGCGACACGATATAGATAAACAAAATGTTTCGAAAATTCATATAAATAATTAAAATTATCTGAATTTAGAAAAAAAATTCCTAAAACAATTAAAATTTTGAATTGAAACGGCGAATTTTCCAAAATAATTAGAATTATGAGTTAAGGCCCGAAATAAATTAACAAAATTTTTGAATAATTCATCTAAATAATTAAAATTATTCTGAATTAGAACAAGGATCTTTTAACTAAATTCAATTTTGATTCTGGTCGGTCAATTTTCTATAATAATTATTATTCTGAGATAAGGCATGGTTTAAAAAAAGTATTTAAAAAATTCTTATAAGTAATTACAATTATCCATATTTAGAAAAGGGATTTTACAAAAGAATTAAAATTTTGACATGAAACGGTGAATTTTCTTAAATAATTTAAATTGTGAGTTGGGGCACGAAATAACACAAAGAAATTATTTAAAAATTCCTATAAATATTTGCAATTATCCTGACTTAGAACTAGTAATTCTTAAAAGAATTACAATTCTGAGTTGCAGCACTGAATTTTCTATAAAAAATAATAATTGTGAGTTGGGGTATGTGATAAATGAGAGAGGTATTTCAAAACATAAAAAATTATAATTATCTTAACTTAGAATAAGCATTTTGAAAATAATAAAAATTCTGACCGAAAGTAGTGAATTTTTAAAAAATAATTATAATTATAACTCGGGGAACGGAACAAAATTTTAAAAAATTAAAAAATCCATATAAAAAATTACCATTAACCTGACTTAGGGCCCTGCATTTTCAAAAGTATTACAATTCTGACTTTTGAAAAAGTAAATTTTCTGACAAAATTATCATTATGAGTGGGACACGAAATACACAAAAGAAAGATTTTTGAAATTCATATAAAGAATTAAAATTCTGACTTGGAACACTGACTTTTCTAAAATAATTATAATTATTATCTGGGGGGCTCGTAGCAAATAAAAGAGATATTTAAAAACTTCATATAAATATTTATAATGATCCTTTCATAGAACCCAGAATTTTTAAATGAATGAAAAATTCCGACATAAAGTAGTGCATTTTTAAATAATTATAATTATTATTTGGGGCACGGAATAAAAAAAATGTAGAATTCATATAGACAATTACAAGGCAAGAAATGAATAAACAAAATATTTAAAAAAATCATATAAATATTTTCAATTATCAGGATTTAGAACACGGAATATTAAAAAAAGATTAAAATTCTGGCTTCGAATAATGCCTTTTTTTAAATACTTATAATTTTAGTGTGGGAATGAAATAAAATTTAAAAAAAGCATTTAAAAATTCATATAGACAAGTACAATTATTCTGACATAGAACACGGAATTTTCAAAAGAATTACAATTTTGACGTAAAATAGTGAATTTTCTCAAATAATTCTGACAAGAAATAATGAATTTTATAAAATAATTTTAATTATGAATTGAGGCACGGAATTTATGCAAAAAATAAAAATAGTTTAATTAACAATTTAAGATGATTTTTAATACTTAAAAATATTAACATATAAAACTGAAAACTTTGCTCAGAAAATAATTTATATTTACTAGAAATTAATGTTATTGTTTAAAAAATTTTGAGTCTTTAAACTTCGAAGTTATGTAAATTGTTTAAACTTTTAACCTGCCAAAGAAAGTACTACCTTTTATTATTTATTTACAATTATAATAATAATTAAAACGATACTTGTGATGTGAAACGCGGCGAAAGAAAAAATTCATGTATCTCGCGTCTGGCTAATTCGAAAAAATGAAAACAAAAGCCTTTTGCGCGAAAATAGAAACTCCGGTGAGCCGCGATGGGGTGCATATGATGTTGCTCCTTTTCATCTGAAAAGACAAAAAGACTTTTCAGCACGTGGCACTTTTCCTGTATTGTTCGCTTTCCATTGTACGACATATTTCGCAAATAGAGCCTTTCTTCTGGGCTTTCATTATTCACTTACTCTCCTATCCTTAAACTTTTCTCAGTTTTTTTATTAAAAATTATTTGAAATTTGGAAACGAAAAGTTTAAAAAGCGTCTTCGACAAATTGCTACAAAATATAAATTTATAATTTTTCCAATTTTCATTACGCAATTAGGGCTATTCAAATAAAAAGTTTGTTCCGCAACACTGCTTAGGCCCAGATAGCTGATCAATCTGTCTAGCAATCACCCTAGGCGAAGAGCTTTGCAGAGTCACACTTTTTATTATGAATTTATTTTAAGCTATATTAAAACCAATCCTTTGACTTTTTTATTCTTTTTTTATACTTCAGATATGTTTATATTTGATAGTAAATTTCTATATTATTTTTGCTTTTTTTAGTAATAATGTCCTACTGTTTATCGCTTGCTATAAATATATGTTTTTCTATAAAATTGATAGTTGCATAAGAAGCCCAATTAAAAATTATGTATACTTATTCAAACTAATATTTTTTTTATTGAAATAGGATATTACCTGATTCTCCCATGTTTCATTATTTCTCCGAAGGTTAATTCATTTTTTTTTAACTTATTTTTTTACGTTCGAGGCTTTTTTTAAGTCAGTTCTTTATTTTTAAAAGATATTATTCGCTTAGTGTTTAAAAAGTATTACCTGGCGAATAAAGAAAGAACGTGGTATTTCAATTTAATTTATAAATTATAATTCAAATAATATATATGAATATGAAATTTTAGTTTTTCTTCTTTAAAATTTTTTTTCGAAAATTAACTGACAAGTCCTTTTTATTTTTTGTTGTAATAAATCAATTGAATTCGCGAATAATAAAATTCCCAAATAATAAAATTGTCGATTAATTAAATTCCCAAAAAATGAAATTCCTGACAGTTTATAATATTAACGAATTTGAAAATTTCCCAATAATGAAATTCCCGAGTAATACAATTCCCCAATTGGAAAATACTTGAATAATTAAATTCCTGGCAGTTTATAATATTACCGAATTTGAAAATTTTCGAGTAATGAAATTCCCGAATCATAAAATTCCCGAATTGGAAAATTCCCTAACAATAAAATTCTCGAATTGTAAAATTCTCGAATAATTAAATTCCTGGCAGTTTAGATAATTTCTGAATTTGAAATACCAGAATAATAAAATTCCCAAATTGGAAAATTCTCGAATAATAAAATTCTTGTCAGTTTACAGTATTACCGAATGTGAAAATTTCCGATTATGAAAATTTTCGAATAATGAAATTCCCGAATCATAAAATTCCCGAAATGGAAAATACTCGAATAATTAAATTCTTAACAGTTTATAATATTACCGAATTTGAAAATTCCCGAATAATAAAATTCTTGAATAATTAAATTCCTAGCATTATATTACTGAATTTGAAATAACCGTATAATAAAATTCCTGGCAGTTTATAATATATATGAATTTGAAATACCAAAATAAGAAAATTCCTGATTTGGAAAATACTTAAATAATTAAATTCCTGGCAGCTTATAATATTACCTAAATTGAAAATTTCCGTATAATGAAATTCTCGAATAATGAAATACCCGAACAATTAAATTCCTGGCAGTTTAGAATATTTCTGAATTTTAAATACCAGAATAATAAAATTCCCAAATTGGAAAATTCTCGAATAATAAAATTCCCAAATAATAAAATTCCTGTCAGTTTATAGTATTGCCGAATTTGAAAATTTCCGAATTTGAAAATTTTCTAATAATGAAATTCCCGAATCATAAGATTCCCGAATTGGAAAATTTCCGAATTTGAAAATTTTCTAATAATGAAATTTCCGAATCATAAAATTCCCGAATTGGAAAATACTCGAATAATTAAATTCCTGGTAATTTATAATGTTACCGAATTTGAAAATTTTATGAATAATGTAATTCGCGCATTGGAAAATTCTTGAATAAATTAATTCCTGACAGTTTATAATATTACTGAAATTGAAATACGATAATCATAAAATTCCTGAATCGGAAAATTCTCGAATTTCAAAATACTTGAATAATTCAATTCCTGACATTTTCTGAAATTGCCGAATTTGAAAATTTTCAAATAATTAAATACCCGAATAATAAAATTCCCGAATTGGAAAATGTTTGAATAAATTAATTCCTGGAAGTTTATAATATTACTGAAGTTGAAATACGAGAATAATAAAATGCCTATTTTGGAAAATTCTAGAATAATAAAATTCCTCGCAGCTTATATAATTTCCGAATTTGAAAATTTCTGAATAATGAAATTCACGAATTGGAAAATTCTCAAATAAATAAATTACTGGAAATTTGTAATATTACCGAATTTGAAAATTTCACTATAATGAAATTCTTCGCATAATAAAATTCCCGAATTGGAAAATACTTGAACAATTACATTCCGGGCAGTTTATAATATTACTGAATTTGAAATGCCAGATTAATAAAATTCCTAAATTGGAAAATTCTCGAATAATAAAATTCCTGGCAGTTTATATTATTACCGAATTTGAAAATTTCCGAATAATGAAATTCCGAATTGGAAAATTCTCAAATAATTCAATTCCTGGCAGTTTATAATATTACTGAATTGGAAATACGAAAATTCCTGAATAGGAAAATACTTGAGTAATTAAATTCCTGGCAGCTTATAATATTATCGAATTTGAAAATTTCCGAATAATGAAATTTCCGAATAATAAAATTCCCGAATAATTAAATTCCCAAATAATAAAATTCTTGGCAGTTTATAATATTACTGAATTTAAAATACCAGAGTAATAAGATTCCTAAATTGGAAAATTCTCGAATTATAAAATTCCCGAATAATAAAATTCCTTGTAGTTTATATTATTACCGAATTTGAAAAATGCCGAATAATGAAATTCCCGAATGGGAAAATTCCTAAATAATTAAATTCCCGGCAATTTATAATATTACTTAATTGAAAATACCAAAACAAGGAAATTCCTAAATTGGGAAATTCTCGTATAATAAAATTTCCGAATAATAAAACTTCTGCAGTTTATAGTATTAACAAATTCAAAAATTTCCAGATAATGAAATTCCCGATTTGGAAAATTCCAAAATAATAAAATTCTCGAATAATAAAATTACCAAATTGGAAAATTCGCAAATTATTAAATTTCTGGCAGTTTATAAAATTACTGAATTTTAATTATCAGAATAATAAAATTTCTAAATTGGAAAATTCTTGAATAATAAAATTCTCGCACAATAAAATTCCTGGCAGTTTATATTGTTACCGAGTTTGAAAGTTCCGGAATAATAAAATGCCTGGGAGCTTACAATAATGCCGATTTTGAAAATACTAGAATAATCAAATTTCTAAAATAATTACCAATAATAAAATTCTTGACAGTTTAATATGTTACCGATTTTAAAAATTCGCGAATAATAAAATTCATGACAGGCTATAATATTGCTGAATTTGAAAAATCTTTAAAATCAAATTTTCTAATTGGAAATTTGCAAAATAATAAAATTCGCGATTAATATAATTATTCCTGATACCTTATTATATTACCAAATTAAAAAATTCCGGAATAATAAAATTCCTGCAACTTATGATATTACCAATTTTGAAAATTCCCGAATACTAAAATTCATGGCCTACCGAATATGGAAATTAGCGAATAATAAGATTTCCGAGTCCGAAAAATCCCGAAGAATAAAATTCCTGCAGCTGATAATATTACCAATCATGAAGATTCCCGAATGATAAAATTCCTGACTGTATAATATATTGCCGAATTTGAAAATTCGTGAATCTTTGTTTTTGGTAAAAAATTAAATTTTTGGATTCATAATTATTTTGTTTTCTTGAAAACGAAACTGTATTTTTGAAAATTCTTTTTTGTTGAAAATTAACGTATTTTCAGGAAAATTGATCTATTGTGGTAGAAAATTCATTTTCTTGTTACAAATTTCTTTTTGTAGGAAGTTTTTCTATTTTTTTAAAGATTCGGTTTTCTTGTTTTAACCCTTTAACGCAAAGCGTTGATCCCGTTAATATAAAAAACCGACAAAATTCATTGGCAATGTAGAGTCGGTCTATGTTTGATTTTTTTCAAACAAAGTGTTTGGAATTTTTTTATCATTTTCTCGGTTTCTAATGAGTCTAAGATATTTCAGAACCTCCTCACAAGTTGTGGAATACTCCACTTTGATCGAATGCATGCATTGATTTTTCGAATTCTAATGTCGTTACCTGAAAATTAGGAAAAATGAAAATAGGAAATGTTTCTCAGCTGCAACATTGGTCTTTAACGGGTTAAAAATTGATTTTTAGTAATTAAAAGTGCAATTCGGTGATTGAAAATTTATATATTTTCTGAAAAATTTTCCATTTTGTATCAAATGATTTTGCTTCGTTAGAAATTATCATTTTTCAGTTAGAAGCTCAAATGTGTGACGGAAAATTAATGAATTATGCCAAAATTTCAGATTTTTGGTTTCAAAATTTATCTCTTTGGTTAAAAAATTCTTTAGTTGGAAATTTATATATTTCGACGCAAGTTCTTTTCTCCTATTAAAAACTTACCTTACATTTTTGGTACAAAATTTAATTACATTCTTGAAAACTTGTTGCTTTTCTTTAAAAAATTAATTTTCTTAATGTAATTCTATCACTTTCATTTTTGGCTTAAAAGTGCATCTTTTTAGTTTAGAATCAAATTTATTGTTGAAAACTCATGCATTTTGTTCATTATTCGTCTTTTTTGGGAACAAAATTATTTTTCTTTGTAGAAAATAATTATTCTTTATTGAAAATTAAACTTTTTTCTCTAAAATATTTGTTCCTGGGTAAAAATGATTTTTTCTCTGTAAATGCATCTGTTTGGTTGGAAAATTAATGTATTTTCTCGATCAAAAGATATTGAGGCAATACATTTAATTACTTGGAGTTTCAGATCAAATCGAGCTTTTAGATCTAATTTGAGCAGTGATTCGATTCTGAATTTTGATTCAGCAGAAATATCCCTTTCAAAGCCATATACATCGTTTACTGAAGCCAGCAATAGTATAATCCTAATAATTAAACAGAGAGGGTTAATACGTCCATGATCTGAGTAAATGGTACATGATATGAGCATTAGTACCCTGTTAAAACGTTGTAAATACGCGCTTCCAAGGACAAAAATAACTTGATGACTACCTTAATATTAAACACTATATTATTTTTATAAATCTCATGTCTTTCTTTCCTAATGCAAATGCACGAGTTAAATTGTTCGTCAAGCAAACAATTATTGTTTATTTAGAATTTTGTTAATTTATTAAATAATTGACTTATTTATAATATCTGATGATAGGCCGAAAAAAATACTTTTTTTTTACTATTGTGACGAGAAAGAGCCACAACTCCTGTTTGACCGGAAGGAGCCACTAGGCGTTCTGATTTACCGGAAAGAGATACAACGCCTTCTGTTTCATCAAAAAGAGTCACAACGCGTTCTGATTGTCCGGAAAGAACAACAACTACTTTTGATTGGCCGGAATGAGCTACAACGCGTTCTTTTTGAACGGAAGGAGCCACAACTCTTTTTCTTTGACCAGAAAGAGCTAGAACTCCTTCTGTGTGACCGGAAAGAGCCAAAACGCGTTTCGATTGAACCGAAAGAGCCACAACTCCTTTTGTTTGACCGGAAAAAGTTCCAACGCGTTCCGATTGGTCCTAAAGAGCCAAAACTCCTACTGTTTGATCGAAAGAGGCACAGCGCGTCCTGATTGATCCGAAAGAGCCACAATTTCTTTTGTTTCACCGGAAGAGTCACAACGTGTTCTGATTGACCGGAAAGAGCCACAACTCCTTCTGTTTGACAGTAAAGAGCCACTAGTCGTTCTGCTTTACCGGAAAGAGCCAAAACGCCTTCTGGTTTACCGCCAAGAGCCACAAGGCATTCTGATTGTCCACAAGAACTTCTGATTGGCCGAAACGAGCTACAACGTGTTCTTATTTGCACGGAAAGAGCCACAACGCGCTGCGATTGAATCGAAAGAGCCACTTCTCCTTTAATTTGACCGGAAAGAGCCACAACGCGTTCTGATTTACCGGAAAGAGCTACAACGCTGTCTGGTTCATCGAAAAGAGCCACAACACGTTTTTATTGACCGGGAAGAGTCGCAAAGCGTTCTCAATGACGGGAAAGAGTCACAACGTGTTTTTATTTTCCGGAAGGAGGCAAAACATGTTCTGATTGACCGGAAAGAGCCACAACGCGTTTCGATTGAACGGAAAGAGCCACAACTCCTTTTGTTTGATCGGAAAGAGCTCCAACGCGTTCCGATTGGCCGTAAAGAGCCAAAACTCCCTCTGTTTGACCGTAAAGAGCCACAACGCGTTCTGATTTACCGGAAAGAGCCACTACTCCT
>JAWWLR010000054.1:67513430-67527428 GCA_035041075.1 Acraspis erinacei | reverse complement strand
AGAACAACATAACCTGATACCTCAGTTTCAGGTCAGCCCTGAAGAAGGGAACTGCAATGTTCACGAAACGTCGGCAACATTCTTAGTTTTGTACACGAGTGAAACCCGAAATATCTGTTTTGTCATAATGAATCATCGTGAAAGCATTGAATCTATTATGTAATTAATCATTCTATCAAAGGAATAACTAGTCAACAAAGAGATCAATTTTCTATAAAAAAGTACAATCTTCGATCATTTTTCTCATACGTTAAATAATTGATTTATATTTTAAATCTGTTTATAAGATCAAAAAGATACCATTTTTTGCTATTTAGATATTCATTTTTATCTTTAACCAAATTGATGATTTTCAACCAAACTAAATTATTTTCAATTATTATCAGTTCAAATTTCCAACAAAAAAATGACAATCTTAAAACCAAGAGAATTATTTCACACTAAAAAATGCAAATTTTCATCAAGATATATGAATTTTCATCTAATGAAGATATATTTTAAATCAAAACTAAGATAGATAAATGTTTAATTAAAACATTAAGTTCACACATAAAATAATAATTTTGTAACGAAATAGTTAAATATTCAATGAATGAAAGGATTTCTAACCATAAAATTGCATTTCGTAACAAAAAATTAGAATTTTTAACACGTTACATTAATTCTGAAGCAAAAAATTTAATTTTCCACTATGAAAAATTAATTTTTAAACAAAAATTTTAATAAACAGAGATTTTTAGTTCAAAAAACTAATCTTGAAAAAACAACGAGATTTTTAGGAAATAGTTTAATTTTACACCAAAAATGTGCATTTTCAAACCAAGAAGATTCATTGTTTAACAGAAAAGAAGATTTCTTAATGAAAGAGATTAATTTTTACCCAAAGAGGTGAATTTTTCATAATAAATCTAACAGTTAAAGTTTTAGTTAAAAAATAAATTTCGGCAACAGCAAAACGAAACGTTGATCAACTCTTTGTTACAAGATTTTTAGTTATTGCTAAGACTTCAATTTACTTCTTTGAAAATTCATCGTTTTTAATTCATAATTCATTTCCTTAGTTAAAAATTTGACTATTTTATTAAAGGCTCTATTTTTTGTTGTGAAAAATAAATTTTTTCAACTAAAAATTGAGCTACCATCAAAAAGTCGTATTTTGTTATAAAATTTAACTTTCCTAAGAATTTGTGGTTTTCGATTCAAGATTTACTTTTGAACTGAACATCTATCAAAGCCATTTTCGGTTGAAAATACATGTCTTTTGTTAAAAATTGTACTATTTTGGTCATAAATATATTCCTTTAGTAACAATTTTTTTTACTGAAAATGTAGCTCTTTCATTTTTCGGTTTTATATTTAGCTTTATTAGATAAATATTTATGTATTGGGTGAAAATTTATCATCTGCGTTAGAAAATTATTTTTTTTTGTTTGAAAATTCATCATTGCTGCAGAAAATTAAACTTTTTTTCTTTCAAATTTTTTACTTTTTACTAAAGATTGGGCTTCTATAGTTAAAAATTCAGTTATATTATTGATATTCGATTATTTTATTTTCAAATTCAACTGTTCGGTTGAAAATTTAAATGAATTAGCCAAATTTTTGTTCGTTTGCTGAAAAGTAATTGTCTTAAAACGTTGTCCTCTTTAATATAAAATCAATCTTCTGGTTGAAAGTGTATTTTTTGAAGATAATTTCAATTAATAATTGATATTTTTTAGTTAAAAATTTATAAACTTTGTTGAAAAGTCATGCTTTTGCTCTTTAATTTTAGAATCTAGAGATATAGGAAGCTTCATGGTCGTCTTCTTATACATTCATGCTCGCATCAATATGAGGTTGCCTCCAAAAATAAATTTTAATGCTGAAAGAACCTTTTAAGCGAACTATGTTCGAGGAAGACTTCTTGTTAGACGATTTTCCATTGCTAGCAGAACCGTAATTATCAATTGAGTTGAGTAAAATCTCCGAGAGAAAAGTATCTCGACGGGGACTGGAACTGAAAATGCGAAAGACGGATTGCAATTAGCATTTCTTTACTTTCCTAGAGAACTTTCAAGTTAAAAGGAATTAACTATGTAGGTTATATTGCGCTGAGCGAGATACGGAATAAATTCTAGAAGTTCGTTTCTCGATTATTGTATTAGGAGCGAGTTGAATTCATTGCATATAATCCCTGCTTATCAATTATACATACAATAAATTTTAAAAAAATTTACAACTAATTTACTCCACAGTGAATGCCAGTTGATCAATTTAATCGAAATGAAAGGTGGAATTTTTGTTTTGAAGATAGCTGTACCGATATGTAGGAAAAAAACATATTTCACCAGAAATTACTGAATGAGCTGCGCTGAATGGACATAGCGTTGCGGTAGGGAAGGAAACAGTTGCCAATTTACCCAAAATTTTCGAAATAATAATTTTTGGAATCGCAAAAAAGATATAATTGCTAACCGATGATTTACTGTACAGTTAATTCCAGATGATCAATTTGTTCCAAATTAAAGATTTATTTTGCTTTCTGAGGATAGCTAAGTTAATAGTTTTGTAAGACCATGTTTCACCAGAAATTACTGCATGAGCTGCGCTGAATGGACATAGCGTTGCGGTAGTGAAACTTTACCCAACATTTTCGAAATAATAATTTTCGGAATCGCAAAAGAAGGTATAATTGCTAACCGATGATTTACTTTACAGTTAATTCCAGATGATCAACTTGTTCCAAATTAAAGATTTATTTTCCTTTTTGAAGCAAGCTAAGTTAATAGTTGTGTAGGGCCATGTTTCACCAGAAATTACTGAATGAGCTGCGCTGAATGGGCATAGAGTTGCGGTAGTGAAGAAAACAATTGCCACTTTACCCAAAATTTTCGAATTAATAATTTTGGGAATCGCAAAAAAGGATGTAATTTCTAACCGATAATTTAATTTATAGTTCATGCCAGATGATCCATTTGTTTAAAATTAAAAATTGATTTTCCTTTTTAAAGATAACTATGGTAATAGTTGTGTGAGGCCATGTTTCACCAGAAATATCTGAATGAGCTGCGCTGAATGGACATAGCGTTGCGGTAGTGAAGGAAACAGTTGCCAATTTACCCAAAATTTTCGAAATAATAATTGTGGGAATTGCAGAAAAAGATATAATTTCTAACCGTTGAGTTACTTTACAGTTAGTTCCAAATGATCAATTTGTTCCAAATTAGAGATTGATTTTTCTTTGTAAAGATAACTATGTTAATAGTTGTGTAAGGCCATGTTTCACCCGAAAATTCTGAATGAGCTGCGCTGAATGGAGAGGAGCGATGCGGTATTGAAGAAACCAGTTACTACTTTACCCAAAATCTTATTTCAAAATTTCCAAAAGAATAGTTTTTGAATCGCTGAGCAAGATACGGAATAAATTGTAGAATTTTTGTTGTCGGCGGTTGTATTAGTGGCGAGTTGAATTTATGGCATATAATACCCGGTTATTCATTATACATACAATACATATAGTATTGCAAAATATAAAATTATTGGGGACGTTATATTATAAACTTTAAGTGATAAGGTGAATATTAAATTGCATTTACAGTTATAGAGATAATGAGAAATTGTAATTCTAAATATTAATTAACTTCATAGTGAACGCCAGTTGATCAATTTAATCGAAATAAAATGTGGAATTTTCGTTTTGGAGATAGCTGTACCGATATTTAGGAAAGAACATATTTCACCAGAAATTACTGAATAAGATGCGCTGAATGGCCAGACGCGTTGCGGTGGTGAAGGAAACAGTTGCCACTTTACCAAAAATTTGGTCTAATAATTCCTGAAATAATAATTTTGAGAATCGCAAAAAAATATATATATAATTTCTAACCGCTGATTTACATTACAGTTAATACGAGGTTATCAATTTATTCCAAATTAAGCATTGATATTCCTTTTTAAAGATAGCTATGTTAAAAGTTTTGTAAGGCCATATCTCGCCAGAAATTGCTGAATCACCCGCTACCTTAAATCTTGGCTAAAAATGTCCAAAACAATATTTTTTTAAATATTTTTGAAAATTTATTTGGTTATTAAATTAAATTAAATTAATTATTAACTAAATAAGTTATTTATTCAACTCGTACCGTTTCTTGCACCCACATCCAAGTGATAAACGTCTACATGCAATAAAAAAATAATAATATCCAGAGTCGAATATTCTTTTGTCGTGTTTGACAGTTTTTTTTCAATCAAAATTTAACTAATTCTGTTATAAATTTATTATTTAAGTTAAAAATTCACCTCCTGACTTTTAAAGATACACCTATTTTTTTAAAGTTAATTATTTTGGGTTGAAAAGTTTACTACTTTATTTTCGTTTGAGAACTCATCCTTTATGTTAAAATTTTCATTATTTAGTTGAAAATTTATTGTTTAAAAAAATTCGACTATTTTTTTAAATATAACCTTCTTCAAAAATGCATGTCTTTAGATTAAAAATTCAACCGTTTTGTAGAAAATTCTTCTTTTCATTTCAAAAAATCACCCGTGTTTAATTTTTTATCATTTCGTTAAAAATTTAATTATTTAAAAAAATGAAACTATTTTGAAGAATATTAACATCTTTTTTAAATATTTGTATTTTCGGGTTGAAAGTTCAACTAGTTTGAACAAAATTGGTTTCTTTGGCTTGACAATTAAAAAAATTGTTTGAATTCTAAACAATATTTTTTGAGATATTTTTGAACAATTATTTAGTTATTAAATTAAATTAATTATTAATTAAATAAGTTATTTATTCAGCTCTTACCGGTTCTCGCTACCACATCCAAGTCATAAACGTCTACATGTAATAAAAAAATTATAATATCCAGAGTTGAATATTCTTTTTTCGTGTTTGACAGTTAATTTTGTTTAAATCAAAATTTAACTAATTCCGTTTAAAATTTATTATTTTAGTTAAAAATTCACCTCCTGACTTTTAAAGATACACCTAATTTTATTTGAAAGTTAATTATTTTGGATTGAAAAGTGTACGACTTTATTTTCGTTTGAGAACTCATCTTTTCTGTTAAAATTTTCATTATTTAGTTGCAAATTTATTGTTTAGAAAAATTCGACTATTTGTTTCAATATAATCTTCTTTAGAAATTCATATCTTTAGATTAAAAATGCAACCGTTTTGTAAAAAAATTCTTCTTTTCATTTAAAAAAATCACCTGTTTTAAAATTTTTATCATTTCGTTAAAAATTTAATTATTTAAAAAAATGAAACTATTTTGAAGAATATTTTCATCTTTTTGAATTATTTATATTTTCGGGTTGAAAGTTCAACTATTTTGAAGAAAATTGGTTTCCTTGGCTTGCAAATTAAAAGGTTTGGTTGAATTATTTTTATTCCGCTTGACTGCAAATTCTTTTTCAAAAGAAAGTTTTACTTTTTAATTCAAAAAATCATCCCCTTCTGTAAAAATATTATCTCTTTAGTTGAAAAATCTGCTAATATATTTGTAGTAAGGGATTCATATTTTTGTTAAAAATTATATTACTTGGTTAAAAAGTTCATGATTTTATCATACATTCAACAATTTTGTTTCAGCCATTGTGTCAGTAATTGAATAAAATATAATAATTTTTAATGCTTTGCAGAAGAAACTTTGTTTAAACAAATAAAAATGGTTTTAAAAATTACAAAATATCCCAAAAACCTATATTATTTTCAAAATTAGTTAATTCTTTAAACAACTCCAGAATTAATATTTTTTCACAATTTTAAGCAAAAAAATAGTTTTAATAAATAAACAGAGTTTATATAATTCTTTTGAATTTAAAATAACAATAATGGAAAAAAATATATTTATGGATGGATTTTCTTTCAATTATTATTATATAAATCTCTAACCATAAAAAAATAGAAATAATAAAATAAAATATTTAAGAAAAATTTAATTGTTTAAATTCAGGATTTTTCGAGATCGGATATTTTATAATTCGGTAATTTACTGTCGAGAATTTTATTATTCAGAAATTTTCAATTTAGGTAATATTATAAACTGTTCGGGTATTTTATCATTTGGGAATGGTTCAATTTGCGTATTTTATTATTCTAGAATATTTCAATTTATAAAGATCATATTTTTATAACAAATACTTTTTTCCATTTTTTTTTTAAGTTTCAGCCTTTCAAATTTCAAACTCTATACGAATTTCAAGATACGGGACACACGGGTTTATTGAAAAAAAATTGAAGGTCTTCCTTCTTCCGGAAAACGAACAACTGGGTTCGGGGTTGGTTGGGAGGGGGGGGGGGGTCGATCACCAAAAATAAAAAAAATAAACAAATATTTGGTCCACCCCAGTGTGTTCCTACTTTAAACTTTGAGAAATTTCTCATTAAGAGGGAAGTAAATAGTTGTAATTGTTGGAAGTAATTTTAAACGGGTTAGTTTTCACCACTGTCGTAACTTTACGACTGCCTGTAAACCTTTATTGTCGCTGTAGAACGATTGCTGCGCAACCACGTTTTCCGAATTGCTTTTAGAGGGCTTAAGGTCCTTAAGCTCGAAGGATTTTAAGCTCGTCAGATCCGCGTTCCTTGCAGAACTTCCTCTCATTTATTGCCAGAATTACTCTAAATTAGAACCAATTTCAGAAATTAGTTTTATGCGATATTAAAGCCTTTTAGAATGTGTGTAATCAGAAAATAATTAGGAGTGATTGAAAGGGCAATATTTTCAAAAGAAAGTTGAATTTTCGACAAAACAGTCCATATTTTCAACCAAGTGAGATGAATTTTAGAACAATAAATATCGCGTTACTATCATAATTTTGGACCAAAAAAGACGATTAAAAAAATAGTTAAATTTCTAACAAAATACTTAAACAATGGAATCAACTGAATATCTTTGGATGATGTGGTTTAAATCTTATAAATGTATGAAATAATTCTATATTAATTTTTGTTTGTCTACTGGTTTGAATCTCAGTGGAGCTTGAGAGCAATTTTTTAACAATTTAAAAACAAAAATAAAAATTTTTTAAATAAGACTGAAAAAAAAACAAAAATTTAACTGCCACCAAATTTGAGAAATTGAGAAAGAATTTTTCATGAGCATTAAATTTAAAAGATTCGAATTCTTGAGGATACAAATTTTTTTCATTTGAAGTTATAAAAACTGAGCCATAAATGAAAACAACTGAAAATGAAATATTTGGACCGTGAAGCTTTTAAGATTAAAGCTTAAAGAAATCTTAATTCAAACTCTCAATAATTGAGGCTATAAATTAAAGAAGGAATAAAAAAATGAAAATTTAAGAAATTTAAATTAAATTAAAATCCAAACTAAAAATCTTATTTAACGTCCAATCATCAAATTAATGAAAACTCATGTAAAAAAAAAGAATTCAACGACCAAATTTGGACCAACACAAACCAACAGCAAATGCTCTAATTCTAATCTGAAAAAAGTTTGATTATTAACAAAAATTTCAGAAAAAAAAATAAAAAAGAGGAAAGAAAAATGAGAAGGCAAACAAATTAAGAAATTTCCAAAATTATATAATTTGATTTAATTTGAAGCTAGAAACATTCATTCGTAAATTAGAATTGGTCTTGAAATATTTCTAGATATTTTATATAAAATTAGTTTCTAAAAATTAAATAAAAATTTTTCAGGAATCTAGTGATAGTTATATTTTAAAATAAAAAAGACAAATTTTTTGAATGACAGTTGGATTTTTCACAAAAAAGTTAATTTTTAAAAAAGAGTTCTTATTTAAACACGAGAAATAAATATTAAAGCAAAAGAGATTAATTTTTCCATGAAAAATAAATTATGAAATTAAAAAAAAAATAAAACAACAACAAAAAACAGTTGAAATTTCGACTATAAAAGACGATTTTTATAAAATTGGTGAATTTTCAACAAATAAAATTAATTTTCTACCAAAATAGAAGTTTTTAACCGAAAAAAGGTCAGTTTACACTAGTAAATGTAATGATAGAATTTTTATTTAAAAAAAAAACATTTTTTTAAAAAGTTGATTATGAAACAGTAGTATTTAATGTGAAAAGGTGCATTTTTAACAAAATAGTTAATTTATCTACCAAGTACATAATTTTTCATGGAAATATTAACGCTTTTAATATAAAAAGTGGAATTTAAAAAAAGCAGTTGATTATTATATTGGAAACAAAGAATTTTAGAAATGAAAAGTAATTTTTGATCATAACAGATGAATTTTCAACTGAAAAAGATCAATTTTCTACCAAAAATAGATTCTTTTTAGTTTTCAGTTTAAAAAACTAATTTTTAACAATTAAAAATAATTTTACACAAAAAAGATTCATTTTCTACTAAAAGAGATATTTTTAAACAAAAAAGATAAGTTTAAAGTCATAAATGTAATCGTTAAATTTTTATTTAAAAAAAAAACCATTTATCAGAATGATGGATTATCAAGCAGTAATAACGTGCAAAGGTAAATTAAAAAAAATAGTTAATTTCTCAACCCAATAGATACATTTGTAGTCGAGTTAAAAAATTTCTTTACACAGGAAAAGAAGTATTTTCTGAATGAAAGTTAATTTTTGATCATAACAGATGAATTTTCAACTCAAAAAAGATTCATTTTCCACCAAAAACAATTCTTTAAATTTTCAATTTAAAAAACTAATTTTTAACAAACAAAAATAATTTTCAAAAATAAGTTTAATTTTCTAATAAGACACATTTTACACCAAAAAATATAATTTTAAAATCATAAATTTAATCGTTAAATTTTTATTTAAAAAAAAGCATTTATCAGAATAACACAATAGATACATTTTTAGTCGAATTAAAAAAAAAACGGTTATCCTTATACTGTAAAATAAAGATTTTCAGAATGAAGGTTAATTTTTGATCAAAACATATCAATTTTCAACTAGAAAAATATACATTTTCCACCAAAAATATATTCTTTACATTTTCAGTTAAAAAAATAATTGTTGACAACTGAAAATAATTTTCAACCAGGCTACTAAGAGGATGTAAAGATGTGGAGTTTTGTATTGGCACTCCTGCTTCTTGGCATCGAGTTAAGATTAAGAAAAAAAAAAACAGAATATGTGCTATATTTATGCTTATGAGATGAATTGAACTTTCAGCTTCTGGGATATTCCGAGCCCGTGGTGGCAAGCCAGCACAGTGACCATCGGCGTCGGAGTAGCCATCGCCGTGATTGGGGCACTCACCCTTTTGGCGGCAGCCTCCTCTTTCCTTCCACATGTTCTCAAGACCCCGAAGCACACTCGGGTTCTTGGATCTCTCCAACTGATATCTGGTGAGTAACTGAGTACCTTTGGCTTTGCTCCTTTTGCCATTAAAGTAGCTTATTCATCCCTTGCCTTGCAAAAACCCACCCACCCTCTGACATTCCACACTAGCAAAAATCGTACATAAAAAATATTAATATTGTTCACATTTTTAATGACTACAAGTTACGATATTAAAACGATTATTTTGGACAAATAATTTCTGGAGAACAAAAAAAATCGCATGAGACAGGATTTGAACCGTGAATGCCACTATATATGAGTAGAGCGTTGACCAATTAGGTCACCGAGACCACCGAGGTACCACTACCGAGGCGGTACCTCGGTGGCGTAAATGTTTGACGCTCCACTCATAGATGTTGGCGTTCCCGGTTTAAATCCTTGCAGACGCAGATATTTTTTTGGAAGTTAGAAATTATAAATGGGAGTTTTAACCAATTACGCCACCAAGACAGTACCTCGGTGGCGGTACCACGGTGGCCTAATTAGTTAACGCTCCACTTATAAATAGTGAACTTCCCGATTGAAAATCTTACTACGGAAGATTTTTTTTTTGTATGTTAGAAATTAGTAGGGGGAGCTAACCAATTGTGCCACCGAGGTTCTACCTCGGTGGCGGTAACACAGGGTCCTAATTAGTTAACCCTCCACTTATAAATAGTGAAGTTCCAGATTCAAAATCTTGCTACGGAAGATTTTTTTCTTCTTCGTTAGAAATTAGGAGGGGGAGCTAACTAATTGCGCCACAGAGGTTCTACCTCGGTGGCGTTAGCACAGTGGCCTAATTAGTTAACCCTCCACTTATAAATAGTGAAGTTCCAGATTCAAAATCTTGCTACGGAAGATTTTTTTCTTGTTCGTTAGAGATTAGAAGGGGGAGCATTAACCAATTGCGCCACCGAGGTTCTACCTCGGCGGTTCTACCTCAGTGGCTCAATTAGGTAACGCTCCTCTCACCCGTATTGGTGTTTTTGGTTCAAATCCTCGCTCAGGCAAATTTTTTATCGTTCTTCAAAAATTATTTGTTTGCCTTAATCGTTTTTGTTAAGCATTAAACGCAGAAAGACCTGACAGATGTAGTAATTAAACTCGCTGGTTAAGTTCGTAAAATATTCTTATTTCCATTAATATTCTGAGTTCCTGAAAATTTAAAAAATCATACATTCCCAGGAAGCTCTTGAATATTTTGAATTCCTGAAATTCCTTAATGATCGCAAATCCCTGAAAATCTCTGAATTCGCTAAAATCCTTGAATTCCTTGAATATCCTAAGTTTGTTGAATATTTGCAATTTTCTGTATTTATTCATTTCGTTGAATTCTTTGAATACCTTGAATTTCCTCTATTTCGATTTCTTAAATTTCCTCAATGTTCTGAACTCCCTGAACTTCTTTGAATTTTCCGAATTCCTAGAATATTCTGAATTCTCCGCGTACTCGGGAATCCTCGAATTCTCGGAAGATCATGTATACTCGGAATCCTTGAATTGTATGAATATCCGAAATAAATTGAATATTGGGAAATTTCTTCTTTTTTAATTATCTCAAGTTTGTGATTTTTTTTGAACTTCAATTTTTTAATTCGTCGTATTTTATCTATTTATTCAATTTGTAGAGTTTCTTAAATTCTCTCAGTGCTCTGAAATCTCTAGAATTCTTTGAATTTCTAGAATTTTTGAATATTTTTAATTACTAGAACAATTTGTATTCCATTAATACTTTGAATTTATGAAAATTTCCGAATGGCTTGAATCTTCTGAAATTTTGGAATATTCTGAATTACTTGGATATTCTAAATTTGTAGAATTCTTTGAATTCCCTAAATGCTCTAGAATCTTTGAAAATCTTTGAATTCCCAAAAATACTGGAATTGCTTAAATATTATTCATATATTAAATATTGGGGATTTTCTGGATTTCTTAAATTCTCTGAATTCTTTGAATTTCCTAAATACTTTCAAAGTCCAGAAATTCTCTGAATTCTCTAAAATCTTAGAATATTTAGAATTCTCTGACTTCATTGTTTATAGTGAATTCTTCAAATATCATAAATATTCCGAATACTATGAATTTCTTAAAATCTCATAATTAAACGAATTCTCTGAATTCATGAAAATTTTGTTTTCCTTTGAATTCCCTAAAATCCTTCTATAATACCTTCAATTCCCTAAACTTCAATTTAATTAAATTCCCTTCAATCACTAGAATGTTCAGAACTCCTGAAATTCCGTGAATTCTCTTAACTTCCCGATATTCTTGCAGTTTTTGGTTTCGCCGAATTCCCTGATTTCCTTCAATTATCTAAATACCTTGAATTCCGCAAATGCTCTGAAATCTCTGAAATTCCATGAATTCTTGAAATATTCTGAATATCTTGAATTCTTCGAATATTCGGAATCAATATAATTATTAATTCTTTGAATTCTCTGAAATCCTTCATTTTTCGAAATCACAGAAATTCTTAAATATTCTGCACTTCCTAAATGTTGGGAATTTTCTGAATTTAGTTAATGCCTAGAATATTCTAAATTCGTAGAATATTATTCACTTATTAAATATTTGTAATTTTCTGAATTTTTTAAATCCTCTGAATTCCTTGTATTTCCTCAATACTTTCAAAATCATGGAATTCTCTAATCTTCTCTAAAATCGTAGAATATTTAGAAGTCTCTGACTTCATTGAATATAGAGAATTATTCGAATACCATAAATATTTCGAAAAGTATGAATTGAATAAAATCTCAGAATGAAACAAATTCTCTGAAATTTTTTAAATTGTGCTTTTCTTTGAATTCCAAAAAATCCTTATATATTACTTTTACTTTCAATTCCCAAAAAATTTAATGCAATTGAATTCTGTTCAATATATGGAATGTTCGGAATTCCTGAAATTCCTTGAATTCTTGAAATCTTCTGAATGTCTTGAATTCTTTGAATATTCGGAATCACTAAAATTAAAAATTTATTGAATTTTCTGAAATCCTTGATTTTTCGGAAATCACAGAAATACTTAAATATTCTGAATTTCATAAATTCCTGGAATATTCTGAATTTAGTGAATTCCTTAAAATCTCAGAATTGAAGGAATTCTCTGAATTTTTAAAAATCATTTTCCTAAATTCCTTGAATTACCCAAATGCTCTGAAATCCATGAAATTCCATTATTCTTGAAATATTCCGAATTGATTGAATTCTTGGAATATTCGGAATCACTAAAATTATTAATTCGTTGAATTCTTTGAAATATTTAATTTTTCTGAAATCACAGAAATTCTTAAAAATTCGGAATGCCTACATTTTTGGAATATTCTGAATTTAGTGAAAGCCTAGAATAATCTGAATTCCTTAAATATTCTTGATTTATTAAATATTTTGAATTTTCTGGATTTCTTAAATTCGCAGAATTCCTTAAATTTCCTAAATACTTTCAAAGTCCTGAAATCCTCGGAATTCTCTGAAATATCTGAATATTTAGAAGTCTCTGACTTCATTGAATATAGGGAATTTTTCAAATACCACAAATATTTTGAATATTATGAGTTTCTTAAAATCTGAGAATCGAAAGAATTCTGGGAATTTTTTTTAGTCAATTTCGTAGATTCCTTGAATTACCCAAATGTTCTGAAATCCCTTAAATTCCATTAATCTTCAAATATTCTGTATGTATTGAATTCTTGGAACACTCGGAATCACTAAAATTATGAATTCGTTGAATTCTCTGAAATCATTGATTTTGCTGAAATCACAGAAATACTTAAATATTCTGACTTTCCTAAATTCCTGGAATATTCTGAATTTACTGAATATCTATAATATTCGAAATTCCTTGAATATTCTTCATGTATAAAATATTTTGAATTTTCTGTATTTCTTAAATTCTCAGAATTCCTTCAATTTTGTACATACTTTCAACGTCCTGAAATTCCCAGAATTCTGTAATATCCCTGAATATTTGGAAATCTCTGACTTCATTGAATCTCAGAATCGAAGGAATTCTCTGAATTTTTTAAACTCAATTTCCTAAATTCCTTGAAGTACCCAAATTCTGTGAAATCCCTAAATTGGCATTAGTTCTTATGTGCTGAATTATTATGATTATTATGAATCATTTTATTAATAAGATTATTATTTACTGAATTCTTTGAATATTCGGACTCACTAAAATTATGAATTCGTTGAATTCTTTGAAATTTTTTATTTTTCTGAAATCACAAAAGTTCTTAAAAATTCTGAATTTTCTAAATTCCTGGAATATTTTGAATTCAGTGAATGCCTAGAATATTCGGATTTCCCGAATTTCCTTTACCTCTTTAATACTAGAATTCTTAAAACTCTTTTAAATCCCTGTAATTCTCAGAATTTCCTGAAATCTTTGGATATTCTGAATCATTAATATTATAATTTTTCTGAATCAGGAGAATTTCCTAAATTCTCTGAAACCCTGAATTATTTCAATTTTTCTGTATTCCTTTTACTTCATTTCTTTACTTTAAAATCCCTGGAATTTAGGTAATTCCAAGAATTCAGGAAAGTGAAAAGCATGCCAAGAAATAAAAAATAATAAGGAATAATATTTATAAAAATAAGAATTTTTAATACTAAAAATTCTACTGCTCATATTTGTGTAAAATATTATTAAATCAATAAAAAACTCAATGAGTATAAAATGCAGCAGCTTTCAATATTAAAAAAAAAATTTCTTATTA
>JAWWLR010000054.1:67495307-67507574 GCA_035041075.1 Acraspis erinacei | reverse complement strand
TCTTGCGTTTGAAAACTTCTTTCCTTTATTAGAAATGATAAAATATTTTCAACGAAATAAAATTTTCATTTACTTGCCAAAATCGTGTAGTTATGTTGTGAATTTTTTTATAAAATTTTTCGTAATGACATTTTTCATAGTGACATTTTTACTAAACTTTAATGGTGCTCAAGGCTTTTAAAGTTTTTTTGGTTATTTTTTACAAAATCCAATTCATTTTTTATAAATTTAAATCATTTGAAGTGGCTCCCGAGGTTTTAAGGATCTTTAAACATTTTTAAAAGATTTAAATATATTTCAAAGGATTTTAAATATTTTATATTATATTTATATTTTATTTCATAATGGAAATATTTTACGTTATTTAAAAAATTCTAAGGAATTTTGAAAATATTTTAATAATTTGTGGGTATTTTAAAATTATTTAAAGGACTTTATGCTATTTGATAATAATCCAAATATTTCCAAGCGCTTTTAATGGATTCAAGGGATTTAAAAGTTTTATCCATCTTTCAGGCTATTTTTATGATTTTAATAGCTTTTTAAGTGATTTTTGTAATTAAATACGGTTTTAAAGATTTTGAATTTTTACCGTATTTTTCAGATTCCAAGGAAGTTTTAAATAGTTGTAAAAATTCAAAGAGATTTCAAAGTATTTTAAAGGATTTAAAAGATTTTGGGGTATTTTGAAATATTACAATGAATTTTCAATAGCCGGAAATATTTTCAAGGGATTTCAAAGGATGAAAAGTATTTAAGGGTATTTTTAAAATCTCAAAGAATTATGAAGTGTTTTAAAAGTTTCAAGAGATTTCAAAATATTTCAAAGAATTTGAAAGATTGTATGCTTTTTTCAAATATTTCAAGAAATTTCCAATACACTTCAATAGTTTGAAAATATTTAAAAAATCTGGAAATATTTTGGTACAGTTAAAAAAAAATCTAAGGAATTTTGAAAAGATTTCAATAAATATGTGATATTTCAAAAGATTTTATAAGATTTTATGGTATTTTTTTAAAATCCAAAAATTTTTAAAAGCTTTAAAAAATTGCAATGGATTTCAAAGGATTATCAATGTTTCAGGGTATTTCAAACCTTTCAAAGAATTTTAAAAAAAATGTTGGAAAAAGTTCCGAGAGTTTTATAGACATTTTAAACAATTATAAAGATTTTGCGATATTTTCAAAGGTTTAAAAAAATTTTGAATTGTTATAAATAATTTCAAGGGATTTCAAAGTATTGAAAAGATTCTAGAGCTTGTAAATTTAAAAAAAAATAATTTTCAAGGGATTTCAGAATATTTTAAAGGATTGACAATATTTTACGTTGTTTCAAAATTATTCTTATAATTTTGCAATTATATCGGTAATTTAATACGATTTCCAAGGATTTCAAAGGTTTGAAATTTGAGAATATTCCAAATGAGCTTTGACGTGATTTTAGTAATGTAATTGGATTTTAAAAGACTTTTAAGATTTAGGATTTTTAGAATTTCGAGGAATTTTGAAGTGCTGTTAAAAGTTTCAAGTCATTTTAAAATATCTCAAAGGATTTTCTATATTATAGATTTTTTCGAAAAATTACAAGAAATTTCAATTAAAGTCTGCGATTAAATATTTATTGAACAAATTAAAAGAGCGAACGTAAGTTTCAAATCAGTAAAATTTGTTTAAGAGAAAATTGCGCAAAGTCTAGTAATTGAAGAGATAAAATTGAAGATAACAGGTGAGAAGTTTTAATATGCTCGTGAAGATAATTTGAATTTTCATAATTTCATTACTTCTACTTTAACAGGACTTAAAGGAATAAGCGACTTAATTCTAAAACTTTAGTTTAATCGCCAGCTAATGGTGCCGTTGGCGTAGCTCTAAAGTCTCCTTTGTTACCACTGACTTATTTATAGCAATTAAAATCCCAGTTAAAAATTTAATTTCCGCATTTTTTCGTTCTTGGGAAATATTTTACTTCACTGACCTCGTCATTCGGCAAATGCAATTCCCACGTCGCTCGTTTTATTCATTTTGCACGTTATATTCTCTGAAATTGATTATTGTAGTTGAAATTAACTCGCGGATCCTCACTCTAATCGAATTTTCGATACTGCGCATGAATGTTTCAGAAGAGGTGGAATCTGCATTTTGATTGATGCGAATATTTCACCTATCTGATGAATAGTAATTTAATAATTTATCAGGGTCTCGCGCAGATCAGGGAAAGCCGGGAAATGACGGAAAACTTAGAGAATTTTTTATGGTCAGCGATAATTAGACACCAGTTAGATATTTACAAAAAAATGGGAGGTCATTGAATTTCAGCAAGAGGAACTTTAAGGTGCTTCAAACAAGTGGGTGGTTGCAATAATACAAAAAAACGGCTACAAGGATACATTTTTTAATTTAATATTTTTACTATATAATCTGAAGGCTTTTACGTATGCCTGAACAGAGCCATTTTTCAAAAAAATGGTCTTGTTGCTTTTTTTGTTACTTGAAAATATGCTGAATTTTCTGCGCCTAGAAATGAGCAGCGCGCCACTGGGAGTGTATCCACGGTGAATCGAAATCAGGTGCTCGACGTTTCAAAGTGCGTTTCAATAAATAAAAAAAATTTTAATAAAAAAACCATACTTGTGCACACGTATTTCCTTCAGATTTTGTGGTAAAAATATTACATAAAACAATTCGGCCTTGTAGTCGTATTTTGTATTATTATAAAACTGACATGTTTGAAGCACCTTAAGAAATTGCCAAAGCATTATCACAGCTTTTGACCCAGTCCCTGTTACTCAATTTTTTCGAAATACTTTTAAATACATTTTTTAAGAAGAATTCAATGTAGTCACTTTTGAAAATGAAAAGATAATTTATTCACTTTTTTTCTTAATTTAATTCTCATTCAGTTATTTTAGAAAAAGTTGCTGTACTCACTTTTAAAATGAAATAGCACTTTAGTCATTATTTAAAATTAATTAATTAATTAAAATTTAAGATTCCAAGTAATCTTAAATTGATTTCAGTAATTTAATGGGATTTATATGGATTTGAAATATGTTAGGGTATTTCAAAAGATTCATTATCATCTCCAAAAGCTTTAAAAAGTTTCAAGAATTTTAGAAAATTTCCGAAGATTTCAAATATGTTATTAAATTTAAAAAAAAAATTAATTTATTTTCATTCAATGGACTTTAAAGCATTGAATACTTGAAAGATTGTATGGAATTTTTAACGATTTATTAACTTTTTAAAGAGCTCTAAAAAGTTTCAGCAGATTTGACGATTTCAGAAGATTTGAAATATGTTAGTAAATTTTAAAAGATACCAAATAATTAATAATTCTTATCAATAAAGTTGACGGATTTTAAAGGATTTTAAAAATTTTACGAAATTAAAAAAAATCGAAGGAACTTTAAAAAGCTTTGGCAAGTTTTAAAGGATTGCGAAAGATTCCAAAGGATGAAAAGTATTTTAGAGCGTTTAAAAATTATGATAAGAAACTTCCGTACATGTAGAAAATTTAATAGGATCTTAAAGGACTCTTAAACTTTAAGGGCATTTCTAAAATTCCGAGAAATTTTTAAGACTTGTGAACAGTTTCAAAAGGTCAAAAAATATTTTAAAAATCTGAAAGATTTTAGGGTCGTTTAAGATATTTCAAGATTTTTTTTAAGTAATTTTCAATATATTAATGGTAGTCCAAAGGATTTTTAAGATTTTAGAGTAATTTTAAAAATTCCAAGGATTTTCTAGAAGCTTTAAAAAATTTCAAACGATTTCGAATGTTTCAATGAATTTGAAATATTGTACAGCATACAAAGGATTCCAAGAAGTTTAGTGAAATATTGTTAACGATTTTCAATATTTTAGGCTATTTTAAAACTCTTCAAAAAGTTTGAAGTATATTTTGAAAAATCCTTTGCGATTTCGAAAGATTTCAAGGAATTTAAAACAATTAGGAATATTTAAAACTATTTCAAGAAATTTGTTGCACATTTCGATGACTTTAAGGTGGCCTAAGGGACTTTGAAGATTTTAGGAAAATTGTAAGAATTTCGAATAATTTTGAATTTATTTTGGTCAATTAATGGGACTTTAAAGGATTTTTAATATTTTAGGGAATTTGAAAATTATTCATATTCTTCAATAATTTCCAGCGATTTCAAAGGATTTGAAATTTTTTATTGTACTTTTCAACATTCCAAGGAATTCTCAAGAGATTTAAAAATTCTCAAAACGATTTTGAAATATTTCGGCGGATTCTAAATTTTTAGGGTCTTTCAAAATATTTCAATGACTTTTTAGTTTGTTAAAATAATTTGAAGAGATTTTAAAAGATTTGAAATAATTTAGGATATTTGAAAATTTACCAAGAAATTTTGAATTGGCTGCAGTAACTTAATGTAATCTTAAACTATTAGAAACATTTAAGGCTATTTTCAAAGAATGCAAGAAATTCTTAAAATCTTTAAAAATTTGCAACGGATTTCAAAGTATTTGAAATATTTTAGCGTATTTAAAAAAATATTAATTAATTTCGAATGCATTTAAATACATTGGCGGTACACCAAATGAATTTTAAGATTTTGTAGTAGTTTTAAAAATTCCCGGGAATTTTTAAGAGCTTTCAAAAGTTGAAGATTGCCAAAGATATAGATATGAAAATTGTGTAATTAATTAAAAAAATTAATAGTCGTATAAAAAAAATAAAAACACGCCTAGATTCGTCTCGATAAATCTCATTGCGGTTTTTTCTTTCGTTTGTTTAGGCAATTTCTTAAATAATGACATTAATTTTTATATTTCTGTAATTGTTGCAAACAAAATATTGTCGGATTGAAAATGAATAAAATCATCGAATTCCTCTAGAAAGTATCTCGATGCGTTTCGTTTAATTGTTTTGATACGACTATTAGTTTTTTTTAAATTAATTACGCAAGGTTCAAATCAATATCCATAGGCAATCAGCAAATGTACGCAAATCAAAAAATACCGTAATTGTTAAACAAATGCTTAAAAAGAACCGCCTTGAAATATAATTTCGAGAGAAATACAATGGTTTTGTTCGTTTTTCAATCCTACAATTATTTTGTTTATAATGATTGGAGAAGCGTAAAAAGTAATTTGATTTAAAAAAAAAAAATGATTAAATAAAAAGCGGCTTGGAGATTTATCGGATACGAATCTAGGGGTGTTTTTATTATTTTTATACGACTAATAGTTAAAAAAATTAATTACATAAGTTTCAAATTTATATTTGTGACAAACTTCAAGTTCGTAATGTTTTATAATGTTTAAAAAATTCCAAGTAATTTTGAAAGTATTGAAAGTATTAACAGGATTTCAAATATTTTAAAGATAAAATTTTATTTTTGGAATTCCAAGGGATTTCAAATTATTTCAAACTATAGGAAATACATTAGAGAATCTTAAAAGATTCCAAGGAATTTTAAAGTGACTTTAGTAAGATAGGATTTTCAAAATTTAAGGGTATTTTTAAAAGTAACAGAAATCTTTAAGATTTGTTTCGTTACAAATTCATCTATTTAAAAAAAATTAATATTAAAGAAAATTAAAATTAAAGATAATTATTAAAACAAAAATTTGAATACTTATCTAGTTAATTAATTAATTATCAACCAATAAAAAAGTAAAATTATTAATCAATTAATTAATTTTCTACAAGAAAGTTCGAATTTTCAACTAAAAAAGAATATTTTATGTTTTAAATCAAGGGTGAAATAGTTTATTTTCTGCAGGAAAATTATTTTTCAATCGATAGTAACGAATTTTCATCGAAATAGTTCAATTTTAAACTAATAAATTATAAATAAAAAAAGTTCTACTAAATTTTAAATCTTCAAGAAAAAGAGCGATATTTAACTTCTAAACAAAATGATAAAAATTTTTATTAAAAAGGAAAACCAAACGTATGAAATTTCAATCAGAAATATAAATTTTCTACCCATAAAGACACATTTTCAATTAAAATTACCAATCTTGACCCCAAAAATAATTTTTTAACAAAATAGTTCAACTTATAAAAAAGGTGAAATTAAAATCAAGGAGATTAATTTTCCAGCCCAAAAGTTTAATCTTCAAAAAAATATATAAATTTATAACCAAAAAGATGAATTTTTAAAGTAAATTAGGAATCTTTCCCACTAAAAGTGAATTGTTAACCAAGTAGTTGAATTTTGAACCAGGAATATTATTTTTTTACCAAAAAGACGAATTTGCAACAACATAAATTTTCAGTCACAGAAATAAATTTTTAACGAAAATGACAAATATTTCACAAAACAAAATTAATTTTTAACCAAAATATTAATTTTTTAATCAAAAAGTTAAATTTCTAACTAGAAAAGTGAATTTTCAGCCATAAAGATTAATTTTCTACCAAAAAAGACGAATTTCAAACCAAAAAGGTAATTTTTTACCCGCGAACATTAATTTTCTACAAAATACATCAATTTTTAACCAAATAGTTGATATTTTTAACGATTAAAAGATTACTTTTCAACCAAATGTCTAATACTTAAAGTGACATTAAAAAATAATAACAATTTCCCATCAAACAAAGAACGAGTTTTCAACAAAAAATTCTAACCAAGAAGATTAATTCTCTTACAAGAAAACACTAATTTTAACAAAATATATGAATTATTTAGCTAAAAAAGATAATATTTAAACTAAAAATGGAACCGTTAAATTTTCAATTCCTAAAATTAATGTTCAACCCGAAAAACAAATTTTTAACAAAACAATTAAATTTTTAAGAAATGAATTACATGTATGCCGAAAAGGTGCATTTTTAACCGACAAGATTTTTTATGTATTATCATTGCGATGGTAACTGGCGCATCAAACAAGATACTTATCACATTACGTGAAAAAAGATGTTTACACTTTCGATCCACGGTTCGAGTCCCGGAGGAGCCAGGGGGGGGGGATTTTTTCACAGCTAAAATTGATTTTTTTTAATTATGAAAAAACGTGAAATTCTGACTTTTAGGGGTATTTTTTATTCTATCATCTATATATGTTTACACGTAATTTGATAAGCATTCACCAATCATTCACCATCCCGATAATAATACAGATTTCTTAAATCTATTATCTATGACTTTTTAAAGAAATCCTTGTTTCATGGAATACCTGCGAAAAGATATTCTTCTTTCTATTCCTGAAGTAGCTTAATGAGTAAAACACCCGAACGGCAATCGGAAGACCTGGGTTTGATTCCCAGCGGAGCGAGATGGAGGAATTTTTTTCACAGTTAAAATTGAATTCTTTTAACTTTTCGAGAAAACGTACAATTCTGAATTTTAGGGCTATTTGTTTATTCTATCATCTATATATGTTTACACGTAATGTGATAAGTGTCTCATTATATCGACCATTTACTATCTCGATGATAATACAGATATCCTGAATAATTTATCTACGACTCTTTAGAGAATTTCTTGCTTCATGGAATGCCTGCGAAAAAATATTCTTCTTTCGATTTCTGAAGTAGCTTAATGATTAAAGCACTCGAACGGCAATCGAAGGACCTGGGTTTGGTTCCCAGTGGAACGAGGGGGAGGGATTTTTTCACAGTTAAAATTTAGTTCTTTTAAATTTTGGAAGACGCGTACAATTCTGAATTTTCGGTGTATTTGTTTATTCTATCATCTATAAGTGTTTACACGTAATGTGATAAGTGTCTCATTTGATCGACCATTTACTATCTCGATGATAATACAGATATCCTAAATAATTTATCTACGACTCTTTAGAGAAATCCTTGGTCATATACATGGACTGTCTGCGAAAAAATATTTTTCTTTCGATTTCTCAAGTAGCTTAATGAGTAAAGCACCCGAACGGCAATCAGATGACCTGGGTTTGATTCCCAGTGGAGCGAGGGAGAGGGATTTTTTTCACAGTTAAAATTTAATTGTTTTTAATTTAGGAGAAAACCTAAAATTCTGAATTTGAGGGTTAATTGTTTATTTTACCATCTATATCGGTCAACACTTAATGTGATAAGTATCTTATCTGATCGGCCATTTACCATCCCGATGAGAATACAGATATCTTAAATCTTTTATTTATGACTCTTTAGAGAGATCCTTCCCAGATGGAATGTCTGCGAAAAAATATTCTTCTTTCGATCTCTCTAGTAGCTTAGTGGGTAAAGCACCCAAACGGCAATCGGAAGATCTGGGTTTTATTCCTAGCGGAGCGAGAGGGAGGGATTTTTTCACAGATAAAATGTTATTTGTTTAATTTTGGAGGAAACGTCACATTCTCATCTAATCGGTCATTTACTATCCCGATGATAATACAAATTTCTTAAATCGCAAGATCTGGGTTCGATTCCCAGCGGAGCGAAGGAGACTTATCTTTTTTCACAGATAGAATTTTGTTTTTAGAATAATGTTCTTCGGTCGGCCTGATCATGCATTCTTCTTGAGGAGATTTGGTGTACTAGGATTGATATTTCGTTTTCTTTCAGGATATGGAAATTAATTTTAAAAATTGTATATATAATATTTTTGAATTTAGCTCCTTATTTATTTTTGACAGAGAACGGTGCGTATTAAGGAAAATTTTTTCTGGTGTTCTAATTAATTTTTATCTCGTCTTCAAAGTGTGCCTAAAGGACGGTATTTTTTTAAAGCGAGGAGATGTGGAATTTTATTTTGCGTCAAAAGAGAACGTAACTATATAATCCTGAGAAATGCTGGGCAGGAAATACGTGGTAATAGAAATGTAGATTTTTTATTTTCAAGGCTCAAATCCACGAAAATTGCATTCATCTCTTGAAGTTAATAAAAACTTAAAACTTATTAAAAGGTTAATCCTAAAATCTAATTATAGAGATAAAATTTTAGCCTTTAAATTTTAAAAACGAAAGTTGAAATCCAAAAATAGATTCAACATGGTGGCTACCAAAATTCAAAACAAAAATTAAATAAATAACAATTAGAATTAAAACTGTTAAAGCTTTAAAACTGAAAATTTAAAGTTTTGAAAGTGGATCTTTTATTTTAAAGTCAGAAAATTTTTCATCTTGAGGGTTTCGAATTTAATAATAATAATTTCAAACTTAAAATACCAAAACTTTAAAGTATTTTAAAATAAAATTGAAAATTACACTTTTTTTCACTATTACAATTAGTTTTCAATACAAAAAACGAATTTTCTATAAAGCAGTAATATACCAAAGTTACCAAATAATTAAATTTCCTATCGAATTCTTAAATTTCAACACCAAGTTAAAACATTTTTAAATAATAGTTTAATTTTGAATCCTAGAATATGGATTTTAAACAAAAAAGTTATCTTTGAACCAGTTAGCTGAACTTCAAAGGGAAAGGTTAAATTTCAAGTTAAAAAATTAATTTTTAACAAAAAGAATAAGGCACTTACAAGTCAAAATTATCAATCTTCAACGAAGACATAGGAAATTTGTAAACATAATTTAATTCTAAACTAAAAATGCAAAAATTTTCAAACAAATATTTCAATTTTCTAACAATCAAAATTAAAAAAAGGGAATTTGCTACATAACAAATTTTCAACAAATAGTTCATTTTACCGGAACAAGATTAATTTTTAACCGAGCAGATGCATTTTTAACCAAAATAGGTGAAATTTGAAGTGAAAAAGTTAAATTTTCATACTGAAGAGATGAATATTTTACAAGATAATTGAATTTTCAAAAAAAAATTTATTCTCGAAAGAAAGAAATTACAATCAAGATTCTGAAATTTGGAGCCTAAAAGAAGAGTTCTTAACCGATAGATATGACTTTTTAATAGAATTTTGGAATTTATAATCGAATAATATTATTTTGAACCAAAGAATAAACTTTTGAACCAATACAATTAGTTTTCTATCAAAAAAGACTAAATTTCAACAGAATACAAATTTTCTACAAATCAGTTTAAACCCAAAAAGGTTAAATCTCTGCAAGATGCATTTTTAAACTAAGAATATAAATCTTTAACAAAATAATTCAATTTACAGACAAAAATTTTCAATTTAAGAAAAATGGCTGTCAAATTGTTTAAATTTTAACACAAAAAGGCGAATTTTCATGCAATAAACATAACTTTTTATTACAATTGTGGTTTTATCAACAAATTAAATTTATTTTCACCAAAGTATTAAAAGTACAAAAAAAATATTCGGAACTCATTTCGGACTAAAGTCGTTTGAATTCGGACAAATTTTTTAAACTATTTTTTAGAAATTTGTGAGACCATTTACACTATTTTATTAAAGTAAGAAATAAGATATGGTTTAGAAAAATCTAAAATATTTATATATATTTACACATTGTACACATTATGTAGATTTGAAAAAAAATCAATATTAGAAAATTTTGAGTCGGATAAAGTTCCCAGATGCTCAAAAAATTGCAGATAGTTTCAAAATCTTTTAAACATTTTTTTGGGGGTTCATAAAAATGAAATTTGTGCCTATAAATACTTAGATTATTGAAATTTCACAAGATTCAAATAATTGGGCTGGATTAGGACAACAAAAATTATGTGAACGGTTTTTTCAAAACTGATATTTAAGAATTAAATTTTTTTTAATCTAGCACAAGTTATAGCTTTTCAAGGGACCTAAAATACAACTCTTTAGTTTTAGGCTGTTATTTATTTACAATTTCTGGCATAGCAAAAAAATTGAAGTACATCCCTTATGATGAATATTGTGAACCTTGTGAAAAATATGGTTTCTTTTTGAATTTCAAATTTCAAGGAAACATAGGGAAACAGATAGAAAAATTCTGGGATGAAAGAACCCCTATCGTGGCAGCTTTTCTTTTAGTCTAATTTTTTTTCCTGGCTCAAATTGAAGCACTTCACATCTGTGATTAAGATGAAAAATAAAATTTTCTTTTTAACTATTTTATTTGTTTCACATCTGTGATTAAAAACTAAGAAAAATTAGCAAAATGTGTTTATTTTGATCCCTATCGTAGAAGCTTTTCTTTCCTTTCCTTTTATTTTTTTTATTTTACTACTTCGAAACCCGTGGATATATTCTCGGCACCTTTTTATTATTTCAAAGACCTTGAACCTTGTAATAAACGTGAGATGAATTTTTTTTAAATATTGTTTCTACATCTATTAGTGTAGTCGTTTCTCCATTAATGTAAAAATTCTCGAAGTTCGTGGCGCCACCTCTGCATTATATTATAAACTAGAATTGATGTATTTTAAGTGTCGGTAATCAGGAGGCCCTTTGTGTGTACAAACTAAAGTTTGTTTCCATTTCAGCAGTGGACTCCTTTTTCCCTGCAGCACCGTCGCAGTGCTTTATTATAGAGTAAAATTGATGTATTTTTTAGTTTGATTATAACTTCTTTAATACAAGTAAAATGTGTGACTAACTAAATTCATTTTTCAAAATTACTTGTAAATATATTTCAATTTTTCCTCGAATTAGTTTCAAAGGCACTGAAACAAGAAATTAAATTTTTTAGAAATGCAATTTTGAGTTCCAAGCAAAATATAAAATAAGAATCACTTCTATTTTTTAATGGAAATAATTCTTCGATGCTTTTTATCGTGCATACTGATTATTAGTTATTACTTGATTAATAAATTCAAGTAAGTAATTATTGAATGAAAATAATTTATTTAATGCTTTTTATGTTATTTATTGCTTACCTATTATTAGCTGATTAATTTTTTTCATAATATTAAATTACCTAAAGATTCCAGTTTCAATTTGTTTAACTAAGAAAATAAATTTATTGTTTTCTTTGAGGTTATGTTATTCAATATGGGATATGATTTGTATAATAAAAGTTTATTTATATTTATAGTTTTTTCTATTTCAATTTCAGCGTTTTAGAAATGTTCTCGATGTTTTGAAATAATTATCTGAATTCCATCTTCAACATTATAAGTCAATATGTTTCAATTTTTTACGGAATTATTTCAAAAGATTGATAATATATAAATTATCAGAAAAATTTAGGGTATAAATTATCTTGATGTTTCACTGAAAATAATTTATTACTGCTTCTTATATTATGAACTGATTAACTAACTATTGACTAATTGTTTTTTTAACTGATTATAAATTATTTTAAATTAAGTCACATAAATTAAATATTGGCATTAGTGTTATGGAATTAAAAATGAGCTATTATTTCTATAATAGAATTAATTTTTTTTTTGAATATCTCCAGTACATTAATTTTTTCTAATGTTTGTGATGTTGTAAAATGAGTATCTGAATCAAAAATTTCAAAATTAT
>JAWWLR010000054.1:67465967-67486126 GCA_035041075.1 Acraspis erinacei | reverse complement strand
GGAAAAATGCCGCCCTGCTTTACCGCTCAAGTAGAAGCGTCTATTATCTATTTTAGTTCGAAAAAGCTTAGGGGAACTGGGGGCGCTACCGAAAATGGAAAAATGCCGCCCTGTTTTACTGTTCAAGTAGAAACGTCTATCGTTTATTTTAGTTCGCAAAAACAGGATCACTCGAAATTTAATACATGGGATCGGCAATCTCTCACCTCGTCTCTGCTGGTGACTTCCCTGGTGGTCACCCAGTGACAATATATTTCCCACTCAAAATAGTAACATGTTACAAGCGGAGCAGGTGACAGTATCTCACTATTGTAGTCACATGCTTGTAAAAAAGTGATGTTTCGAAACGCAACCTGAAATGACAGCTTAACCTAAAAATACACAGCGTTTCGGAATTATAACTATTAATACTCTTGCAAAAATGTTGGGAAGGAACATAATTAAATGATAAATAGATTCCGGGAAATTGAAATAATATGTGAACATATCTTTTATTAAAGAAATACCGAGATTTATCAGATGAACTCTTACTACAAAGATATTATATTAGACTGTTAGAACCGAAATGTATACGTATAAAGCGTATACATACAAATTAAATATTAAAATTCTAATAATTGGGTAAAATATTTGTTTTCTTCTTATACAAAATAAGTGTAATTATTACTATTGTGTTTAAATTACAAATCTGTCTTCAAAAGTTTTTTCTATAGTACATATCATTAATTAAAAGTTTCTTTTGCGGAGCACATCGAAAAAAATGGAATTAGTGTTTTATGATGCTTTGTGTTGAAACTTTTGTTTGAACTATTTATGGAATTTTTTACAAAAAATAAGCCAAAGAATTCCATGCAATTTTTAGTAAGTTCTCTTTAGCTTTGACAGAAAACCCTAAGATAATTTGTGAAAAATTCAAAAACATGAAAGATATTCAAGAAAGAAAATGTTGGACCTTTCATTCATACAATTTTCGAAAAAAATCCTTTTTTTGTTTTCTTAAATTTTTTAAATACATAGCTCCAAACTACGTTTTTTATTATTTCGCGTAAACTAAGGGATATTCCATTTTTATATTTAAAGGACTTTTAGAGCACATTATAAGCTACCCGTAAAAAAACTTTGAAAGATACTTAAAAATATTTCTTTTAATTAAAAATTTTGTCTGAAAAATAGGAAGTTTTTGATTTTTTTGTTTAAAAATATGTGTTTATAACTGCGTCTGATTGCGAATGCTTTCCAAAAAAATTTCAGTTTTTAATTTTACAAACAGTATTTTAGGATTATTTTAGGATTATTTGACGAAAAATTGCTTGATAGTTACTTATATGAAATAAAAATGATTTAGTCTGCAATATTTTGTTTTTTACTAGATTATTTAGTAATTTAAAAATTTTTGCTCTTTCAATCCTTTAACATTAGTTATTTATAGATAAACTACTTATAGTAATTTTCATACGTAATGCTCATAATTTTATCGTTAATTGTAATTTAAGAAACCTATGCGCTACAGGAGAAACTAATTTTTTTCTTGTAAAGTTAACGTCAAAGCTGTTTAAGTTTGAACATTTAAGTTGTGTGAGAAATCAGAGGAAAAAGTTTCAAAACTTATTTCTTTAATTTATTTATAAACTTGTTTTTGAAAAATCCAAAAAGTTTAAAAAAGGTTGCCAAAGAATATTTTTTTCAAAATTGCGCCTGATAGTGATTCGGATTTCGATACGGAGGCTGAGAGTGCATGAAAACGAAAAAGGCTTAGCTCTGTACTAATATTTTATAATAATATTTTACAATTATTAATGTTTAAAAAATGAAAAATATTATGATTAATTAATTATTAGATTTTTAAGTGTGTTTTCCCTTCTAGATTAAGTATTGACTGCTTTTGCTATGCTTTAAACATCCTTGTTTTGAGACAACCATAAAAAATATTTATATTTTATTTCATGTGTAGTTGGTAATTTTTCTTGAAAATATGTACCACTATCATCAATTTAAAAAAACGAAAGTACAATTTCGATAATTGGAAAACAAAATGGCTTTTTTTGAACTTATTGTTCATTTACGAATTTTTTACTTTTCCTATCAGTATTTCATTTTCCAGGTTTACATTTTCCTCTTTTTTCACAATCTTTCTCTTTTCCCTAAAATCTTCAATTCTCTCTCTTTGGCTATCGCGCAGCATGTTGCACTTTATCAAGGGAAATACCGTGTTTGGCTCACCAAGTTAAACTAAATGTTGAACGAAATTCAAATTTGCTTTTAGAGGCGGATATTGAGTATTCTGCAACTACGCGAAATACACGCAGCGAGAAACTAGACCGCAAACTCTATTTTCAGTAATATCAGTTTTAGTTTCCAACTCCACAAATTGTATTTTCAGTTAATTTTCGCCATTTTATATGCTAAAATATTTTGCAAATAGATTTCCTGATGTGTGAGTTTTATTATCAGGAACATTTTGCAAATAATTTTTATTGTCATGAAAGTTACGAGGGTGCTTGTGCCACGTCGCGCTTAAAGAAATAATGCAAGTACGTGGTACTTTGCAGGATGTACGTGATTTTATGCTTTTCCCCTGCATGATATCTCGGATGGGCTCAGAGAAGAGTGAAAAATATCTAATTCGTATCAATATTTTCCGGTTTTATATTTGTAGAACACTGTGGGAAACTCTGTTCCTACACAATTTTATTCTACACAAAATATATTTTACACAACTATACTAATCATATTTTTCCTACACAACACTTTTTCTAAACAAAATTTTTCGACACAGAATTTAATAATGTTATATTTTTCCGACACAAAATTTTTTCTACACAGAATATTTCCTGCACAGAATTTAGCATTGTTTAACACTTGTATTTTTTTCCTCTACAAAATATTTTCGACCCAAAATTTTTCCTACAGAGAATTTAATATTGTTTGATACTTTTATTTTTCCTACACAAAATATTTTCTACACAATATTTAATAGTAATATTTTATTATCAGGATAATCTCTAAATATTGTATACAAACATTTTTGTGAAATTCTGTTCCTGCACAATTTTATTCTACACAAAATATATTTTACACAAGTATACTGATCATATTTTTCCTACACAAAATTTTTTCTAAACAAATAATAATAACAATAATAATAATAACAAAATTTTTCCTACACAGAATTTAATAATGTTATATTTTTCCAAAACAACATTTTTTCTACACAGAATACTTCCTACACAGAATTTAGTATTGTTTAACACTTTTATTTTTTTCCTACACAAAATATTTTCGACAAAAAATCTTTCCTACACAGAATTTAATATTGTTTGATACTTTTATTTCTTTCCCTACACAAAATAATTTCTACACAATATTAAATAGTAATATTTTCTTATCAAGATAATCTCGAAACATTGTACACAAAAATATTATGTCCAAAATTTTGCCTGCACATAATATATTCTACATAACATATTTAAACGAGTAAATAAAATATTCTTTACAACAACCAGATGCTACACAAAATGAAATAATTAAAGTTTTGATTTAAATGTTATTGCTGATATATAGAAAACATACTGAGTTTATTTAGGAAAAATATTGGATATAATATTTTTTGCACAATTTTTAGAGACTATCTTGATAATAAAATATTTCTATTTAATTCTGTGTAGAATATACATATTCCGGGTAGAAAATATTTTGTGTATTAAAAAAATAAGAATATTAAACAATATTAAATTCTGTGTAGGAAATCTTCTGTGTAGGAAAAATATTGAGTAAGAAAAATGTAACATTATTAAATTCTGTGTAGGAAATATTTTGTGTATAAAATATTTTGTGTAGGAAATATTCTGTATAGACAAAATTTGGTGTTATAGCTTCCAATACCTTTGCGTGTATTGTTAATAACAATAATGTGAAAATTATAGCCATTTGTTAACAAATTTTCTTTGATTGTTTCTTCTTCTTTAAAGATCAGTAAAATTGGTATAGTATTGAATTTGTAGAGAATCAAAATCTCTTTAAAATTTTCCCCTAATAGGACCCTTCACGACTAATGGTTTTCGAGAAATTAATTTGTTAATTAAGGGCAGCTCGATTTTAGTGAAGCTCGAGTTGTAAATAATTTTCTTTTTGATAAAAAATGCTATGATAAAATTTATTTGGGCAAATCCTTAAAGTGTTAGATTAAAAATAATCAAACCTTTTTTTCAAATGCGAAAACCGATTTTTTAAAAGCATTTTTGTTTAAGCAATTTAAAAATAAGATATTTTTAAATGAGAAATAGTACTTTGATCAAATTCTTTCATCTTAATTTCAACTTTTCTGTCATGTCGCACATTGGCAAAAAATTACTTTTTTGGTTTAAAATAACGTACAGCCCACAAATATTGACCGATTTGTTCGAAAAAATTGAAAAAATCTGAAAAAATGTCTCAGAGAGTTGTCAAGCCTCTTTTTCAAATTAGGGTTTCAATTTTGTTATATATAAACAAATATGAAAAAATGGCAATTTTTTCTAATATTTTACGTTCCCGGTGATCGTCAATAATATGAAAATGGTCGCACTAGCCTTAGTTTCATAGAGAAAGATATTCCAATATTATATAATGATCAACAATTTATTAAATAAATAAATTATTTGTTGAACTATTGTTTTTTACGATTTTCTATCATTTTACGTTTTTTTAAGTTACATTTCAAGAAATGTAGATAAAAACGATTTAATGATCAAGAAATGGTTTCTTGAGATTATTATTGTTAAAATTATAAAAAAATTTAATAAACAAATGCATTCATCAGCCATTTTTTGACACATACCTTACTTTTTTCGATTTCATTTTCTTTTATTCGGATCTCTATGATAATTTCAGCAAAATTCATAATTTGTTGATTAATCTTATTGTTTTTTAAAATAATTTAGTAAAAAAATGCATTATGCGGGCATTCGTCGTCAGACAAATTCGGGTTGACAATGCTTGCAGAGAACTTCATGACGAATTCAGCAGCATTCATAAGTAGTTAATAAATTTAACGATTTTTTAAACAAATTTAATAAACAAACGTAGAGACAACGAATTTTTCTAAAGAAAAACTATTTTTTTCGAAAAATTTTTTAATTAGGAACTTTATAAAAATTTCAGAAAAAAATTCTAATTTATTGGTGAAGTTTATGATTCTTCTTTAACAATTTTAATAAACAAATGCATTATTAGGGCTTCTGTCCAACGAACATTTTTTTAGGTCAGTATTTTTAATTAGAAAATTAATGATAATTTCACTAACACTCATAATTAGTTGATAAATTCTATGATGTTTTAAACAAATTTAATAAGCATATGCACTGTTTTCGCATTTTTTGATAAACAATTTTTTTTTATCTTAGTCCTTTCAGTTTAAGTTTCTCATTACTTTCATTCTTTTAATGAGGCTGCAGCTGCAGGATAATGAATTTGTGTATTAAATTTGTTTTTTAAACATAAAATTCATGAACTCATCATCAATTTTGCGGAATTTATTATGAAGATCCCAATTAAAAATGTTGGCACCGGAAAAAAATTGTCGTCGACAGATGCCCCAATAATGCATTTGCTTATTAAGATTGTTTAAGAAAGTTATAAAATTTTTCAATAAATTACAAACTCTTTCTGAAATTAGCACAAAGATCCTAATTAAAAAAGTTTTCATTCAAAGAAAAAAATTTTTCTTTCGACGAATTCCTTACTTATGCATTTGCTAATTAAATTTGTTTAAAAAGTCATAAGATTAATCAAAAAATTATGAAGTTTTCTAAAATTAGCAGAAACTTCCTGTTAAAACAAATGGCATTGAAAGAAAAGAATTTTTCAGTACAAAAAAGCCCAATTAATGAATTTTTTTAAAATTAGATTTCTTTACACTATTAACAATAATAATCTTAAGAAGAAATTTCTTCATCATTATATTGTTATTCTCCGAATTTCTTGCAATATAACTTTAAAAAACGTAAAATTATGGAAAATCGTCAGAAATTCTTTTAACAAATAATTTGTTGATGAAAGATGTTTTTGTTTATTATATAAAATCATAATGTCTTTAACTAATGTTACTTTATGAATTTGGAATTAAAAAAGTCAGTTTTCCCACTGCGGAAGGTTTACCCCTAGGCTTATATAAATTAAAAAATTATATCTTCATAAATTATTTCAAAATTTAGATTAATGAAAATTCTAAATCACCAAAATAACATTCCAATAATAATTTGCAACCATTTCTGTACAATTTTTTTTTTTAATATTTCTGACTGATACAATGTCGGAATGATTTAAATAAAATTTAAATAACAAATATATAAAATGCTGGAAGCAAGGAAGGTTTTATATCAAACTATCATAACCTACACATTATTCCCAAATTATAAAAAAATTATCCTAATTTGATTAAATAATTTTTGTATGGCAACTAGAAATTCTACTGGATTAGCAGTTTTAAATTTTTTTCTAAAACTGCCATCATGATAAAAATTGATTGTTTATCTCAATTTATTTCAAAGAATATAGAAACTTTATTGGAATCTAAAGAGTAGTTTATCTTAAACCAATATTACCTGGGCGATTCAGGAAGTGAATTTTTTATCAACTTTTATCTTGCCAACAAGTTTTTTTGCTTATAAAGATGAGCCAAACTTGGGAAAATCTCGTTCTTGTTTTCATTTTATTATTAAATAATAATATACGCAAATGTCTCGCAGAGTGCAGAGTTTGATTATTTTATGAAATTTAAATACATCAAGTATAATGATCATTCTTAAGACATCTTGTACTTTACACATGCAATCAAAATAATATTTTTCAGGAAAAAGAAGATAATGAAAATACAGTGCTGCTACTTATTAATTTTCTTTTTTTGTAATTACAATTAGTTAATTTTGTATTGTTTTGATATTAATATTTTGACTGATATGTATTGATATGATATTTTCATTTTGGCCATCTTACAATATCCTATCGCAATAGTAATTTAATTTATAATTTTAAAAAATTTTGCATCATACCCTAGGTCATGAAAAAATTTTCAAATATCCTTGTTCTTATTTTAAAGGTAAATTTCTGTGCAATCGCAGTAGATTTTTAAAATAATTTAAAATAATTTTCCTTGCATGGTCCAAGAAATTCAAGTTTGGACAAGAAGTGATTTTTAAAAAATTTTTTGTACTAAGAAACAACCTTTAAACTTCGAATGATTAAAATTAACAAATTATTAAACGATGAGAAATCAGTTGATCCATATTCTAAGCGACTACAGTTTATTATTTTTTAAACGTCTTATTTAGTTCTCCCTCATATTTCGTTATCAAAAAAACTGAAATTAATAACATCCCTATCAAAAAACTTATAGTATGAGTTTTATTAAATTTGATAAAAAGAATCTCTTACTGAATCAAATTCCATCTTTTTCCCTGTGAGAAAAATTTCCCGTTTCCCGGTAAAATAGATACCCTGATATCCTTTGATAAATCTTAGTAGACATTTATGCCTCACTATTAAAAGAAATCCTAATGGTATACATAGGCATTTTCTAATCTGAATAATAACATTTGCTATTTATGAAGCCGCCTTTTTCTGACAGCGTGGTTCTTTTTTGTCGCGAAACCTTAAGAAAGAAGAGAAAGGGGCTTTTTTGAATTCTTTTTATCTTCTTTATGCCTTGAGCGACGAGGCGTCTGTGAGAGATCCTGACAGCATTGAATCCTCTCATTCTCGTGACTGCTCTTTGAATCGCCGAGTGGTTCGAGTGGTAGGAGCTTATTTTTCTCTTTGTTTTCAGGCAAGTGCTCAGTTTCCTGGTCGAGTCATCTCTTGGTTGGAGCTGTGGCTTTATTGATGCTTTGCTTCAGTCTCAGTTTTTGTGCAGCCCGACACAAGCCTACTCATGGACATTCAGATCCCTTGCGAATATGACGATCATCGAATTCAAGATACTCCCAATCGATTCACGCCTACTCCTCGCCGAAAACAACAACTCTATCCTTCGTGACGGTTTGTTGATGAAAATCCAATATGAGTTTTTAAAAATATTTTATTGTAAAATTAGTCACGAGGTTAGAGAAAGGCGTGAATGGATTAGGTTACGAAGTAGGATGACCAAGATGCGATTGTGCACCAAGACTGCTAATCAGACTACGATTGCTGATTATGAATGGAAGGTGTCATTTACAAAATAAGGAAACTATGCAATATTGGGTCACTTCAAAGAGTAGGGTTTTTAGATTTGATAAAATATGTGCCAAGGAATGTTCAAATGACAATGTTCCATCCCGGAGATATAAAACGTTTTTATCGAAAAAAATGTTTCTTGGTAGACTTTTGAATTTTGATTAAAGTTTGGAACCTAATCAACAATAACTTTAAAGCCGACTGCTGGGAACCTACAATTCTGGATGAGAAAGTATTCTTTCATCTGTAATTTAGTCACCAGAATTTTAGTCTGAAGTTTGAAAACAACTTTGAAAATCATCAAAAAGAAGAAAACAATTGACTGCATGATCTTTTTCTTTGCGGAAAGAATGAAATGAATATTCAAGATTTTCTGTGATGTTGATTACTGTTTTGAATCATTGTTCATAGCTTAAAAAAAAGCTTTAGAAATAGTGACCTAATCTTGCATGGTTCGCCCTAAACGATGTGCACTAGGGTGGTTCAAAAATTTATTTGTTCATTTTTATGGTCTCTCAAGAAATAAATTGATATTTAGGGGTTCCTTATGAAAGGATTTTCTTCCTAAATATTCAAAGAATGATTTTTTTCATGCATTTTTTTGCGATTTGGTTTTAATAAGCAACATGAACTTAAAATAAACCTATCTAATTGCGATTACTCTGGGTTAAAGAAATCATAAATAAGAGCTTAAAACTTGAATAAAAATTTAAAGCATTTTTGAATCACCCTAATGTGTACTCTATCAAAGAAAGAAATTTCATTTGATGAGGTACTTCTAGAAAAAATACATTCGAATGTTACATAAATTTATTTAATAGATCATATGCTGAATGCATTTAAAATGCCCCTGAAACGGAAACTCACAGTTGCTAAAAGAAAATCGTAAAAAAGATTTTAAAAAATTACATTACTTCTGTAAAATACGACTTAATCGATTTTAAATTTTGCTCAAGGCATCCAATGCTGGTTTGAGAAGAAGAGATATCATCAAGCAAATAAAAATAATGATGGTTTGAAAAAAATATATTTTTGGATTAAGAACAAAATTCATTTTTCTCGAAGCCTCAGGATACCATTGCAAGGGAAGCACAGATCAAAAATTAAATTTAAATAAAATCGTCAGGGAAAAATATTCTTGAACGAACATTAGAAATCAATAAAATGTGCTTTTGGAAGTTTTTTAATCTGCTGGCAGAATCAGTTTTAAATTTCGCTCAAGTCATCCCGTGTTATTGTAAGGAAAAGAGAGCAAATTCAATTTTTAATTTCGTTCGAGGTGTCTGATGCTAATCTAGGGAAAAGGGATATCACTTATTTAATGCAAATTAAGATTGTTTGAAAATCATGTTTTTAAATTTACAATTTACGTGAAGTAATAAATAAAAATACAAATGGTGTAAAAGAAATATTTATGGATGTACTATTGACATCAATAAAATGTTCTTCTCGCAGTATTTCAATCTGTTGTCAGAATCCGTTTGAACTTTTGCTTTAAAAATCGGATACTATTTTAAGAGAAAGAGGGATGATTCAAGTCAAAATTAGGATTGCTTGGAAGAAATTTTCTTGGATTGAAAATGTCCTTGTATGAAATTTTCTCTTTGCATTATGTTAATCTGCTGTAATAATCAATTTAAATTCTTGCTCGAGTCATACGATGTTATTTTGAAGTCAAAAGTGATCATCAATTGAAGAAAAGTTAAGATTGTTTAGAAAAAAAGGTCTTGCATCAACAATTTACATGAACAGAAATATCTTCTAAAAGTATTTCAATCTGGTGACAAAATCAAATCTAAATTGAGCTTCAAGCATCAGATGCATCATCAAAAAAATAAAAATAAAAATGATTAAAATAAATATTCTTGGAGAAATAATTAGCCCAAATAAAATACTCTTCTGGCGGTATTTAAAACTCCTAACAGAATTAAGTTTAATTTTTTCTGTAATTGTCCGATGCTATTGTTTGGAAAAAAGATCATCATTTAAATTAAAAGTAAGATGGATTTTAAAAACTATTCGTAGATGAACAATGGACATAAAAAAATTTTATTTTGGTATCACTTAAAACTTGTTAAAAAATAAATAAATGTTGCTCGCACTATCCGATGCTATTATTATAAAAGGAGAGATCACTTGACAAAGAAAAAGAAAAAGTTGCTTAAAGGAAATATTCTAGGATAAACAACTGAAATTAAGAAAATGTTCTTCTGACATTATTGAAAACTGGTGACAGAATTTATTTGAAAATTTCCTCTAATTATCCGATGCTATTTTTTGGAAAAGAGAGATCGTCAATCAAATAAAAAGAAAGATTGTTAGCAAGCAATATTCTTAGATGAAAAATTGACTCAATAAAATGTTCTTCTTGCATTGGCAATATTTTTATCTGGTGACAGAACTAATCCTAAATTTTTCTCGCAACATCCGATATTATTGCTAGAAAAAGAGAGATCACCAAACAAATAAAAATCAAAAGTTTCTTAAAGCAAATATTCTCTGGTGAACAACTGAAATTAAGAAAACGTTCTGCTAACAGTATTGAAAATTGATGGCAGAATCAATTCTAAATTTTTCTCTAATTATCCGATGCTATTGTTAGAAAAGGGGAGATCTCTTAACAAAGAATAATCAAAATTGATGAAAGGAAATATCCTTGGATAGACAATTGACATCAATAAAATGTTCTTCTGGCAGTATTTAAAACTGTTGACAGAATCAATTCTAAAATTTCCTCTAATTACCTGATTCTATTGTTAGAAAAAGATTGATCACTTAATAAAGAAAAATCAAATTTGTTTTAAGAAAATATTCTTGGATAAACAATTGGCAGCAATATAATTTTCTTCTGACAGTATTGAAAATTGATGACAAAATCAATACTAAATTTTTCTCGAATTACCCGATTCTATTGTTAGAAAAAGAGAGATAATTTAACAAACAAAAATCAACATGGTTTAAAATTGTTTTTTGGATAAACAATTTACATCAATAAAATGTCATTCTGGCACTGGCAATATTTTAATCTGGTGTCAGAATAAATTTTAAGTTTTGCTTCAACGTCGGATGCCATTTATAGAAAAAGGGACATCACCAAAGCAAAAAAATCAAAAGTTATTAAAGTGAATATTCTCGGATAAACATCTGCAATCAATAAAATGTTCTTCTGGCAGTATTGAAAATTAAGGACAGAATCAATTCTAAATGTTTCCCTAATTATCAGATGCTATTGTTAGAAAAAGAGACAAAGAAAAACCAAAATTGTTTCAAGGAAATATTCTTGGATAAACAATGGACATCAATCAAATGTTCTTTGAAAGTATTTTAACCTGGTGACAGAATAATTTCTAAATTCTGCTCACAACATCCGACGCTATTGCTAAAAAAAGATAAATCGCCTAAAAAATGAAAAGCACAAGTCGCATAATATAAATATTCTCGGACAAACAATAGACATCTACAAAATGTTCTTCTGGCAGTATTGAAAATTGGTGACGGAATCAGTTTGATTTTTTTTCTAATTAGTCTATGCTATTCTTAGAAAAAGGGAAATCACTTGACAAAGAAAAATCAATTTTTTTTAAAGGAAAAATTATTGAATATAAAATTAACATCAGTAAAATATTCTTTTAACAGTTTTTGAAATTGGTGACAGAATCAATTCTGAAATTTTCTCTAATTATCCGTTGCTATTGGTAGAAAGAGAGATCACTCAACAAAGAAAAATCAAAATAGATTAAACATAATATTCTTGGATAAACAATCAGCATAAATCAAATGTTTTTCCTGGGAGAATTAAAAATTGATGACATAGTCCATTCTAAATTTTTCTCTAATTACCCGATGCTATTGTTTGGGAAAGATGGATCCTCACTCAAATACAAAGAATGATGATTAGATAGAAATATTTCAGATGAACAACTGACATCAATAAAATGTTCTTTTGGTAGTATTTTCAATCTGGTGACAGAATCCATTCATAATTTTGCTCAAAACATACGATGCTATTATTTGGAAAAGAGAGATCATCAAAAAATAAAAAATAAAATGGCTTGCAAGAAATATTATCGGATATACAATATGGAAATCAATAAAATGTCCTTCTAGCAGTATTTAAAATTGATGTCAGAATCAATTCTAAAATTTTCTCTGATGATCCGATACTATTGTTTGGAAAAGATAGATCACTTAACCAAGAAAAATCAAAATGGTTTAAAAGAAATATTCTTGGATAAACAATTGAAATCAACAAAATGTTGTTCTAACAGTATTTAAAACTGATGAGTGAATCATTTTTAAATTTCTCCCCAAATATCCGATGCTATCATGAGAGAAGAGAAAGATAACCAATCAAATTAAAATTAAAATTACTTGAAAGAAATATTTTTGGATGAAAATTTGACATCGATAAAATTTTCTTCTGGCAATCTTTCAATCTGGTACCGGAAATCTTTAAAATACTTTCGATATACGACCAAGTTGACGAGTTCGTGATAAAAGTTGGATTTGAAAGAAAGGCGTATATTTCCAGTGCTTCGTGCTGACGGGAATAGCTTGGTCAGCTGATGCGTGGACCACACGACTTTTTTATTGCTGCAAAATCCACATGATCTCCACGACGTGACCATACGTCGACGAGCTCACGTAAATCACATATTCTCTGCAATTTTTTTCTTCCTATGAATTCACATTGGCAGCGAATTCGCACTCGAATATACATAGTGCCCATTCCATCCTCGAATTTTTTATCAACCTCGGGTCGGGCTCGTAATATCGTATTGCAAAATAGAAAATCAAGATTCACGATCAAATTAACCTTTGCTACTGAAACAACTTTTAAACCTCTGACCGATTTTAGAAATTTAAAATAGGGTGAAAGTAGCTTAAATTTTGAAAAATATTATCAAAGTATTGGCATGCGACTTTAAAAAATTGGATGGAAGTTGTTTAATGATTTTAAAATCTGTTATACAGTATAAATCTTTTATAAAATAATTTGGAATCCTTTCGTATTTTTTCAAATCTTTTCAGATAAAGTCAGATCTTTAAAGTCCGTTGAATTTCTTTAAGAACCTTTGAAATCTCTTGAGATATTCTAAAAGTTCCTGGAAAACTCATTTACCTTTTCATATTTCCTGAAGTTTGAATAAATACCTTGCAAGCTTGCAATTTATGTTTAAATCCCTTCAAATTTCGTAAATACATACAAATTCTTCTAAATATTTTTAATTAACTGATCTCTTATAAAATTATTTTAAACTTCTCAGGAATTTATTAATCTATGGAAATTGTCTAATCCTAAGAATTTATTTGAAATTGTATGAAATTCCTCAAAATTAGTTAAAATAAACTTTATTGATTAAAATCGTTTCAAATTTTAAAAAAATATGATTTTGAAGTACAAAATATTGAAATCTTTAATAGCCAAGGTGTCTACAATTTCTGAAAAACCTCGAATCTTCAGAGAATTTTAAGTGAAGATTTTGAAGATCATTTTAATTGAAGATTCATCTCTTACTTTGAGAAACGGGACATTTTTTTGAAATTTTGTTTCTTCTTTGCCTGAAAACTAATTTTTTCACTGAAAATTTAACTATTCCAGTTTCACCTTTAACTATCTTGTTGAAATTTTTTGTTTGAAATTATTTTTTTTCCTGAAAATATAACTATTCAATATTTGGGTGATAAATAATCTTTTTCAGTTCGAATTTTTTTTTTAGAGATTAATCTTCTCGGCTGATAATAATTAATCTTTTTGTTGGAAATTTAACGATTCTAGATAAAAATCTACTTTTTTGCCTACAAATTCATGTATTGCAATTAAATATTTATCGTTTTAGTAATTCATTCATATTTTTGGTTGAAAATAAAACTATTAGGTTAAAATTTAAATTAAATTTCTAATTAAATTAAATTAAATTAAATTACATTTTATGTTGGTGGAAAAATAATTTTTTAAAGCGAAGATTTAACTATTCCATTTTTGTTGACAACGGATCTTTCTGGACTTAAAAATTCAGCTATTTGTTTGAAAATTGATCTTTTTCAGTTGAAAATTTAACTATTTTATTGAGAATTAATTGATTTTTTTGTTTATAAAATCCTCTTTTTGGTAGGCAAGTAATCCGTTTGGTTTAAAATTAAAATATTTTGTTAGAAATTCAGCTGTCTTTTTAAAAATCCAAATTTCAACTTGAAAAGTTACGAATTAGATTTAAAATTTAAGAATATTTTAAGTTTATGTAGATGAAATAAATTTTTAAAAATTATTTTTCAATTTCATGGGCGATAGAAACAAATCCAAGAAATAATTAATTACGTTTACAGTGTTATTTAATTACTTAATTAATCTATCTGGCTAGCATATTAAAAAATATCTTGTAATATTAATTAAATTTCTAAAACATACACAATTGGAACCTGAAATATCTCGTTTTGTAATCAAAACTATTATTTATAATAAACTCGCGAAAAAGAACACCTGTACAAAACTTGCGATAGCTGGAAAAAACCTGGAATGGTCTGGAGATCCTTTTCCAGGTTTTGATTAGACACTCTGATATTATTCAAAATTCCTTTTAAAATCTCTTGATGGTCCCTTTAAATTTGATTCTATTTCATTTAATCCTTGAGCTTCACTGAAAAATTGATAAAAAAGTCCATAAATCCTCGAAATACTTTTTTATCTTCGATACCACTTCAAAATCCCTTGGAATTTTTCAAATATCTTAAAATTCCTTAGAAAATTTCAAAGTGCCCTAAAATCTTACAAATCCTTCAGCACGCACTTAAATTTTATTAATATTAAAAGCCCTTGAAGATATTATAAAATCCCAAAATCTCGCAAAATATCCTGAAATTGGTAATATCTCCTAAAATTTATTTAAAAATTTTAAAAATTTCAAAATACTTTTTTAAATTCATCGAAATCTTACAAAATGTTATTAAGTCTTAAAATTCTTGAAAATTATTTACGCTTCCTTATACTGATAACACGGATGTTATTTTAGTCAATCAATGAAAGAAGTTTGAAAATACTTATTTTTAAAGCCAAAATAAAAAAAATATTAGCATCAGCGAAAAATTCAAGAAAAGTAGCACAAGTCTCATTTCGTTAAAAACTTTAACAAAATAGTTTCCTCGTTATAAAAAAATGGAATGAGAACTATCGACCCTCGAATTTATTCTCAATTCCGGGTTGGTTATATCATACTTCGAAATAGAAAATCAAGATAGACAATCAAATTAACTTCTGCTGGGAGCACTTTATATGATTGCAATGAATACAATTTTCTTTTTTATTGAATCAATGATGCAATTTACTTTTGATTTGCATGAAGTTCAAAGAACCCGTTAAGATAGGTACTCAATTATTGAAGCCATTGCATTATTCATGAATCTCGATAATTGGGAGCAAGCGCGTTACAATAATGACCTCGTTAATTCTCTTTTTCGTTTTCTGCACACAAAATATTGTTTCCACAATGGCCCGAGTGGTAATTATTTTTTCTTAAAATGCACTCTTGGCTACTAATTGAGACATTCAGCACGTGCTATGCTGTAGCCAAATTAGTGTAATAGAGGAGAACACGTGCCATCAGAAGCCATTCTTCTAACTCTTGGACGTGTGCGGTGTACTCAATTTATGTCATAGAATATCGACTTTAGAGAATCTAATGCCCCTGGAGCATGTTCTACTATCTCTTCATCAGAAATGCCGGAAGTTATATTGATCTTAATCATAGTCCTGATGCTCGACATTATCCGGGAAATGATTAGATTTTTGATTCAATTTTAATATTTCGTAACAAATTTTTTAAAGCTTTCAATTGGAAACTTTCATTCATTTCTAAAGTTTTAATTTGAGAAAAAAATCTCTTTAAATGGCTAAATTGAATTAAAGAATAAATAAATAAAAATAAGCGAACCGCCAAATTCTCTTCTTTGCTTTTTATTTATTCTAGATTTTAGGATTTTTTTAGCCTAGGGTTGAATCCCTTACAGTGTCGGTCAAGTATCTATCCATCATTGTTTTTTACAAGAAGCGGTAATAAGTGGAAATGAGGGGACACAAAGTAGGGAACGCGATGGGAGATGCGTGGAGGGTTTGTAGGGAAGTAAAGGCAGAGAAAGTAGTGTAAGTGAGAAAATGATGGAAACATAGAAAAAGAAAGGAAAAATGAAGGAAGTAATGGGATATGCGTTAGGGTACACGATGGAAAGTGTACCAAGTAACGAATAAGAAAATAAAGTAATTTCGGTAAAAGAAAGGAGGGGATGTAGAAAAATTGATAGAAAATATGCGGCGGTTATTAAGGGAAGTAAGGGGTAGGCAGTTAGGCGAAGTTATTGAAAATGAGGAAAAAATAAGTAGGGAATTGAGTAAAGGGCATTTAGACGGAAATGATGGGGACCTTAGGAAAAATTGACGAGAAGGAAATTAGGTAAAGTAGTGGGAAGTCAGTAGAACGTAAGTAGGAAAAGTTATGGCAGAAAAAGTAGGATAATGATAGGAAATAAGGGACGGAAAAGAACGAAAACTGAAGGGTAATTAGGAAAAGGGAACTCGAGGTGGCGAAGAAGGGAAAGTAATGGGAAGTAAGTAGAGGGTTAGTATGGTCTAGAAGGGCAGGAAAGTAGTATAACTAATGAGAAATAAGTGGAGGGAAAGTAGGATAAGTGATAAGAAATTCGGGTAGGGAAAGGAAGGATATTGAGAAAGTGGAAGTAGGGGAAGGGTAAGTCAGTAAAATAAATTATGAAAAAATAGAAAAAAGAAAGAGGAAATAAAGGAAAGGGAAGTAGGCGATCAGAGGGGAAATGAATTAGGGAAGATGAGGGAAAATAGAGGAAATGAGGAGTGATATAAGAGAGTAATTTAGGTAATATAAGGGAAGATAAGCGGATAGAAAATAAGCGAATGGGCATTAAGTAAAGTAAGGGGTAGGCAGTTAGGAGAAGTGATTGGGAATGAGGGAAAGTAATTAAAGGAAACGAGAAAATAGCGCGTATGTGGAAGTGAGAGGAACCGTAGGAAAATATAAAGAGAAGGTCATAATGAGGAAATGTCTGGAGGTTAGATATGAAAATAAGAGAAAGTAAAGTAGGGAAAGTAATGGGAAATCAGTACAGGGTAAGTAGGGAAATTTCGGTCAGCAAAAGTAGGATAAGGGATAGGAAATAAGCGGCGAAAAATAAGGATAGTTTAAAGAAAATTAGAAAAATGTAATTAGAGGTGCTGAACAACGGAAAGTATAGGAGATTAATGTAAGAGTAAAAGTATAATGTGAAAGCAGAATGACGGATGAGAAATTAGGCAGGAATTAAGAAATTCAAAGTAGAGAAGGGAAACTAAGGAAAGTAAAGGATGGAGAAATAAGAAAAGAAAGGGAAAATTATGTAAAGGGAAGTAGGCGAAGTGATTGGAAAGGAATTAGGGAAGATAAGGGAAACTAGAGGGAATAAGGGTTAATAATATAGAGTTTTTTTTGGTAAAATAATTTAGGGGAAGTAGATAAAGGGGACAGAAAATAATCATAGGTAAAATTTGAGAAAAACAAATTAATATGTAAGTAAAGTCAGTGTAGGAAAAATAGGATAAATGATGGAAAATAAGTGGCGGAAAAGAAGAATAATTAAGGGGAAATAAGCAAAATAGAAATATGAGTGGTGAGGGAAAGAAAGTAGGGGATTAATGAGCAATGGGCAGAGGCAAATTAGGGTAAATAGGGATTGGGAAAGTAGGGTAAGTTATTGAAAATAAGTGCAGGAAAAGTAGGATTCGTGATGGAAAGTTAGTGGAAGGGAAAAAGAGAAAGTAGGAAAGTCAAATTAGAGGCAATAAGTAGGCAAGGAAGAAAAAGTATGACAAGTAAGGGGCTGCCAAGTAGGAAAAATAAGCTATAATAAGTAAGGGAGAATATGGAAACTTAAAGAAAATAAGGAAAATGAGGAAAATAAGGAAAATAAGGAAAATAAGGAAAATACGGTAAATAAGGAAACAAGAATTAGGAAAAAACAACACTGGAGATAATGATGGCAGCCCAAGTGGGAAAAATAAGGCAAGAAAAATGAAGGTTGTAAGGAATGGAGAAGTAGGAAAACAAAGGGAAACGAGGCGAGGCCAAATAGTAAAGTGGGGAGAGGGGAATTTAAGAAGATAGCTGAAGTAAGGGAAATGGCCGATAACGGGAGAGAAGGAATTAAGGTAAAATGAAGGAGAGAATGTAGATAAAGTGATGGACAATAAGTGCAGATAAAGTAAGGAAGGAGGGTTAAGTGAAAAGGAATAGAGGGTTGGAAACTAGGATAAGGAAGGAAAAAATAGGGAAAGGAAACCAGAGGTGTAAGGGACGGGAAAGCAGAATTCGTAGGATAAGGAAAGGGGTAGTAGGGGGAGGATGGTCAGAGAAAGTAGGTTGAGTGATGACAAATAAATGTATGAAAAACAGAATAAGGCAGAGGAAATGAGGCAAAGAAATGTACGAAAAGAACGGGAGGATGAAGTAGGGAGAGGAGAGAGAGGAGGCAAGCAGGAGGAAATTATAAAGAAATGAAGTTTGTGAAATCAGGGAATGTAAGAAAAGCGAAAGTATGGTAAGTGATGAGAAATGAGTGGAGGGTCAGGAAAGTAAGTTAGCGTACGAATATTCGGTAAGCAATCGGAAAGAAGGGGTGAAAATATAGGAAAAGTAAGGGAAAATGAGATAAATGAAAGTGGTGCGAGTGAGGATAAGGAAGATAGGGTAAGTGACTTGGAATGAGTAAAGCGGGAATGGTAGTAATGAGAGAGGGGGAAATAGAGAGGAAATGAGGCAGTTGAAATAGGTGAAAATAAGTGAAGGGTAAGTAGGAGAATTGAGTTGAGATGAATTAAGGAATATAAGTACAAGTAGAGGAAATGGATTAAGGTTAGGGTAGATGATTGGGTATGATGTGAGTGGAAGCAGGGTGAAATAGGGAAGGGGAAGTGGCGGGAAATGAGAAGAGAATGAAGTAAGGAGAAACTTATTGGAGGTAATGTAGGGGAAAGAAGGGTCCAGGTTCGAATCCCCACTGGGGTCGACTTTTCTTTATTCTTATAAGAGAGTGGAGGATCAGGAAAAAATAATTGCGACCTCAAAATTTAACATAAATTATCTTTAAAAACAGTTTTTGTTTGTGTGGTTGTAGAGTCTCGTGACTATGTAAAGGTGTTAAAAGACTTTGCAGACTTAGAGAGCGCATCTGTTAGAGTGAATAGTAAGTTTCGAGAAGGAGATAGTGGATGGATTAAAGACTTGAAGTTTCGAGCATCCTGACCTCCAATTAAATACGCCATCTTGTAACTTTGTAATTTTAGCTCGATGCAAAACTCGTTGAAAGTAGTTCCCGACGATTTCAAGCGAAACGTGAAACGAACGCGAAATTGCTATCAGTCGTTTATTGCATGTCCAATTGAGACACAGAATAGACTCTGCCAACAACGTCGAAACGACCGGAAAACGAATTATAGAGGCTACGCGTTTTTGAAAAAGAAACAAGTTTACTTAGCGAGGACAAAAATCACGATTTAAATTTAACCATGTAATTTAAAGGATTAGCGAGGCACTTTGTTGGATATCAATTAAAAATAATAAAAAAAACAAAATTACTACCAAATTTTTGGAAATTAAAAAAAGAAGAAGAATCAAAAAACACATTTTTTAAATAACTTACTCTTAAATGTCTGCATTCAAATTAAAAAAAAAAGAGAATCAAAAGAGGAAGAAAAGAGGGCCACATGCATTTTTTTATTCGAGAGAAAAATACGTTTTAAGACAAGATACAAATGATGAATAACAGTTTCTTTGCTACAAATTTTTGAGCACTTAATTTCAAGTTAAAATTAGGTTCTGCAATCTTAGTACAAGGAAATGCTTACACCGATTTTAAAGTCATTAAAATATAAATTTCCTAAGAATTTTGAGAAAATGAAAAAGCATTTTGAA
>JAWWLR010000054.1:67451337-67461340 GCA_035041075.1 Acraspis erinacei | reverse complement strand
ACAACTTTGCTCTCTTTAGTATTTTAATTTTGTTTTCATAGGAACATAACTGAAAAAAAAAAACTTCTGCACGTTTTTTTTCTTAAAATTTATAAATATTATGTGGTGCAAAAGAAGGCTTAATTTTTTTAAATAGCTCTCATGCAGATTTTTCTTTTTAATGTAAAAAAGTCCCCTGAATATTAGCGTAATTAAAAAACTATTCAGGAGTCTCTGAGGCACTTTTTTGCGAATAATTGCTTAGCTAATTTGAATTTTCGTTGTTAATGGAATAATTTAAATTAGAATATATCCATTGTTTAATTTGATGTGAAATACATCACTTAGATTTTCAAAAGAACAAAAAATATTTAGGGGTCTCTTGTGTCCTTAATGACCTAAATTTAACTTTTTTTACACCCGAAAAATTTACCCCCACAAATCGTTTGTCAATAACTCACAAACGAATAAAGATATCGAAATAAAACCGACGGCAAAATTTTTTAAATAAAAAAATTCTACAAAACGGCTCCACTTTTAATTTGAAGGGCTGCATCCCCTATTTTTTAAAATTAAAAATCGTATATTTGTATACGTTTTTTTCGGTTAAAAAAATATTAGCAAGTGTTATATTTGTTTAAAAAACACTCTATCTTGCAGTATTTTAAGAAATAAAAAAAGGATTTTTTTCAGATTATGTAAACTGTAAGGGGGCAAAATCTACGTTCTCAAATGAAGAAAGATATCAAAGTAAAACCAGCGCCAAAATATTTGAAATAAATAAGTCTATAAAACTGCCTTATTTTAATTTTGAAGGGTTGCAACCCCTATTTAAAAAAATTTTGAATCTGTTTTTTTGAATCTATTTTCTGTTAAAAAATACATAACTATAATTATATTTCTTTGAAGAATACTCCGAATAAATTTAAAAAAATGAATTAGCCGTATTTCGCGATTTAAAAAAAACTACTTACAATTAGTAGTAGTTACCCTTTATTATATTTTATTATTAACTATCTAATATTATCAAATGTGGTACATGATTCATGAGTTATAATAAACTATTTAATTAACAAATTCTCAAGTTCTATTTTTAATCAAGACTTTATACCGCTTACAAACATTACAACTGAACATTAATTTACGCTTTACTACAAATATTTTGCATGGCTTTAATGTTTGTATTAAAAGCAGTTTTTTTATACATCTATATTAACATCTAATACCTTAAAATCTATCAAAAAATTTTTTTAATAGATTCATAAAGCTTTCTCATTTTAAAAATTTTCATTTTTATTATGTATGTATATAGAAAAGTAGTTATGCATAAGTACACATTACACTTTCACATTTCAATAGTGAATAAAATGTACTTATAATATATTTTTCAAAATCTCACGTAAAAAATTATTATCAAAGTAACACACAATCAGTAGATAAGGAACCTGCAAATAATCCAACTGTCTCATAATGCAAAGATCCCGCATTATGGTAAATATTCGGCATTTATAATTAGTTTAAATTAATAATAAAGCATTTATTATTAACGTGTGTGGTAATAAAATAAAAACCATACACTACGGATAATTTATTTTTGAACATTTATTCAGTGTTTTCAAACAAATATAAATATAGTTATATATATTTCAACAGAAAATAGCTTCAAAAAATGAGATTTAAAAAATTTTTAAATATGGGTTGCAACCCTTAAAAATGAAAATAAGGCAGTTTTATAGGCTTATTTATTTCAAATATTTTAGCTTTGGTTTTATTTCCATATCTTTCTTCATTTGAGAACTACTAAAGAAATGATTTTCGGGAGCAAATTTTAGGGGTTCATTTTGCCACCTGAAAGTTAATATCAGCTAAAAAATACGTTTTTCTTATTTCTTAAGAAAATACAACATAGAGTATTTTCCAAAGAAATATAGCACGTGTTAATATTTTTTTACTGAAAAGGGCAGTTTAATTTTTTTTTTATTCCAAACATTTTCGCGTTGGTTTTATTTCGGTATCTTTATTCCTTTTCGAGTTATTAAAAAAGCGATTTTTGGGGGTAACCTTTGGCGGTGTATTTTACATCCATAAAGTGCACAAGGGCCGAGAAAAATATCACCGTGTTTCTTATCTCTTCGAATGCTACAACATATTACCATGTCATAAAAACCGGTGGCGGACACTTGGGGCACTTACTTGTCAGAGAAATGTCCTCTTGTGCCAAAAGGATGCGTTTTTAGACAAATAAAATTTCCTCTTAAACTTAAGGTTGAGTGGAATTTCGTTTCTCTGAAAAATAATATTTTTGCAACCAAAATTATCCATTTCCGACGAACTTTATCTAATCTTGCAGCCAAATAATTCTGTTTGTTTGAAGAAAATGTGAAGGTGGTTCCAAACAAATCAGGCAAGGCGACGATACTTTTTTAGAAATACAACTTTTTCTCTGAGTGCATGTAAGAAAATGCAGCAGGTGCTGAAAATATTCTTTAAGCTTCTCTAGTTGTTACCTTTTGAGGTTTTGCGTTTCACTGTTGTCTCTTTTTTTATAATCTGTGGATATCTATCTCAGGAAAAGAAGCGAAAATCCTCTTTACAGCAGCAGCCCATTTTTAATAATACCTTATGTCTCCTTCCAAATAACACAATAATGCAGTCAATTGTTCTTAAATCTGTGGCATTGAAGCTCTCTTTTTTGTTGGAAATGAAAATTTCTCACATCATGGATGATGGACATATGTTTAATATTGTTACAAAGCAACATCCTTTACTTGATTGATCTTTCTTCTATTAGGCTAAAATTATGTTTAAACAAAGTTTTTGCAGCTTGTGTTCTTAATTTGTTCCTTCGACTTGGTAGGTGAGTTTTGGCCTCTCCCTATATGTGATAAAAGATTTGTTGCATCATCCTATATTTATTTTGTCAACGGTTAGCATTTGTAAATTGAGGACCTTGGGTTACCTTAATTTAGTTATTACAGCTTGTGTTCTTAGCTCGTTAATTAGGGTAATTCTTAATTCGTTAATTAATTTAATTGTTATTTAGGCACCTGACTAGGTGAGTTCTCGCCTAATCCTAAATGTAATGCAAGATTTATTACAGAATCACATACTGCTCCTAGCAAATGTATAGATTAACCAAAAACAGGGTCTAAAATTTACCTTTAAATTTTAGTATCTGCAATTATTTTTGCGACCCGAAATATCATTATTACGTCGATAAAACCTGCGCTTGCTGTTTTAAAGTTCTTGGAAAGCATCCAAAATGTACCCCAAGTTGCTTAAGCTTTCCTATCCATTGTTTCTTGATCATCATCGGAACCCCTTCATTATTTATTGTTTGCCATATAATACTAAGAGCCAATAAATTGAATATCACTGGTTTTTCGGGCAAGAAACAATACATAATCTCTCAATTTTGGAAAGTCAGTTTGAGAATTGTTTCCACTTGTAAACGCAGAGGAAAAATGGTCTTAAAACAAATGAATTATCCTTTTGTCTGATTTGTTTCAAACCCACTGAAAATCTTAATGAAAATATAATTATTTGACTGAAAGATTAAATGAAGGTTATCGAAAATGGGTAATGTTTTCTGCAAAATGATTCTTTTTTGGGAAAAATGAAAATCCCCTTATCGTTAAATTGAAGAGGACATTTCATTTGTGCCAAAACGGTTCCTTTTGACACAAGAGGACAATTCTCTGAGTGTAGAGAGGATATGGAAGTTGAAGTTGGGAATTTGTTTTTGTCACATGTTGTATTATACTAGGTGATGTGGATTCCACTCTATTGAATATCATTTTGGTCCACTTTTTTCTATAAGGTACATGACTGGCACAAAAGGGTTTCAAGACACTTCACAGTAAATAAAAAATATCAACTTTGTTGCAGAGCATTTTTGCACTAACGATCATTTGACTATCAAGATCATAATGATCTGATAATTCGTATCAAATTGCCCTTATTTTGAGTTCATTAGTGTGACGAAACAAAAAGATCGTTAATTCCTTCCGCCAATGTCATAACGACATAACCTAAATATTTTATATGGATTACCTTACCTGCTGTAACTGGAAAATAGCCGGTAACTTTTATGGGGTAATAAGCTGACACATTGGGATTTTGATTGGCTGACATTGAAGAATATTTTTATTTGTTTTTATTTGGTTAGTTCAAACATGATGATACCTGAAAGCCTGTTGAAGCTTCCTGTCCATCATTGTAAAGTAAAAATCTTTTCTATTCTTCAGAAAAAATTTACCTCATGGCTTCATTTAGTTCCTTGGACAATGGACTAAAAATAATTGGCTTCGTTATGTCCTGATTGTCATAACAAAAACCAATTAATTACCCTAATGGCTCTTTTTAAGTTCACAAGAGGTGCTTTTCATGGTGCAGCATAGGCGCTTGTCGTAAATAAGTTTGTTAGACGAAGGGGAGTCGAGTCGGTCAAATCTCTTTCACATTTCGTTGTAGGTATCGATTTTCCACGCTTAGGTTTATTATAATTAATAAATACTGTTGCATTTACAATAAAACAATGTTCAGTAGGTTTTCTTTCAATTCTGTGAAGAAAATCTGAGCGAAAGTAGGATTGAGAGAAATTCAAGGGACATTTTGAAATCAAATGAACAATTTTCGGAGGAGCTATTTTATAAAAGAAAATAAAGCCTTTTTTGGACTAGATTTTTTAATTTTGAAGACTTCTTGGTACCAAGAATTTATCAATCAAATACTAAAATTCCTCAAGAAAGTGTCACTAAAATTAACATTTTAAAAATTGACGCACTTTAGAAGATATAGTTTTTATTTAAAAATGCATCCATTTTTTTGATAAATTTGACTCTTTAGTAGAGTTCAAGGCTTTAAAACATGTTTATTATTTTCGGAATTATTCAAATTTCTGGAGATCACCGAAATTTCAACCTTTTGGGCAATATCTTTTTAGAACATTTTGCTGGCGTTATGCACATTAAACAAAAATATTTTGAATTTTAACATTTACTAATTAATTTGGAATAATTTCATCTTAATATCGGAATTGAGTATCAAATTCAAATAAATTTCACTGAAAATCAAATAACTTATACTCCAATTCAAAGAATTTTTCCGAATTGAAACTAAATCTTTTTTAAATTGGAACAAGTTCATTTTCCCTCGTGCTGTTTATAAAAAAAATATTAGCTTTCGAGCTATCATTGGAAAACTTTTTAATTGATATTTTTAAATATTTAAATTGTTTTAATATTTTTAAAAACATAGGAAAACAGTTGCCACTATTTATAAACAAAATAAGAAAAGTTTATAATTATTAACAAACTTCAACAAAATAATTTTCGAATTCGATTAAAGTTTGTCTGAATTTAGGATACAATTATGAGATTTGAAAAGTCTTTTCAATACATATCCATTTTACTGAATCCTAAACAAATATTGTTGAATATGATTTTAAATAATTTTAAATGTTCGCACCTTAAAATTTTGTTAGCCGTTAATGCACTAAGATTGTTCTGGGTCGAAGCAAAATTTTTCTGCATTCCGTACGTTATTTAATTCCCACTCTCTAAATTATAATCAGGTCAAATGTTTACCAATAATAATTACTGACTTAATTCTAGTAATTAATTATTTTAATTCATTTTAACTTAATTCAGTAAAAATGACTGATTCGTCAGTATAAAAAAATGGTTCAAATTTAGATCCACCTCAAAATTCCTGTACAGGAACTTAGGAGAAACCTGGACATGTTGCTGCACTCTAACTTGCACACGAGCCTGTACACGAACCTGTATTGCTAGTTGTTATGGTTCCTGTACAGAAATTGGGCAAAGGAACCTGTACATGATCCTGCAAAGGAACCGGCTTGCGAGCTAATCTGTAAATGATCATGTACCGGTCCTTTAACAGAATGAGTGAAGACGCAGTTTCAATTACAAAGTAATGAAATATAGGTTCCTGAAAAAGAACCTGTACTGTACAGGTTTCCTGTTCAAAATTCTATATGCGAACCTGAATATAAACTAATCAAGGAGTGAAAAGGAAAGAAACTTCTTAGCTTTAAGCGATATGAGTTTTTGCTACGGCTTTCTGTAAAGGACCCCATACGTGTTACTGTACAGGTACCTATACAGGAATATATACTCGATCATTCAAAGGTTCCTTTCTCGGTGCAGGTGTCATTGCAGTATTATGCACAGGTGTCTTCTCCAAATTTCTGCACAGGAACCCTCACGATTCATCGTTCAAGGTTCCTGTACAGGAATTTTCAGCTGGGGAGAGCAGAATCGAGTCTTAAATTAAAACAAATTTGAATGAAAATAAAAAAAAAAAAATTAATTGAAATGCCCTATCGCACAATAAAATCCTTAATGCACCATGCTGTATTATCGAATGCGAAAGTTCTTGAAGGCTCATGTTGTACAATAGGCCTGTCCAGCGAGGAGAAATTCCAGAAAATTATTCTAAACGACAAAAATCACAGATGTGAGTTTTCCACCTTCTCTCTCCACTTCCTGTCCCACTTGACAAATGCGACCACCACCTCTCTCGAACGAGCAGCGAGTATTGGTAGGGGAAATTCTGCATCTGGCCTTGAGTAAATTTCTCCTCGCTGGACAGGACTTTAAAGATTCCAGAACTTGCAAGTTGACGATAAGTGCGCACACTACTGAAATTAGTGAGTTAATGCGTATTAAAATGATATTGTTGTACAGATAAGAAAAATACAGATCAAAGAGTTAACTCAAAATTTCCTCAATAATTTATGGTGTATACTCATAAAAAAACAATACACTACTAAGTACCTTTTGATGTGTATTTTTGATTGTCTATGACTGTAAAATGAGACATTCAATTATGTAAAACTGTGTAAATAATGGATATTAGATAATACTGGATATTCTATGATATTATATGACTTAAATGTTACACACATTACTATATTTTATAATAAAATTGACGTGAGTGGAGAAATGCTGCTGTTTCGTCACTTATTTCAACCTCATCTGAGAGATCATCCAATTCATAAATTATTGTGCTACGAATATATAGCAACTATTAAATAAATAATTTATAATGCACAATAAACCACATTTTTTGGAATAGTTAAATTTTGAAAATTACTATATTAAATATAATAAATATAATAAGCTTTCAATATAAAATATTCTTTAATTTTCACTCATGAAAATGTCAGAATTTTTGTTAAACAAATCTGATTTTTCAGTAATAAAATCCGTACAATTACTTTTGATGTTATTTGATACCACAATAGGGTCTTCCAAAAATGCATATTTTTGTGGATTTTTTAAATTATATTAATTTATTCCAGAAACCCAATGTATTTTAAAATGTATTTCCTATTAAAAAAAAAGTTTTTGATCAATTTTATTCGGAATCGTCGATATGAGGTAAGTTAATCTAAAATTTAAGACTAGTTCTTGATATTCGTTAAAGAAGAAAAAATTTGTTTTTGGGATGTCTGCATTAATTATTCAAACACTTTCTTATTGTTATTAGAAAATTTGTGTGTAGAATAAAGTTAGAAAGTCATCAGTTTTCCAAGATTTTCAACTTATTTTGAAATTTCAGTTAAGGTTTATATCGTTTATATCGTTTATATCGTTTATAAATATTTTCTCTGTAATTTTTGTTAGAAAATTTGGATAACTGAAAAATTCCGAAAAATAAAATTCCCGACTCTATAAAATTCCCAAATTGGAAAATTCCAGAAAATAAAAATTCGCTAATAATAAAGTTGTCGAAAAACATAAGTACCGAATTGGAAAATTCCCGAATAATAAAATGCTCGAATAATATAGTTCCCTAATTATAGAATCCCCGAATTGGAAAATCCTCGAATAATAAAATGCACGAGAGAAAAGTGCAAAATTTTAAATATCCCAATTTGAAAATTCCCGACTGCAAACAATTACAATTTTCTACAAATGTGTTTTATTGATTACAAATACAATAATGAAATTTAATTTTTTAAATTATTTTTAATGTTTACAAATTCGAAAATTATTCTTTGAATTTAAAATAACAATAATTTTTAATAAAATATTTCGGAATGATGCATTTTTTTAATGAGAAAAGTATTTAAAAATATGCTCTACCCAGAAATATTGTAATTAAAATTATTGTTGCTTTAAACACTAAAAATAATTTAAAAAATAAAATTTCCTTGTTGTATTTTTAATCAATAAAACATATTTATAAAAACATGTAATTGTTTTAATTCGGGAATTTTCCAATTCCGATACTTTATAATTCGGCAATTTTGTGGCGGGAATAATATTATTCGGGAATTTTCCAATTCGGTAATATTATAAATTGTCGTGAATTTTATTATTCGAGAATTTTATAATTCGTTATTTTTAATTTTTGGAAATTTTATTATTCGTGAATTTTAATATTCGGGAATTTTCCAATTCGGTATTTTTATTTTTGGGCAATTTTATTGTTCGTGAAATTTATTATTCTGGAATTTTATTATTCGGGAATTTTAAAGTGTCGAGAATTTTACCTTTCGGGATTTGTCAGTCTCGTCCCAGAAAAATGTTTTCTTTTTATGTCGAATTTTGCTTTGGCTTTTTAGTTTTGAAAAAATATGAAATACATAAAATATTAACTTTTTAAACAATCCTTTTCTTTCCTGTGAATATATTGTTTTGAAATAAAACAAATATTTAAAATATTTTCACAGTTTTTATGTGGATCATATTAAATACGAACCTTCATTAAAATAGTTCCTGCGATTTTTTATGATCAAAGTAATATTAACATTTATTATTTGTTGCTAATTAAAAACTAAAAAAATATATACGAATTTCGGAAAACTCCACGACTTTCTAGCATTATTCCAAGAAAATATAAAGCCACAAAGCAATAATAACTTATTTAAACAATCATATTTGTTAACTTGTATTAATTATTTTCTCATTGAGTAAAAAGAGGTTAAAAAGGTAAAAATTTAAGAAAAAAGCGCAACAGTCTAGTATTACTATATGATAAGATAGTTATAAACAATATAAATTGGTTTAAAAATTATATTTCTTAAGTTACAATAATTATTATCACACTTTGGGTGAAAGGTGGAAAGAAAGTAAAAAAATTAAGAGAAAAGCCGTGAGTTTCTAACATTATAATGGTATTTGATTATTTAAAGAGAATGTTCTTAAAAATAATAATTAATTGTTTAAAAAATTACTTAAGTTAACTTTAATTTATTATTTAACTTTAATATTAATATTAAGTTATATATTATGTATATTATATATTAAGTTATTAGTTTATGTTAATAATAATATTTAATATTTCTTATTTCTTATTATTATTGTTATATTACCTTAATCTAACTAAAAATTTGATGAAGTTCGAAAATTTTAGAAAAAACTGCAACTTTTTAGATATATTTTGATTGAATTTTATTATAAATAAAGAAACTTATTTAAAAAATTATTTCTGTCAAATTTAGTCGAATATTGTCGGCATTCAATAAAAATATGAAAAAATATAAAAATTTGAAAAAATCGGAAAACTGCCACTTTCCAATTCTATTATGAGAGAAAATTTCTCAAAATAATGTGAAATTTGTTAAAAATTTTTTATAAAATACCAGGCATCAGTATAATTATAGTATAGTACAAAAAAATATTTGGTATTTACTGAACAGAAAAAAATAAATCACGCCAGAAACTCTCAAACACCAATTTTTCACTAATGGACTTTTTTGTAATCTTATAAAACAGATTTCTTATGGTAACGATGATTAAAAACTAATTATTCATTTATATTCTATATACCTGGAAAATTTTTTCAATGTAATCATTTTAATATTTTTTGAGAATTTTTTATAAAGAATGATTAAATCATTCAAATTAAATTATCATTCTTGCATTATTTTACTTAATTCTTCAAATAAATAAATTAAATTTAACAGATTCTATGGTGACATTTTTGAACTTATTTAATGAGATACGAATATATGCATGCTGTTCGTGAAATGAAATTTTGAATTTAAACT
>JAWWLR010000054.1:67371144-67385258 GCA_035041075.1 Acraspis erinacei | reverse complement strand
CAGTTTCGCGGAAAATTTGAATTCTTACGTTTTTCAGTTTGATTTTCAATGGCTAACACCATAAATATTGACAGTAGAAGACTCGTTAACGAACTTGCGTTTTTGAACCACAAACTAGTATGCAAAATGAAATTTGAATTGAAAAATTCCGTCGAAAGTTATTGTGTCTTCAGACAACAGACAGACATACATACATACAGACCGACATACATGTTCGTAAAAACTATTTTTTCTAACTCAGGGGGTCTCCAAACTTTGAAAATTGAAAAAAACAAGGAAACTAAAAAATAGGGTCAAAATCACACAAATCCAAGACATTCCATCTATATGATGAGAATGTAAAAATAAAATAATTCAATTTTAAGGTGATAAAACAAAATAATTTGAATCGAGAAAAGAAAATTTTCATGAATGAAAAAGTCATATTTTAACTAAAAGAAATTGAAAAAAGTACTGCGATTTACAACATTGTAAAATTTTTTTACTAAAGAAGATAGCTTTTAAACTAAAAATGGAATATTTAAACGTAGTTTAAAAAATGATCATTATTAATATAATTTACAGTAAAAAATTCATTTTCAACAACAAAAAACACAGCAAAATAGTTGGAAACTATTTAGCTTAACTATGAAAATTACTCCAAATTACATGAATTACAAGTTAACTACATGGGTCACCCACATTATTTTGTATTAACTGGATGACATTGGGATTACTCAGAATTAGCTTTATTACCATTTCATTCCAGCGGATTACTGCTAATTACATTTGGAATTGCATTTGCATTCCAATTACATGACTATAAATATATTAAAAAAAAATTGAATCGTTTATAACAAATATTGTAACAAATGTCAACTTTATTGCCGAGGATGAAGGACTTTGTATAAAGTATACGACAAGGTTAAAAAAATGGGAGGGGGTGTAGTTTTAGATTATTATAAAATTTCTATTTTTATTCAAATAACACGTTCGCTTTAGCTCAGGTTGCTGATCAATCACTCTGGCAAGCATCCCAAGCGAAGAGCTTCGGAAAGTCACAATGTAACCTAGGCAATATTTTCCTTTCAAGGCATTCGTCTTTCACCTTCTTTTTCATTCAGACAGTTTTTCATTGAAGCTCTTTTAATTAGGTGATTTTTTCTATCTTTTCGTTTTATGGTCTCATTCACGCATTTCTACCGTTCTTTCCTTGGTCTGCCTCTGGGCATGCTACCATTTACTTGAGCTACCTATGGTTGTATCGTCAGCCACTCTTTTTTACATTATTTTAACATGTACACCATGATAAATAATCTTCTGATTTCCAGTTTTATTCTAAAACAACAATCTCTTTAAAATCTCTTTTTCATATCTTTTAATCTCTTTTAAAATCTCTTTAAATCTCTTTAAACGAGCTCTTTCAAAAGCTGTTTTTCTCTGTCACTCATAATCAGAAGGACCCCTTAGCTACCATGCAATTCACTATCTACTTCTGACCATTCGAGTATGTTTTTTAACTCTTTATTTTCTTTCACTCTCCTGCTTAATCCGGATTTTTTGTTTCAGGTACACATAAAATATTTCGCTTACCATCTGATCGCAAGTACCTATTTGAAGTATCCCAAAAGGCGTATTTTACTTCAATACTTTGACCATTCATTGGGGCGTAACATGCTATGATAAATAATCATTTGATTCATAGTTCAATTCTTACGCACAACAATCCGATAGATATAAATTTATACCCTCTTAGTCAGAATCGTACCGATTCCTTAGTTACAATGTGACTAACTATCTACTCCTGACCATAGTTCTAGTCTGTTTTTAAACTACTTATTTTCTGTTACTCTAATGTTGAATCCTGTTTTTTTTTCAGGAACACATACAACATTTCTCTTTTGTCCTGATAGCAAGTACCTATAGTATTATTTGAAGTGTTCCAGAAGACTTCTTTTACTGCATTCCTTTCACCACTGATTATAATGGAGCATGCTATGATAAGTTATCTTATGATTCTCAGTTTTGTTCTAACTCACAACAATCCGGGAGATATAAATGTATGGCCTCTCAGTCATATTCAGACCCACTCCTGAGTTACAATCTGACTAAATATCTACTCCTGACCACAGTTCGAGTCCGTTTTTAAACTACTTATTTTCTTTCTCTATAATGTTGAATCCTGTTTTATGGTTTCAAGTGCTGATACAACATTTCTCTTCCCAAATGATAGCAAGTACCTATAGTATTATTTCTAGGTTCCCAGAAGGAGTCTGTTACTTTAACCCTTTCACCCACAACAATCTGAAAGATACAAATTTATGAACTCTCATTTATAATCAGACCGACTCCTTAGTTACAATCTCACTAAGTATGCACTCCTGACGATAGTTCAAGTGCGTTTTTTAACTTCTTATTTTCTGTCACTTTACTGTTAAATCCCTTTTCTCTTTGTTTCAGGCACATATAAAATATTTTGCATTCTTAAACGCATTGTTTCTCGTACGTTTTCTTCCTTAGGGTCTTTCTTTCTTATACCATTCCAAAGAACCAGTTCCCATTCTTTACCTGAAGGTTTACCGGATGCATGCCTTGCATCAACGAAAGTTTCAAGATATTTCGAGGATATTATATTGTTTGTATTATTCATTACAATTAGCAATTAGCAATGTCGTCCTAAGCTGGCGAGTCCAATTATAACGTCAGACCCGCCCGACCTTGGACAGTGGAGGAGCAGTATAGGGACAACATTAGATCCGCAATATGGATGAATTTCGAATTATTATGTATAATTGAAAGACATAATGCATTTCGTTTTTTATTATTTTTGTTTATTACTCAAATATACATAGTTTAAAACATTAACATATATTGAAAAGCGCTCGTTAATAATTAACATACCATCTGCAGCCGGATTAGAAGCGCTTGCATTTGCTTGGATTTTTCGCCAATGGAGAGGAAAACTGCAGAAAACCTTTCCTAAACACAACCCGTAATCCAAAGTCGAGATTTGATGCCGAAACTCAAAATTATTAATTTCTCAAGATCATTGTTGTCATAAAAACGTCCGTGACTCAATACAAATGATATTATATTTTTATTTTATATTTGCCGAAGAGCCTGTTCTATGCGTAACAAAGTTTCAGCTGGATTTTGCTCATCATTTCCAACCCTTATTACATGGGTCGTTCCAGTTTCTACATTTTTGACGATTGGCTTACGATTATAATTATATATTTGATGAAAGAGAGGCAAATCCAACCAACCAACGATATAATCATTCTTGGCTACCACACATAGAGGTCCTTCTTCTCGATGTGCACGATTGTGAATTATATGGGTGTAAACATCAGGAATGTCTTCTGGTTCAGCTGTGAAATACCTGTAACCATGTCCGATAGGCAGTACTCCAAGCGGGGGATGCTCCCGTACAGGGTCGCATACTGAAACATCGGTACAACATTCTCGTGTAAATAAATCGTTTAGTTATTTGAATACAGTAGTGTGGACCAGAAATGCATTGCAGCTTTTTTTCAATTTTCATGCACATCGCTCGAAAATTTGTTTCAGTTCGAAAAAAAAACAGAGGCGTTTTTTTAAACAAAACTATGTTTCGAGTTCCGCAGTGAACACCGATAAAAACGAATGTGATTGTGAGAAAAATCGTTTTAAAAAGAGGAGCACTTATATATTTCGTAGACGAATGCAATGCACAGAGTTCGAGGGTCTTCGACAGCCTTTTAGATAGCTAAAGCGACTATCTCTAGGAGGTTAAAACAAGAGTTTTTAAACAGACCAATTTCGACCAAGAGTTTCGGCCGAATATTTTTACAACAAATAAAGGGTAGTTGCGGGCAATTGTCCAATGATGGTACTGAAGGAAGAGTCCCTGAGCGGAAGCGTAACAACCCCGCCGAAAGCTGAATGAAACTGGGGGAGGTGTCTTTAAATGGCAACACTGAGATACCGGACGTCCTCTCAGAGTATGCAGCCCTATCCTTGCATGATAGACTCTAGAATGAGAGACGAAACCTTTCCCTAGCTGCTCGCGAGAGCAACATTGACACCATGAAACCACCAAAAAGTTGTAAATGTGGTTCAAAACGACCAAACACGTAAAGCATTCGAAAATGTGTCAACAAGCAGTGCCGATCACCTTATAGTTCGGGATGCTGAAAATGATTTAGATTAAACAATGACGAATAAGGGAAGAGCCCGCACTGATTGATGTTTCTGCGAGAGCTTTCGCTGATGAAAATTAAAGGCTGAAATCGTCGCTGAATGAAAGACCGAAAGTAGCTGGCGTCAACTGAACAAGAAGATTGGAATGGCCAGCCAGGATACGTCCAGTGTTCAGAGTATGATTTGACTACGTAACATCTGGTAGAACTTTCACGGAAAGGGTTTGAAAGTTCGTCCAAGAAATGAGGATCTTCAACCACACACTGAACAAGTCAAAGCTGCTGACAATGAAGCAGCAGATAGTTGACAAAATGCGGTTGTTATCTGAAGCAAGGAGTGAATGCAGAATATGGAGAGATGGATCAGGAACAATTAGCATATTGTCGCTGACCTATTGCTTCTGCTCTGTTATCAACCTCTTTCTGTCAAAAATCCACCTAATTCCTAGAAGGTAGTAACTTTTTGGAGGAAGGTATATCAGATTCAAAAAATCTGTAGTGTTAAATTAAGGTGTCGTTTCCATCTTAATATACAGTGACCGCATTTTACCTGAAGATGTTCGTAGCGATAGGTGCAGAGCGTATCATGCACACGCTGAGTACATAGAAAACGTAGTAACTGGGTGGCCCATCCACGCAGAAAGAACATATCTTCACAAAAATGATAAAGCCCTAATAGTTCCTTATAACCATCTTTGTTGCTCTTACGGTGTTGACCTCAACCCTTCCCGCTCGAACGCTCCGCGGGAGATAGAATCAATTGTTTTCACACTCAAAGCCTGACATCGTTCGCCAAGACTTCGAGAAACGAACTATATTCGTGATCGAATTTTCGACTCCGGTCGACTAAAAAATCACTTCCAAGTAAAATAAAAAGGAGGAAAAGTATAAATGCACCATAAAAGGGAGCTAGAGCAAATTATCGGAAACAGATATCAAATATCTCGTAAATTTCTGCAATTTTGTACAAAATGGTTGAATCATCAACCAGAACCGATTCATTTTCCATCAAAGGTTTTCAGTTTTTCACCAAAAAACTCAAATTTCTACGAATAGGGTTGAATTTTTAAACAAATGATCAATATTTTAACTAAAAAGATCAATTTTCTGCAAAGAAGACTAATTATCAAACAAAAATCTTGCCTACAAAAACACTTCAACTTGCAAGAATTAGTTAGAATTTTGACCCAAACAAAAACCACAAGTTTTAATCAAAGGCAGTCGAATTTAACCTTTAAAGCAGATTTTCTTCCAAATGTATCAATTTTTAACCAAAAAGTTATATATTTTTTTAACCAATACAATTAATTTTCTACAAAAAAGACAAAATCTCGACAAAAAACGTACATTTTTAACAAAGAATTAAATTTTGAAGCAAGAATATTAATTTTAAAATTAAAGATAAAGATTTTTAATGAATTTCTTACATTATTAAACAATGAGTTAAATAGCCAAAAACAGCGCCAGATTATAGAATATCATGTAATAGTTAAATTTTTATTTAAGAAATCCATTTCCAATAAAAAAATGAATTTTCATGTTCCGAGAACATGAATTTCCATGATAAAAATTCATTTCTTAACTGAAAACTTAATTTTTCAACATAATCGCTAAATTGCTTTAAAAAATTAGTATTTTTAACAAAAGAAAACAATATTTTAAAGAAAGTATTTGATTGGCTTGAAACTATAAAAAAATCAAATTCCAACAAAATACACGAATTTTTAACTGAGATGAACAACTTTTTACTAAGAAAAATAATTTTTTCCAAAAAACAAATAACTTTTAACAAAATAGTTGAAATTTGAACGAAAAATATTCTTTTTCACAAAAAATACCTCTTTTATAAAAAATCTTTATATACCCGCAAATGTACATTTTGAAGCTAGCACTTAAATTTTCAACGAAATAATTATAAAATAATATTATACAATGAACTCCAACCGATAAAGCTTTAAACAAATATTTCTATTTTTAACGAAGGAAATTAATTTTCGATCCGAAACCACCAATTTTTCAAAAATGGCATACATTTTTAAAGAGTCTGATCAATTTTTGAACTAAAATGGATCCATTTTTAAGCAAAAAATACAAGTTAAAAAAACAGTTTAATTTAAAAACTAAAATTAAAGTTTTCTACACAAAAACATCAATTTTTAAACAAATAGTTTAATTATTAGTTATAAACATTATTTTTTAACAGCAAAAAAAGGAATTTTTAACATAATCATATTGAAATTTCAACCAAAATTATAATAAAAAAAATATTTGAAGTAAACTATAAGAGAAATTTTAAAAAATCGAATTTTCGACCAAATACATTAATTTTTTACAAAAAATTTGCATTTTGTATCAATTTAAATTTATTTTTTTACAAAAATGATAAATTTTCAATCAATATATTTAATTTATAACTAAAAATATTCATTCTTTACCAAATTAGAATGGTTCAATTTCCGGTAGAAAAACTTTATTTTTAAGCAAAAAGATGAATTTTCAACGAAAAATTTTATTGTAACAATTTCAAGAAAAAGTGATTAGGTTTTAGATTAAGAAAAGTTTCAACAAAACCGTTGAATCTTTAACTAAAAAATTTTATTTTTCAACTAAGCAATTTGATTATTTGGTTGAGAATTAACTAATTTATTAAAAATTTAACTCTTATTGAAAATTTTACTGTTTATTTGAAAATTAATTTCTTTTTTGAAAATTAACACTTTCGGTATGAAAATTGAAACTTTTGATTGAAAAATAACGAATTTTTTTTTTTAAAGTCATATTTAAGTTTGAGTTGAAAATTTATAATTGCAGTTGAAAATTGAAGTTTTTTTTTCTCGAAAATTTGCCTATTTTGTTTCCATTGTTTTCAGAAAATTCAACTAGTTGGTAATTGGTAATTGGTAATTACCAATGTTTTTGTTAATTGAACTATAAGTAAAGTGTTTCCAAATACAAAAAAGGTACATCAATTTCTTACATTTGCGATAATTAATTTATGTGGTATTAGTGAACAAAATTTATAATCATGTAGGATTGTCCTGATTTTCTAATTATCATAATTAACTCATTTTATTTTTTTAAGGATCAGTCTTACCTCTGACATTTCTTATCAGTATACTTAGGAATTGAGAAAGATTGAAAATTTGTGAACAAATAAGAGAACCAATTAACCCCGTAGGAACATTATTTTTGTTATCTCAGTCAAACACTTCTAGTATCAATTTAATTATTTTTAACGACACTTGAAAATACGTAAGATATTTTATATCTTTTACCTAATTGTAATCATATTTACTCTCTAATCCTTTTAATTTTTTAGTGGAATTATTAATTTTTTTTACCGTTTCACTGCAGAGCTTGATTTTTAAATTTTTAAACAATAAAAAAAATTGCAAAAATACACGTATATCGAATTTTTAACTAGACATTTGCATTTTTAACCTAATAGTTACTTTTCCAAAACGATAAATTGAATTTACATAAATTGTTATTTTTAACTTTGAAGAAATGGTAGATTAATATAAGTTTGCAACATTAAATATTGATATGAAAAAATGAATTAAAAAACAAATTTTGAACAAAATATTTCAATTTTGAATAAAAGAGGTGAAATCACGAACTAATATAAATTTAACCAAACCATTGCATTTTTTACAAAAAAGATGGAATTTTAAACAAATAGTTTAATTTTATGCCCAATTAGGTGAATTCAACCAAAAAGACGAATTTCTAACATCATATTTAATACGATAGTTCCAGACCAATCTAAAAATTCTATAACCCCTTCCTCACACTAATCCCCTTCCCACCGAGTGAGTCACGCCTACTACGAAAGGGAAACGGCTTAATGGTGTAATAGTAATAATAATAATATTTGAGTCCTCAAAAAACAGAATAATTATTTTAATTATAAAAAATAAAAATTTAACTAGAATCGCAACAGTTGAATATTCTGAAAGAAAAATTAATTAAAAAAAAAAAAATAATTTTCAAGTAAATAGTCGAATTTTCGAGAAAGAAATCTTTAAGACAAAAAAACTTTTAAATAAGACATTTTTCATTTTAACTGGAAAAATTAGTTTTTTTAAACAACACAAATTAATATAATATAAATCTTTAAACCGGGAATTAATTTTCTACCAAAAAAATACGCATTTTGAACAATATTTATGCATTTTTAAGTAAGTAATTGAAGTTTCAACTTTTAAAAAAACTCTCAGAAAAACTGAAATAGTTAAAATTTTAGAAAAAATAAATAAATTTCCATTGCAAAACAAAAGAATTTTCAACAAAATAGTTGAGTTTGCATAAAAAAACTTAATTAAATATCAATTTTCAACGAAATATTTAGATTTTAAAGGAAAGTGATACATCTTCAACTAGAATATTCAAATTTTGAGTAAAAATAAATTTTCAACCAAACAATAACGATCGAAAAAAGATGAATCTTTATTCAAAAAAATTGGATTTTTTGAATTTTCTACAAAGACAATAATTTTCCACTAACGGATATAAATTTTAAAAAGATTATAAAAGTTGTAATGTAAACAAAAAAAGAAAATTGCTGTATAATATTTTTACTCGAACCAAAAAAACTGTTTAAGCACAAAGATTATTTTTATTTACAAAAAATAAACATTCAAATAGAAATGCATCAGTTGAACATTCAGATAGAAAAATTAATTTAGAAAAAAGAAGAATTTTCAGCTAAATACCTGCATTTTTAAGAAAAAAGGTGCATCTATAAAACAAATTTCTAACACATTAGCTCACCTTTCAACCAAACAGTTTGATTTTTGATTAGGAAAACAATTTTTAAACAAAATATTTTTTCATTTGCATTAGAGCAAGTCAAAATAATAACAAAAATTTTTCTGACTTTTTATTCGGTTCTATATAATTAAATGAGATTTAATCGAAATAATGAGAAAACCTTGAAAAAGGGGAAGATTCATCAAAACAGGAAAAAAGGAGAACTCTTGAAAAAGGCTAAAAGGGGGAAAAGAGAAAAGAGTGTAAAGTTTTAAATATGAGAGTTATTTTCATTCTAGAAAGGGTCAAAGTTTCGTGCTCATAAGTCATGACATATTGCGGCTGCACAATTATTTTTTTTTTTAGAATAATACAGAATTTCATTATCAAAAAATTTCCTCATAGAGTCATCATCGTAGCTTTATCAAGAAATAAGTTATTTAAACAAAGTTGTACACGAATAATGAAAAATTAGTGAAATTTGGTGGGGGCATAGCTCATGACCTTTCAGGGCTAGCGCAAAAATTTCTGTTGCAAAAATATTTTCTGGGCTCCTAGTAGAGATTCTTAACAAATAAAATTCGAATGATTTCACTACACGAAACCACTATGGATTTTCTTTAATCATACCGTAAATTTTCACTAATTGATCACTGAACAATAGTTTCCTGAAATTTCAATAACTTTTTTTAGAGAGAAAACAGGGAAAAGCCACTGAAATTTTGTTGACTAACATTAAGTTTTAACAGATAAAAATATCTATAAGTTATAATATGAGTAATAAAATAATAGTAAATATTTACCAATCAAATTAATGAGGACAGCGGAAGTCAAAAGAATTCCAAAGACCCTCATTTTTTCTAACAAAAAAAAAAACGGATGCAACAAGAAATTCGCGATCAGAGGGCAACTAATGAATATTTTTAAAGAGAATGAAGTAATAAATACTAGTCATTATCAGATTGGTACTTCTAAATTAATTAGATTGAAAGAAAAGAGCGCATTTTTCTGAGGTATTTGCATTTCACAATCCGAATCAGTTTTATTTACTTGACGTTCCACAGAAAGTTAAGAATATATATATAATGTATCGTACAGACTAGTCAAAAGACGTAATTTATGATTGTGTTTATACCTTGGAAACTCATATTTCAGTAAGCCTATTTGTACAACAGTAATTACTTCTATATGAAAAGGAAAAATTAGTTGCTTAACATGCAATTCTTATTTAACATAATATTAATTATTATTATTTCCACATAATAATTTAATATTAATATTTTACAATGATGAATACTAATTGTTTGTTTAGTAGCGCAGTTTATTTTATCAGATAAAAATAATTACTTTTTTATTATCTTAGGAAATGAGTATCTACATTCTGATTTCGAAATAATCGGAATATATATATTTTAATTTTTTCTGGAAAAGTTGAAAATGTTATTAATAATAATTAAAATTTTCAGAAAAATAGAAAGTAAAAATTATTTAAATTATTCAATGAAAATAATTTTTAATGATTTTTAGGTTATCACAATTATACAGTTTTCGAAATGTTTATGATGTTGTGAAATGAGTATCTGAACTCAATTGTTAAAATTTTACTTAAATATTTATTATTTTTGCGAAAAAAGTATAAAAGGATATCAATAATTATAACTTTTATAAAAATATAAAGTAGAAGTTATTTAAATTTTCAAATGAAAATAATTTTTTGTTGATTTTTATGTTGCGGCACTTCGTGAAGCGACTCTTTTCAAGCTGTTTGTATATTAATAAGGATTTCTGACTTTTCTCCACTATCAATTTTGTATTTAGAAATTTCCAAACAATTTTACTTCATAATCAAATTTAGTTGCAGAAGTTTCTTAACATTATTGATAGAAGATAACGTTTAAATTGTAAACGATTGTTCAACATTTCGAAATAATCTTTTTCTTAACATTTTGCTACCATGGCATAATTTCTTAACTTTTTTACATTTTCACAGAAATAAGTAAAACGAAATAATAGAAAAAACTTATTATGAAGAATTCCAATAAAAATTTAGAAGCTTTATTAATAATTTTGAAATATTTTGAAATTAAATTTTTAAAAATATTTCTGGGAAAATTTTTATCTGTTAATATTTAATTTTAAAGGAATGATTTTGAGTTTTAAAGACCTCAAAATGTTCGGAAAATAAATATGGAAGACTTTAAAACAATTATTTTAATTTTTCAGGATTTAAACAAAATTGAGGCTAACACAGTTTTTCAGGGTGCCAAGAGAATGAAAAATATATACTTAACATTCATGGGGAAATGTCAAATTGAGTAAATTTAAGAGATATTTTAAAAAATTTAACGATTAAAAAAAAGGAATTCTTTAGGCTCCTAAAACAATTTTTTTTATTTTTTAATTCGACAAATTAACTTTAGGAGAAAATGGAAAAGGTTTGCAAAACATTTCAAAATATTTTCTAAAATTTCGAAAAAGAGTAAAAGATTTTGAAGCAAAATTTTTCAATTTGGTAACATCGAAGAATAAAAAAAATAAACCATTAATCAAATTTGATTAATTAAATAAATTGAATTAAATACAAAATTGTGGATAATTTGAGCGGAAAACTGAATGCCCATATCGCAAAGTATCACACGTCCTTAATTAAAAGAACATTAAAAGTTTCTATTGAATAAATAAATATTAAAATCCCTAAGAAAATATGAAAGATTTTCAGGTAATTTTTTTACATTTTGAATGATTTTTCAAAATGTTAAGAAAAATTCGAGTCATCTAAAAATATTTTCAGGAATTTCATAGGTTTTGCAAGGGTTCAAAATATTTAAAACTTTGGAAGCATTTCCGAAAATTTTTCGAAACTATTACTTCTTTCCGATATTTTAAAAGTCCTAAATATGTTTTGAAAAGGCCCGAATTTTCCATGATATTTTGTAAAATCCTGTAAAATAATTTTTTTTTCAATCTTCTAAATTCTTTTTTGACACATATGAAATATTCAAAAACCTTTTCTAATTTATTCTTTCAGATTCTAATTTAAGCAAGAATACCAGAGCATGAACCATTTTAACAAATAAATATTATTAAAAGGTATTTTAAAATTTGATAGTTTGATCCCAAAAAATTCTTTTATATTAAAAACATCAGTACTAAAAAGAACAGATAAATCCTTGACCAAAAATGAGATTTTTTTACAAAATATTTAACTTTCTAACCAAGAAGGATAATTTTTAAATGAGTAGTTTAATTTTCAACTAAAAGCGACGCATTTTTAATGAAAGTACAACTTTATACAAAGTACATTTGTTGATTTTATAGTTTTTCAAAATTTAGAAGGAGAAATCAATATCCAACAAATATTGATTTTAGAACAGTAGACAAAAATGTTAAAATCCAATTATTTTATACTAAGCAGATTAATCGTGAAACAAAAATCTTAATTTTCTAAAAAAAAGAAGAAATTTCAATAAAAGACATTAATTTTCAACCAAGAAAGACAGATTTGTATATAAAATAAAATTTTCAAATTTTCAGTTAATCTAAAAATCCTTAACTAAAATCAAGAAGCTTCAAACAGAAAAATGAATTTTTAACAAAGTAGTTCAATTTCCAACCAAACAATTTTTAAGCAAAAAAAAAAGATAAATTTAGAGCCAAACATGGAATAGTTACACTTTCAGTTAAGAAACTTAATTTTTAAACAAAAAGGAAAAAAAACAGTGGAAAACTATTTGGATGCCCTATGTAAACTACTTTAAATTATATGGATCACTGTGGCTTACAAATTTATTGAACTCTTTGGCAACCCTGCACAAATTTTTAAATACTCTGAAATTCTCGAAATCTTTTTAAATTTGTAAATATATTAAAATAAATAACAAATTTTAAATTTCTCTAGAAATACCTTCAAATCGAGTCAAAATATTTGGAAATCCTACAAATTCTTTCGAATCTGTTAAAATACCATAAAATCTTTAAAATCCTATATATTCTTTATTGTAAATATAAATATAGAATTTTTAACCCCTTTTGAAATCTTCTGAAATATTTAAAACTCTTTAAATATTTAGAAATTATTTTTCTTTTTTTATTATTTATTTATAAAAAAATTTAAAGTTTTAATCTCTTTTACTTCGGAGGTCTCTCTTCTCTGCAAAGTTACTTATTTTTATCTTAAGAATTATATTTCGTCGAAAAAAATAACCTTGTCATTTATAAAAGGCGAAAAACAGTGATAATTATTACTTTATTTTTTCAAATCTAAAGTTGTTGGAAATAATATTATTTTTAAGGTGAAAGGAAGTGATTCTGAAAAAAATTCTTCTTTTATTTGTTAAAAAAATGTAAATCATGCATAGTTATCGTTAGTAATAATCGCAATTGTGTTTGAATGGCAATTTTTTGCTTAAAGGTATTGTTTTTTTTTATGAGAAAATAATTAACTTAAAGAAAAATGGTCGGGTTCAAAAATATCTTCAAATTAGTTGCAACTAATTAATTTCTTGAAAAATAGTCTCCACAATATCTGACTTATCATTGTATTCTTTTTAAGGGAGTGGCTGACCAAAGAAGGTCATTACTACTTGAGAAGGCGCATCTCGCGAGTATTCTGATAATTAATTTTTAACCAAAAAGTATTAAATTTGGGCACGCTAAGTCATCTATTTTCAGCCCAAATTGAACACTTTTAAACTAAATAGTTTAATTTTCAGTACAAAAGGAGGACGAATTTTCAATAAAACAGTTACTCTTCAACCAAATAGCTGCAATATATAAAAAAATTTAATTTTTAACAAAACACATATAGTTTTTTTTTTAAATTGTCGCATTTGCTACCATTTTCCATAAAAAGGAAAGAATTCAAATAAACAGTTAAATTTTCAAAATTTTTTCTTTTTTTTAATTTACAATAGTGATGTTAATTAATTTATCGAAGATACTTCAATCATTTTAATTTTGATACTAGAAGAATATAATTTTGAATTGAACCAAATTGTGAAAAATTCCTGAAAATAATCAAGAATATAATGACCAAATTTGGACAAACACCATAAAATGTCACCATTTCAATCTGAAAAAGACGCCTTCCCTTTCCTCTTCTAAAAAAAAGAAAAGAAAATAAGAGTTAATTCTTCATTTAGACAAAAATAAAAAGGAGAAAAGAAAAATGAGAAGGCAACCAACCAAATCCCCTTCCTTCTC
>JAWWLR010000054.1:67274015-67289380 GCA_035041075.1 Acraspis erinacei | reverse complement strand
TGAAAATCGTTTAAATAATGATCATTTACTGTCACTATTAAAAATATGTTAGCATAGATTCTTTTGCAGGATGTTTCGAATTAATTCAGTAAAAAAATCAAGCTTATTACTGAAAATTAAAAATTTTCGAAATTCGCAATTGTTTATTTAAATTGTTTAAATAATTAACAATTGTTGGTCACTATGAAAAATATGCAAGTAAGGAGTCTTAGGAAAAACAATTTAAGTTGACTCCATAAAAAAATCAAGCCTTTTCACGAAAACTGGTCAAAATGTGCATTTGTTTATAAACATTTTTTAAATAATAAACAGTTTTTGGTCACTATGAAAAATGTGATAGCAAGGAGTCTTAGGCAAGATATTTTAGGTTGATTCCGCAAAAAAATCTAGCCTTTTCATCATAAAATGGTCAACACGTTTATTTGTTTATAACAATTGCTTAAATAATTCACATTTTTTGGTCACTATGCAAAAAATTATAGTATCGAGTCTTAGGCAAAACCATGTAAGGTGATTTCGTAAAAAATCAAGCCTTTTCATCAAAAAATGGTCAAAATATGAATTTATTTATAAAAATTGTTTAAACAATTCACATTTTTGGTCACTATCAAAAATGTGATAGCAAGATGTCTTAGGCAGAATATTTTATGCTGACTTCGTAAAAAAATCAAGCCTTTTCACAAAAAATGGTCAAAGGGTGCATTTTTTTATAAATTTTTTAAAAATAATAAACATTTTTTGGTCACTATAAAAAATATTATAGTAATAAGTGTTGTGTAAAACATTTTCAGTTAATTCCGCAAAAAAAATCAAGCCTTATCATCATAAAATGGTCAAAATGTGCATTTGTTTATAAAAATTGTTTAAATACATCACATTTTCTTGTCACTATGAAAAATATGCAAGCAAGGTGTCTTAGGGAAAACAATTTAATTTGATTCCGCAAAAAAATCAAGCCTTTTCATCATAAAATGGTCAACACGTTTATTTGTTTATAAACATTTTTAAACAATAAACATTTTTTGGTCACTATAAAAAATGTGATAGCAAGGAGTCTTAGGCAAGATATTTTAAGTTGATTCCGCAAAAAAATCAAGCCTTTTCACCATAAAAAGGTCGACACGTTTATTTGTTTATAACAATTGCTTCAATAATTAAGACTTCTTTTATTGTAAGCTCAAATCTTTATCTGGCATACTGTATACAAGAGCTACGGGTCCAAATTAGCTAATCATTGCAAATCACGAAAAAATAAATGTTGTTAATTAATTTGTTTATAACATTATTAAAAAAGTCTTGGTTGCTCTAACCAAATAATAAATTTCTTGTACTTAGTTTCTAAATTGATTAATGACCTGTTTTAATGAATTTCAAACTCTCAGAAGAAATGGTATCATGAAAAAGTTTAGCAACAAAAATTCGTAAGTTTGTTGTTAAATAGCAAATTTCCGTTTAGTCAAAAAAAAAAAAAATTTTGCAGGTAAATGTTATACCTGGCAGCCTTAGGGTCACAAATTGTTACTGAAACATATAATCACACGCTTTAGGGCTTTAAAAAATCACACTCTCCGAGGATTCGAACCCTACCTAAACTACCTAACTTAGTGCATTTTACCGCGCACTCTAACCACTTCGCTATGGAAGCACTTGAAGTTTGATTACAGAAAATTCGCTGAATGGTGTGACGCTCACAGTGCTATTTGCTAACAGAAAGCTTGATAAAATCGCCGAATTATTATACGGTAACTTTATTTTAAATGTACCAATATTGTATAACAAAAAAAATAAACAATGATTAACAATTTTTTTTCCCTCTCAATTCGGAACTTCGTGACATAAAACTTCGATATCAACGATATCTATTATTATTCTTATATTCTTAAATAATTAATTAATTATTAAATTATTAATTTTTTCATAATGTTAAATTAAATAAAGATTAAAATTTAGTTTCTTAAAATTAGGTATCATGGATTAATTATGTATTCGAAGGTTGCATAATTGAAGTTTTGAAACGATAAAAAAATAATTAACAGTTTTAAAGATTTTTTAAGAATTTTGTTAAGTTGCACGGAAATGAAAGACTTTTTTCAGCTTCCTAGGAAAAATTTAAATAATTTTTTCTTTCCAATAATTTATTTCTAGATATTATTTAAAGAGATTTCAAAAGATTTCCAAAATCATCAAAGAAAATTCTATAAGATTTTAAAGCAATTTTTTTTAATTTTGTAGAAAAAAATATATGCAAAATGTAAATAATGTTTAGAGATTAGAAGCTTTAGAAGTTCTGACAAGATAAAAAAAATTTCCTTATCTTAGTATAAAAATTTTACATAAATTTTTATTTTGAAAAATGAACTTTAAGAGAAAATTATAAAATGGTTTTAAGCATATCAAACTAATTTTAAAGCTTTCAAAACTAAACTTTAGGAGCTTTAAGATAATTTGGAAAGTTTTCAAGAGAATGAAAAAGTTTGCTTAAAATCTCTGGGATAATTTAGAAGATTAGAAAATAATTTTTTTTAATTAGAAATATTCGAAAACTGGGAAACATTTTCGAAAATTTATCAAATATTTCTTGATTCATTGTCAACTTCTAAAAGCTCTAAATATACTATAGAAAAATATACTATACTATAGTACTATAGAATAGAAAAATTTCTTTCAAATCACACGTCTCAGGCATTCAAAAATCTTTTTTTAAATTCTCTCAAAGATCTTATTAAAATTATATTTATATACTAAAATTAAAAACAAACTGCTAATTCTTATTTTGATCCTCTTAGTTCTTAGAACTTAAGTTCAACATTGAATTATTATAAGACTTCGAAAAATAATTTTTGATTAATTTATGTTTTGTGAAATAAACAAAAATTTCGTTGATAGTCCTTGGAATGACTGTAAAAACATTAAGATATTTTATCTTTGTTACAAAGTCTATTTGATTTAAAAAATATCCCATTTTTATATAGATATATAATTATATAAAAATCCAGGGCTTTTTTGGGGTTTTTAATTCCACGACAAAAAATTCCACAGCATCGCTTGAGGTCCAAAATAAATTCAGGTATTGCAAAATAAAGTAAAAATGTTATTTTTAATTATTATTTTAATATTTGTTTCTTACTCAGCGTTAAATTTTATTCTGAACTACCCTGCAAAATTTACCTCATTTAAATAAATTAATTTTGTTACAATTATTAATAAATTTCCCGAATTGGACAATTCTCCAATAATAAAACTCAGCAATAATGAAATTAATGAATAATAAAATTATCGCATAATATACTTCCAGAGTTTTAAAATTAACTTATAATAAAATTATCATATAGTAAATTTCACAAATAATAAAATTCCGGAATTACAAAAATTAAATATTTGTATAAGCAAAAATTTGTTTAATACTTACTGTTATTCAATCATTTTCTTTTGAATAAATAAATATTATCTATAAACAAATAATATGTGATCGTTTCAATTCGGAAATTTTCTAGTTCGAATATTTCATAATTCCGCAATTTTCAATCCACAGTTTTATTAATCCGGAATTTCGAAAATCGCTAATATTATAAATTGTCCGAAATTTTATTATTCTGGAAAGATCCTATTCAGGAATATTAGTGTGTGGGAAATTCTGTTTTTGGAGACTTTTCAGTCGTCACTAAAAAAATGTGTTCAGTAATATTATATATTTATTAAAAATACAGCAATCAAAATTTTTTTTGATTCTATTTTTTAAATTTCTAAAATTATTTCTTGAATTTAAAATAACAATAATTGCAAAAATGCATATTTCTGAATGGAAATTATTTTCAATCATTGTTATTATAAATTCAAACAATATTTTTAGAAACTTTACACATTATGACTATTTTATTATTGTATTTGATATAAATAAATAATTTTGATTCAAAAATAATTTTTTTAGTTGTCTTAATTCTGGAATTTTATTATTTGGGAACATTTAAATTCATTAATATTATAAACTGTCCGAAATTTTATTTTTCGGGAATTTTCTAATTAAATTTTTAGATATAATTTAGGCGAAATATGGTAAATACAATTTTATTTTATTGTAGATTTCTTTTGGTTCAGCAACTTTTGTCTTTTAATCTTTTTCTTCCATTGTATAGTTTCTTCAAAAGAATTGTATTTTTTTTAAATTTTTTATATTATTTTTTACTATAAAAAAATTTACTCTTACTGTCTAAAAATGATTAACAGCAAAGTTGCAGAATTTTTTTGGGTGAATAATTTTTTTCTTGTGATTTTTGCTTTTACCTTTTTTGGAAGAACAATTTTTATCTAATCATTTTTTCATAGCTTGTGTCGATTTTAAATTTATTATTTTATTGTAAGTTTATTTATTTTAATATTTTAATTTATTATAAATTTTTTATAAATTTAATTTTTTTATTTATATTATTGTTTCTTACGAATAAAAAAACTACTATTTAGATTATTAATTTTTTAAAATTATTTATGCTTTAAAAATTGGTTCAAAATCATTTATGGCCATTTCTTTTAAAGTTTTTATGCCATTTTTATAATTGATAAAGTCACGTCAAAAATATTTTCGTTTATTGAAAAGTTTAAAATTCAAATACAAGACTGATAAACACTTTTTAGTTTATTCAGTCTTCAAGTTAAAAATATTCTCATCTTGTAAATTGGAGAAGTCATGCATCCGTGATCATGATACGTTATTTACGAGTTATTATTTAAAACTATAAAACTAATAAATATTTTCACAACTAATCTATTTTGGCTTACTTTATTCTCACTACAAATATTTTCTTTATTAAATTATTTTAAAAAGTTTATAAACTCAAGAAAAATCAATAATTTATGAAAAATTATAAGAAACTTGAATGAAAATTAAAAAATTAAATAATAGGCTTAAATAATAGTTATTTGTTCATCACTTAAATACATTTTTCGATTCCTAAATATATAAAATATGAAAAATATATAAAATAAATTTAATTTAAATAATAAATAGAAAACTCAGTTTTAACTTTTTTTAAACTATTTTCAGGGTTTTTTTTTGTTTTAGGCCAAAGGCATTTGGTAATTTTTATTTCGAATTCTTCTCTGTAGATAACAAATTCTCCAATTTTTATAAAAATTCCAATATTTGGTTATCAATTCATCTTCGTTGGTCCAAAGCTTGACTGTTCTGTTGAAAATTAATATTTTTTTCCAGAAATTTCTTTAAAATCTTTTGTAACAAAATTTCGTCTTTTTTATAAGAGAATTCATCTTTTGGTAGAAAAGTTATCTTGTTTTAATGAAAGTTAGATTTTTTTATTAAAGAATTAACTATTATATTTTTTCTTTAGAATTCAACTCTTTTTGGGAAAAATTCTATTATTTTATTAAAAATTCATCTATTTTGTTGAAAACTTAAAATTCTTTAATTTTGTTTGTTGAATTAAACCATTTTTGATTTTTAATTAAAATAGCTTTTTGCTGAAATACCAACTATTTTACTTTTTTCATTGAAAATTGAAATTTTTTTAGAAGTTTGACGATTTGCTTTAAATCTAAACTACTTTGTTAAGATTTTTTTTTAGTTAAATGATAATCAATTTAGTTTATAATTGATATATTTGTTTGAAAATATAACATTTGTGCTAAAAATAAGTTTTATTTTTGTAAAAAATTTGTTTTTACGTTAGAAAAATGTTTTAGTGGAATATTTAATTATTTAGCTTAAACTTAACTTTTTTTGCAAATTCCTGTGTTACGGTTAATAACTTAAAATAATTTATATTTAATTCGTTTATTTTTATATATTTTTTTCGTCAAAATGCAACTGGTGCCATAATAATCTTCATCAGACAACATTTAAAATTATTGAGTTTTGATTTAAATTAATCGAAATTAAATAAACACAAAAAGTAAATCGTTTAAAAATTACGAAGTCGGAACATTATCAAAATTGCAAAATAAAAGGTAGTCAATTAGTACAAATTTAGGCAATAAATTATAAATTGACCAATTCTTTTTTAAGTAATGCAAAACTGGATTTTTCAAAATCCAGCTCTTTCGAATTTTAAATGTTTTTATTGGGACTATTACTAATTTATATTTGACAATTTGAAAAAATGTTATACTATAGCAGCAAGGAAAAAGCTGTTTAAGGGCAAAACATTGAATTTCATTTATAACAGGCGTGATCTAAATTATTACCGGTAGAAAACAAATTATGTTATTTTGTTATTTATCTGAGGTTTTTTTTTATAAAAAAGCAGTACACCTTGTGGTTTCCGTAAAATTGTATGACTCTCAAATTTTTTCTGAAATACTTAAATAAATTTTATGATTTTGTTCATTATTATTATTTTAAAGCTTTTTTTCAAAAAGCTTACGGTAATACTATATGAATGAATTTCAAATTTAGTGGTCAGATTAGAATACTAATAAAATAATCAGTTATTCTATTAGAAATTTGAAGAAAAGTTTACAATAAATTTCTTCTAAAATTGAGAGCCATGGGTTTTTTTAATTTTCCTGTTTATATGCTGCGTTACTTACACACGAAATTTAATTTATTTACTAATATTTAAAATTAAAAAGATTAAAATGCATTTACTAAATGCAAAGCAATAAAATAAAAGAAAATGTTAATTTATTGTAAATGTATTAGTAAAATATACTTATTATACCTACTGATAGAATTTTAAATTAAAAGACCATTTATTTGTTAACAAAAAAAAATTGAGAAGTAGGAAATAATTATTAGATATTTTTTAAAGTTATGAAAATATAATTTTTCTCAGATTTTCGAGAATATTCAAAAAGATTTATGAAAATTTCAAGTATTTCGAAAATAATCCAGAAAATTAAAAAAAATATTTTATTTTATTTTACGGGATTAAAAAATATAAATTTTGAAAATCCTGAATACCATTTCAACTGCTTCTTTTTTTTATTGTTAACATATTCTGTTAAATAAAAATCTTCCCCTTATTTTCTTGCAAAATTTATGATATATTTTGAATGACATTAAATATTTTTAAATGTCCTCTTGAGATTAATTTTCGAAAACAAACAATCATTTTCAATTTTCCCAGGAATCTTAAGAACATATTTAATTATCTTTGAGCCTTTCCTTACGAAATATTTTTAAAATTTTTAATATTTTACTTCAAAATCTTAAAAAGTCTACGTAAATAACTTAATATAATAAATAATTTGGTAATTTTTGAAATAACTCGTGTTTTTCCTAATATTATTTTTAAATCTGCGTAAAATTGAAAACGTGTTAAATGTCTTTAAAAATGATTTAAACTTGATATAAAATGCAAAAAAATTTCCATAAAGTCTTGCAGATTTTTTTTTTTAGAATTTTGAAGAAAACTTAAAATGTTTTGGAATCTTTCAAAAATTTCCCTTAAATTAAAATAATTAAAATGAAGAAGATATAATTTTCCCAGGAATCTAAAGAATTTTTTTATTGTTTGGAATCCTTCCCAAATTCTCAAAAATCCGTTAAAGTTTTTTTTCGATTTCAAAAAAAAATCTAAATTTATTTAGAATTTTTAAGAATCTTTTCAAAGTATAAATAATTTTTGAATATTTCTTAGACTCCTAAATACCTCTTCAACTTATTTGGATTTTTTCTAACAAAATTTTAGTCTGAAAAAATTGTAAAATTTTTCACTAAAACTGTGTATTTTATTTCCAAATTTTAGGAAATCATATGGATAAAGAAAGTCTTAATTTTCTTTATAATCTGAAGAAAACTGTTCAATTTTATTGAAACTTTTAACAATTCTCAAAAAGGTTTTCTACTTTTTGTTTAAATTCTTCAAAGATCTTTATTTAGATAAAAATTTCAGAAATCTTTTCAAGTTTAAAAATATTATTTGTAATCTTTTCAGAACTTCGAAGTAAATCTCAAACTCTAGCGAATTTTTTCTAAAATTCTTTAATATTATAAGAATTAAAAAAAATTATTTTTCTCAATGTCATTCTTTCTGAGTGTCAACCTATTATTTATTAAATGGCTGAAACTTTTTGCTGAGTAATGAGGGGAAGAGAGGGAGAAATTATGAGGCAGGAGGATTTGGGACGTGGGGAGGGGCTAGGGACATGAGGGAAAGTGAGAATGTGATAAGTATTTGGAGTGAGGTAAGGGGTAGGGAAATGGGATGAAGCAAAATTGGGGAGGGGTACTGATGAAAAGTAAGAGGGGGGGGGGAATGAGAAGAAGTGGGGAAGGGAAATGATAGACAGTGAGAGGGGAGGGTTTGAAGTGGGGGAAGGGGATAATGTTGGCTCGGTTGTTAAGTGAGGGGAGTGGGGGAAGGGGTAGGATGGTAGAGGAGAGGAAGTGAGGGATAACGAGAGGAAGTGCTCTTGTTTTCCCTCACCTTACTCTCCGAAATCTCATTTTCCTTTCCCTCCACTTACTACACGCCCTCACTTCCCCTCGCCAAAAAAAATTATCCGTAAAAGTCTTTCCTTTTCTATATTTTTTAAACATACATTCTTTAAAGAATAATATAGAAAGATATAAAATTAAAATAATTTTTTTTTAAATAATAAAAGAATAAATATTGAAAGAATTTAGAAAAATTTGTAATTCGTATTTAAAGATCAAGCCAACCTATTTTTTAATTTTTTTTATTGAATTATTTAAGTATATTTGAAGTTAGAATCTAAATTTCAAAATATTTACCTAGGCATAATAAAAATATAATCAAAGAATATCTGAGAAGTGAATATCGACTGACTGCCTTAAAGGAATTTTACGTAAAATTAACCCCCTTTCCAGCTTTACAAAAATATATTTTTAAAATTTTTCAACTGAAAGATATGAGATTAAATTATTATTTCTTTAAAATAGAGGATAAAAAATAAATATTCAAAAACTTCAGTAGTTAAGAAATCTAGAAAGGAAAATCTTCACCGAGAAATAAATACATAGAATAAAATAAAATTCAGGAAATAAATATGGTTTAAATGCTCTCAATAAATTTTCCATAAGATTATTCGCTTCCATATATTTTTTTAAATAAATATAAAATTAAAATAAGAAAGGCAACAAGATAAAAAAAATAAAGATATTAATGAAATTGTAAAAGAAAATTAAAACTAAAACTATAAAAATGAAATCAAAATGAAATAAATTTCAGAATACTTTTTCATCGAAAAATAGATTTAAAAAAGCTTCGCAAATATAAAAAAAAATGATTTCCTTGATAATTTCTTTTACTTCTGAATCTAAATTATATTTTTGAAATTCGTAATTAACTTTGTGAGCTTTTCATGTAATAGTTAGATTTTAAGTATAAAAATTAATATAAAATGTTTAAAATCAGATTGGACTTATTTCATTTTTTGTTAAATTGTTTATTCGCAAACAATTAATGTTTGTATTTCAAGATAATTAGGAATAAATTTAAATTTGCCGCCAGATATGCGTCGCACGCACGGCCTATTTGCGCGTGCATGAGTTGACAGTATCAATTAGAGGATGTGATTTCACTGAATTGTCACCTAATCACACTTCCTGTAAAAATCTTGAAAATTTTAGTAATTATTTATTTATGTTCATTTATTATTTTATTACTATATTACATTTTGAATCAGTGATTTCACATCCAGTGCCGAGCATCGTAGTCCTAACCCCATATGATCACTCAGTTTCATTAAAATAAAAACCTAAAGAATGCTAATAAACTTTGAACGAAATTTCAAAAGTATGAAGTAATTTAAATTTGCAAGCCTACCAGAAAATTACACCCACAAGTTATAAAAATAAAAGTTTTTGATATTCAATTCTTAATATTTTTATTTAATATAACAATTTAAAACCATATATTAAAAATCCCACGTGAAATCGAAACCTCGCAATCTACCATCATGCGTGTTGCCTTCACGAAAAGCTAATGATGTGCGTCGCAATTGAGGACGCTCGGGCGATGGTGCTTCGGGCAAATTAATTCGCACCTGTCCGAGTCAATACGGCATCATTGTGCGCAAAAATTTTTATCTGGATTCGGTCCAGGGTAATCATAGCCCAAGAAATCATTTTCAAATCATATCGAAACCAAACCGGATGCTAGGACTACAGTTTCTTAAATGTCCAAATTAAAAACTTTATCACCAGAAATGTTAACAGTGAATTAGATGGATGTGCGTCGCACGCACGGCCTATTCGCGCTTGAATGGGTTAAAACTTTCAATTAGATGATGGGACTTCACTGAATTGTCACCTAATCACACTTCCTGTAAAAAGCTGGAATATTTGAGTAATTATTAATTTAAGATCATTTAATATTTTATTACTATATTATATTTTGAATCAGTGATTTCACATCTAGTGCCGAGCATCGTAGTCCTAACCCCATATGATCACACAGTTCCATTAAAATAAAAAATTAAACAATACTAATAAACTTTCAACGTATATATTTCAAAAGTATCACGTGATTTAAATTTACAATCCTACCAAAAAAATCAAACCCACAAGTTATAAAAATAAAAGTTGTTGATATTCAATTCTTACTATTTTTATTTAATATTAATATTTAAAACAATGTATTTAAAAATCCCATGTAAAATTTAAACTTCACATTCCACCAGTATGCGTGTTGCCTTCACGACAAGCTCAAGATATACGTCGCAATTGAGGGTGCTCGGGTGATTTTAATTCGGGTAAATTAATCTGCACGTGTCCGAGTCAATACGACATCATTGTGCGCACAAATTTTTATCTGGATTCGGTCCAGGGTAATCATAGCCCAAGAAAACACAGCAGTAGGAATGGCGCGAAATTCAAAATAAGTTGGATTACCCCAATTGTCAAAAGGCGTCCAAATTACTTCTTGAAGTATCTCCTTAGGTCTGAAAGGTTGGGGATTTTAACGGGATGTCTATTTTTTTAGAAAATACATAGAATAAAAAATGGGGAGAATCAATTCTCAAGCTTAAACTAACTTAAGTAATTAGGGCCCGGGGTTGGAAACCGCGCATCGTCTTTAGATCCATTAATTTTATTTTCAGACCATTTTCGTCTAATAAACCCTTCACGATAAGCTGATTTGTATATCATAAGGAAAACCTACTTTATAGAGCTTAATCGAGACGGAAATGGAATCTTAAGCTTCAAAGGGAAGATTGCAGTTTTCGAAGTTTAATGCGTTTGGCTAAGGCCAGACCGTTTCCGCAGTTACTTCTACCTTATGTCAAGAGAAATTGCTATTTGCGGTTCGGTGCAATACTATAAAACTGAAGTTGACGATACTGTGCCAAACCAAGAGTACCTGCTTTAGACCTTAAGTTGTGATCGAACAAGTGCTTGAGAGAACTTCGCGTAACTCCAAAGTGCGCTTTGCGACGACATGGGATGAGATTAGAGAAAAAGATCCGTTGAGACAGAAAGTTGCAGAACATCTGTAGGTGATCTACTTTCCTCTTGCGATTGAAAATTTTTCTCGATTATATATCTGGTATCTACTGGAGAAATAAAAGAATGCACTTACCTGAGGCCAAATCTAATTAGGCCTGAGTATTTTCATAAAGGCATTCTTGGAACTTTTTTTGTATGAATAATGAATATGCGGCTAGAATGCAGAAGGTGGTGAGCTTGGTGTCGTTCCTTGTTATAATTTTTGAAAGATAGCATCAGAGTATTCAATTATCAATTTCGATGCTTAAAATAAAAAGTTTTATATGAGAAGGAAATAATCTTTACAGTTAAATTTTCAACCGAGAAAATTGAATTTGTACCAAAAAGACGAATTTTTAACAAAAGAACTCAGTTTTTATCTAAAAATGTAGCAGGGGAATTTAAACTTATAAAAATGAATTAAAAAAATGAGATACACCATTATAGTTAAGTTTCCAACCCAAGAAATAAATTTCCGACTGAATTTATAATTATACAAAAAATGAGTAGAATTAAACAAAAAATATAATTTTTTAAACAAAAACGTTAATTTTAAAACATAAAAAATATTAATTTTCCAAAAAAGAGGAATTTTGAACAAAATACTTACATTTTCATCCAACTGTATTGTTGCAATTTCAACTAAAGTTGACACATTTTTCATAATTAATAGGACAGTTACATTTTCAGTTTAAAAAATTATTTTTAACAGAAAAAATTAACAAAATTGTTTAACTTTCATCCACAGGAATAAAATTTTAAGATAGAAAACATTTTTTTCTACAAAATAACAGCATATTTGACATAAAAGTTAATTTAGGATCAAATAAGTGAATTTTTAACTAAAATTATTAATATTCAGCAAAAAAATTAGTTTTTACGCATTAAATTAACTTTCAAGAAGTAATTGATTTTTCAACCAAAAAAATTAATTCTCAACATAACATGTAATATTCAATGTTTCAAAAAAAAAGATTCTAATATTAATTTAAAAAAGTTGTATTGGACCAACAAAGAGGAAATTTTAACATAATAGTTGACTCCTCAATTAAAACGATTAATTTTTAACCACGGTGTTGCATCTTTCACCAAAGAGGATAACTTTTCACTCAAGACGAATATTTTTTACATGAAAAGAAAATTTTTTAACAAAATACATGCTTTTTTTACAAAAACTGGCATATTTAACAAAAAGCTTAGTTTTTTATCTAAAAAGATTAATTTTTTACAAAAAATGAACTTTAAAAAAAAGACATGAATTTTCAAAAAAGTAAAATTGTTGACCGAAATGGTTGCAATTTCCACCAAAAAAGAAATTTTTAACCAAAAATGTAAAAGTTGAACTTTCAATAAAAAATTAATTTTCAACGAAATATAATGAATTATTAAAAAAATAGCTAAATCTACAATGCAAGAAATTAATTTTAATCTAACAGGCTGAATGTCCATGCAAATAGTACAATTTTTAATTACTCATTCTCACGAAATAAAAAATTCAACAAAATAGTTTAATTTATGTTTGCTACGATTTTAAAAATAAGATTATTGTAGCTGATGTCATTAAAAAAAACATTATTGGTTACGAAAAATGTTGAAATGCAAAACAAAAAAAAAACATTAATTTTAACCATCTTCTTACCAATTTTTGAAAAAGAATTGCATTTTAACAAATCACGGCTTACTTTTTTGGACAAATATGCTCTACAACTCTATTGTTTCCAATTTTGAAAATTATTAAATAATCTTAAAATATAATTATTTGTTTAAGAAATGTTTTCTTAACAGCAACCAAAATTGTTTAGACGATTTCAGCCAAAGCAATCATTTCTACAATTTAAAAATTTTTCACCCTGTCACAAATCTCAAACCAACCTAACCTCAACTTTCACACAAATCTGTCTCAATCGTCAATAATGTCATCATCAACAACTCTCACTACTTTTCACTTTCAAACTGGAAACGGAAGTCAATTCTCATTAGTTTCTCGTCCCATATTTTGTTATTCCTGGATAGTATAAATTACATAAATTAGGGGAGGGGGTGTACAAATTGGGCATGTTAACATTATGTCCATAGCTTTTCTGTCATTTTTATTTTCGACGAACATTTTTTTTTACATTATTCAAGCTCTTCACATATAGAGTTGAACTAAAAAAATAAAATTTTATTTTTTATTTGTGCTGATAGCTTGACATGCAGGACCTAAGTAAAATCATAAAATTTTCTATGTTACCTTCTTCTATTTCTGATACCCATGGTTAAAAATGAGAAAAGTTTCGCAGAAAAAAACGTAAGAGAATTTTTGTTGCAGGTAATTTTGAAGCAGATAGAATGCCAGGAATTCAAGGAATTCATGAAATTCAGGAAATACACGATATTCACTTTATTCCTGAACTGTAAGAAATTCATAGAATTCGCGGAATTCATTAAATTTACGGAATTTATGGAATCCACAGAATTCATGGAATGCTGGAGAAGTAATCGAATTCTGGAAAATTCGTGGAATTCTGAGAAATTCACGGAATTCTGGGAAATTCGTTAAAATCACAGAATTCAGGGAATTCTCAAAATTCTCGTAATTTTTAAGATTCATAAAAGTCACGGAAATTTAAGAATTCATGAAACTGCAGCAATTCACGGCATTCAGCGAGTTCATCAAAATAAGGGATTTCAAGGAATTCATGGACTTCCAAGAATTCCGCTAAATTCCTGCAATCCATAAATTCCATGAATTCCGTGAATTCCTTTAACTCCTTAAATTCTATAGATTCCGTGAATCCCATTAATTCCTTGAATTTTTTCAATTCCACGAATTCCGTGAATTCCAAGAGGCGTTACATGAATTCCGTAAATTCCGTGTATTTTTAGTGAATTCCTTGAATTTCATAAGCTTCGGGAATTCGGTGCATACCATAAATTCCATGAATTCCTTCAATTACATGATTTTCTTGAATTTCGTAAATTCCTGTAATTCCATAAATTCCGTGAATTTCATAAAATTTCGTGAATTCCTTCAATTCTATTTTTCTATTCGAATATTTTATTCAACTCCCTTCAACTGTTTTGAAATCATTTAAAATATTTTGACATTGACTCCAATTAATTAAATTCTCTTAAAATTCTTTTCATTTTCTTACGTTCGTGAAATTCTCTTGAAAATCCTCAAACTCTTTGAAGTTTTTTGAAATCACGTGAAATCACTTAAAATTTATTAAAATATTTTTCAATTCATTTTCAATAACTCTCTTTACATATATCAAAATCATTAAAACTGTCGTAAAATCTTATAAAATCTCTGATAAATTCTTAGAATTTTTGAATTTTTTCTAAATCCTTTAAAAAGAAACCTAGTAACTTCTTAAAATATTTTGCGTTTTTAAAAATCCTTAAAGTCCTCCGCATTCTTTTGAACTCTTCAGATTCTTTCAAATCATTTTAAATATCTGAAAATTGCCTCAAATTAATTACAATCTCTTAAAATCCTTTAGATTTTTTAGACTTCTTAAAATCTCTTGTAAATCCTTCAAATATTAGCATTTTTTTAAAATCCCTTTAAATCTTTAAAAACTTTTAAAAATCTTTCTAAATAACTTTATAAGAACTCGCGTGGGATTCTTTAAAATTACAAATTATAATTTTTTGTGATGGATTGCCTTGTCGCGCACTTTTCAAATTCCAAAAAATAATTGTGACCGTCCGCGAGAAAATGGACCTAATGCGTCAAAACTAAATTTTACAGGACGAGCGATTGTAGCAGACTCTGCAAGCCAGCATTTGAGCAGTGGCAATGCGTCAACGAAAAGAACCCCCTCCACTTAACACTACACCTTAAGGCGCCATATCCGAGAGCTCCGCTCTCATTGGTGCGTTACGGCTTTGCTAAGTAGTGGTGAGTGGTGGGGCTGGTTTTCGCAAGCCTCTCGTTTCGTCTTCGCGTACGCTTATTATGCTTATGTTTGTA
>JAWWLR010000054.1:67174660-67185792 GCA_035041075.1 Acraspis erinacei | reverse complement strand
CTATCCTACTTCTAGCGATTAAAACAATAAAATAACTATCACAAAAACATTATTCATGGCAAATTAATTATTACATTTTCATCATAATGAGAAGGTATTGGTTTCGTGTGAAAAAGGACTTTCGCGGATTGCATCAAATTTCGACGTTTTGAGGCCCCCTGGGTCGGAAAAAACAGTTTTAAGTCGGTTTCTGTCTGCCTGTCGTCCTTGTCGTTTTCGTCGTCATCGTCGCCGTCGTTGGCGACTGTATATCGCATAACTTTTGAAAGACTAGTCGGATTGAGTTTTAATTTGGCGCACAGTTTCAGGGACCAAAAAGAAGAATCAAGTTCGCTAACTAGCTATTTTTGATAAAAACTAAAAAAGTTGGAGTATTTTGAAAATTTTTGAGACCACTTTTTCATTTAATCTGAAAATTCTATCCACATATCTTTATAAGACGGGAAAATGCGAACAATTTATCCCAATGACATTTTTCGATAAAATCAAAATTAGCAGAGTTATAGAATTTTCAAAACTTCCCAAAAAAGCGAAAATTATTATATTAAGCCAAAGGACGCAGGTTATGAAAAAAACTCAAGAGGAGACAAATACTATTTTCCCAAATACCTACAAGAAATCATATCTTTTTTTTAAATAAAATATGAACTATCAATGTAAAATAGGACAAAAGCAGCTGAAATTTCAAGCCAAAAGGACGAATTTTTTTAAAGAAAGTTAAATTTTAAAAACAAAGTAAATTTGTAACCAAGAAATATGAATTTTCGAATTTTTAAACAAATAGTTGAATCCTCTATAGAAAAGATCATTTTTAACGAATAAAATTCATGTTCTATTCAACTCTATGAATTTTTAACAAAATAAATAAATTTGGTACCAAATCCTTAAATTTTTACCTCATAAGAATTAATTTCTAACTAAAGTGAAATCTGCAATTAGAAAAAGGATTTAAAAAAAAAAATTGAATCTTACACCAAATAGATGGATTCCCAACTAAACAAGTTTATTTTCGGAACAAAAAATGGAATCCTAAAATTTTTAGATTAAATAATTTATTAAAATAATTTACATATTTTTAAACAGTTGAATTAAATTAAAAAATACAAATTTTATAACATATTAAGTCATCAACCAAAAAGATAAATTACCTACAATAAAGCTGAATTTTTAATCCGAAATTATAATTATGTAACAAAAACTTAAGTCCTTCCCCATTCTTAAACTGCCATAATAGTTGAATTTTGAACAAAAAATTAATCATGCGACTGTTTAGAAACGTCATCTTTTGGATTGAAAGTTTAACAATTTGTATAAAGATTATGTTAATAAAAATAAAAAATTTCCTTTTTTGGTTTATGATTTATCATTTTTAGTTGGAAATTAAAATAATTATTTGGAAATGCATGTGCTTTGTTAACTTATTATCATCTGTTTTGGTAGAAAAGTAATTTTTTTTTTTAGAAAATTAGTATTTTTTTAAATTTAGTTTTCTCACTTCAGTTAACTTTTTTTAAATTCATTTTTTGACGTTGAACTTCTTAGCTGTAAAGTTCAACTATTTAAATATTTAAGTAAAGAAACTAAAAATGTTGTATTAAAAGTTTATCTATAACATTGTTTAGTATATCTAATTTGGTTTTTAATTTTGTGGTTAATTTATTTACTTTATTTATTTTGTTTGTTATTTTTTTCAATATTATAATTTTACGGCCAGTAGACAAAGAAGACCGATTTATTTATGTTATTAACTTGATTATTTGCAATTTATCTCGTTTGGATAAAAATTCTACTATTTGTACAAAACCTAAATTCTGTTCTCAAGAATAAAAAAATTCGTTTCTAAATTCGTACAAAAATCGTCTTGTTAACGAAAAATTTAAATTATCCATATGCGATTCAAAATTTATATTTTTTTACTCATAAATTCAACTGTTTGGTTGAAAACTAATAAATTATATTCAAAATTAATCTTCCCTGGTAGAAAATTCATTTTTTTGGTTTAAAAATGTATAGCTTTTTTTTAAATTCAACTATTTAGTCAAATGTTGTTCCCTTTTGTCAAATATTTATTGCAAAATTTTAACTTTTAATTGTTCGTTTAGAATTCATTTTTTTCCTTTGAAAATAGAACTAGTTGATTAAAAGTTGAAAACAGTATTTTTAAGTAGTCGCTCTTGCTTAAAAATATTATTTTTGCAGATTCATAAATTTCTTTGAAAATTCATCTCTCTGGTTAAAAATTCAACCATATTGCTTAAATTTCTATTATTTGTGTTGAGAATTAATTTTTTAACTGAAAATGTAAGTATTCTATTCTGTGATGAGAAATGATCTTTTCTCGTTAAAAATTCAATTATACGTTTGAAAATTCATTAATTCAGTTAAAAATTTATTTTGTTATGTTATAATTTTTATGGCTTAAAATTTAAAGCTTATATTGAAAATTAATCTTTTTTTTTAGGATTTAACGATTTTGTTAAAAACGTGTATTCTTTGTTGAAATGTAACTATTTTTCAATGGTTTAAAAAGTCATGTTTTTCATGATTCACTTTCTCGGTTGAAAATCTAACTATTGTCTAGAAAATTCTTTTTAATTGGGCTCAAAACTAATTTTTTTACTGAAAAATTAAACTATTCCTATTTTGGTGAAAAATCATTCTTTAATAAGTTAAAGAATTGAACTATTTGGCTTAAAACCCATGAAATTTGTTAAAAATTGGTTTCTTCTTTATTTTATTTTAACTGTTTGCAAATTAGTTTTTTTTTCTTTGTTAAAAATTACTTTTTTAAACCTTCTGCAGTTTAAAATTAAACCGTTTGGGGAAAAAGTAATATTTTTCCTGGAATATAAATTTTTTGCTGAAAATTAAACTAGTTTGTAAATAATACGTCCTTATAGTTCAAATAACTGAAAAATTTTATTAAAAAAAATTATATGTGAAAAAATTCAACCATTTCATTAAAAATGCAAATTTTCAGTTTGTAAGTTGAACTATACGATTAAAAATACACTATTATGTTGAAAAAATAATTCTTTTATTTGAAGATTAAACTATAAAGTTAAAAATTATACTATTTTGTTGATAATACAATATATTTTGGCTTGGAATTTTAGAAATTTTGGCCTCAGAAGTGTGATGTTTATGATTTTTAATTATTCCCAATTAATCACCAATAATTACTTTCATTGTAGGGGGGTGGCGCGAACGTTTTTCCCATATTAAAATTAAAATTTACATTTGATATGTAAAAAAAAATAAGTCTGAATATTTGCAAACAAACTATAATTGAAATTTTATTTACATTTAAAGAACCAGTGAATTTGGTATGCAAAGCTAAAGTTTCAGCAACCTCATTAGGGATTTCAAAATTTGATAAATTTTGGAAATATCCGTTTCACAAGTGCTCGTTATCTTATTGATTTGATATTATACGCTGAAATTACTATGAGCGAGTTTAATTATAGTTTACGCGTAACATTGTGACGTTCCAATTACCATGGCCTAACTTAGCTTAACTCTGGTAACATAGTTGTTTGACAAGCTTCCATTCCGGTGCATTACTGTATGGATTGTGGTATGTGTCAGGTATGCGAGAATAATTCCCTGATCTTAATCAAACAAACTGAAACGGTATGAGCCATTTCTATGGACTTTATGAAGAGTCAAGATAGATTAATGGGTACAATGGTTGGCTACCGACCAAAGATTGGCTACCTCCTTTAAAAATATTCATATACAAAATACTCACAAATAAAATTACTAATAAATAGGAGAATCAAGAAAGGGCAATCAATTCAATGGTTGGCCACCTCATTAAAAAATATTGAACTAACAAAATAATCACAAATAATATTACTAATAGATAGAAGCATCCAGATAGCGTAATTAGCACAATGGTTGGACACCTGCCAATAATTGGTGACATCATTTAAATATATTTAAATCAAAAATACAAACAATGAAAATTACTGATAAATAGGAGCATCAAGAAAGAGCAATCGGTACAGCGGTTGGCCACCTGCCAATGATTGGACACATAATTTAAAAATAATTACAACAAAAATGGAAACAATTAAAATTACTGATAAATAGGAGCAATTAGATAGGTTTATGAGCACAATGGTTGGACATCTACCAAAAATTGGCCCCATCATTTAAAAATATTTACATCAAAAGTTCAAACCATTAAAATTACTGATAAATAGGAACATCCAGAAAGGGAAATCGATACAATGTTTGGCCACCTCCCAATGATTAGCCACCTCATTTAAATATCCTAAGAATAAAAAAATACGTTAATAAAATAACTAATAAATAAGAGCATCCAGATAGGGTTATCAGCACAATGTGTAACCACCTCCCGATGATTGTCGACATCATTAAAAAATATTGACATAACAAAATAATCACAAATAAAATTACTAATAAATAAGATAATTCAGATAGGGTAATCAGCACAATGGTTGGAAAGCTACATATGATTGGCCACACCAATTAAAATATTTAAATCAAAATAGGAGAAAACAGATAGGGTAATCACTAAAATGGCCGTCCACCTTATTTAAAATTATTTATACGAAACGATTCTCAAAAATAAAATTACCCATCAATAGTAGCATCCAGATAGAGTAATGCTAAAAATGGCTGGCCACCTCATTTAAATATCCTTAGATAGAAAATACTCTTAAATAAAATTACTACTAATTAAGAGCATCCGGATATTGTGCTGTGAACAATGGTTGGACACCTACCAATAATTGGCAAAATAATTTAAAAATATTTGCATCAAAAATACAAACAATTAAAATTACTGATAAACAGGAGCATCCAGAAAGGGCAATCGGTACAATGGTTTGTCAACTCCGAATCAATAGTAACCTCATTTAAATAACCTTACACGAAAAAATACTAATAAATAAATTTACTAATGAGTAGGAGAATCCAGAAAGGGCAATAAATTTGATGGTTCGCCAACTTATTTAAAATAATTTATATCAAAAGATTCTCACAAATAAAATTACTGGTAAATATGAACATCCAGGTATGATAATAGTTTTAATGTTTGGCCACCTCCCAATGATTAGCCACCTCAATTAAATACTCTTAGATGGAAAAAATACTAATAAATAAATTTAATAATGAAAGTTAAAGGCAGAACGGGCAACCAATTCAATGCTGGACACCTGATTTAAAATTATTTATATCAAAAGATAGTGAAAAATAAAATGACTGATAAATAGGTGCATCCAGATAGGGAACTGGATACAATGTTGAGCTATCTCCCAATGAATGGCCACCTCATTTAAATATACTTAAATAAAAGTACTCATAAATAAAATTACTAATAAATAGGAGCATCTAGATAGCGTAATCAGCAAAATGGTTGGACACCTGCCAAACATTAGACAAATAATTAAAAAATATTTAGATCAAATGTACAAACAATTAAAATTCCTGATAAATAGGAGCATCCAGAAAGGGAAATTGGTACAACGGTTGTCCACCTCCGAATGATTAGCCACCTTATTTAAATATCCTTAGATAAAAAAAAACTAATAAATAAATTTACTAATAAATAGGAGAAGCCAGATAGGTAATCAGTACAAAGGTCGGCCACCTTAATTAAAATTATTTATATGAAAACATACTCGAAAATAAAATTCCTGATTAATAGGTGCATCCAGATAGGGTAATGGCTAAATGTTTTTCCACTTCATTTAAGTCTCCTGAGATAAATAATACTCATAAATAAAATTACTAATAAATTGGAGCATCCAGATAGGGTAATCCGTCCAATCGTTGGTCACTTGCAAATTATTGGCCTCTATTTAAACAATATTTTAATTAAAAAAATAATCACGAATAAAATGCCTAATAAATAGGAGAATCCAGATAACGTAATCGTTACAAAAGTTGACCACCCTTTAATGATTGACTACCTCATTAAAAAATATTTAGTAAATGTTCAAATATAACGTAACTTTAAAGATTATTATTTTAAATTACTGTTTGTTAATGGGTAATAATTATGTTCCTAACATTTCGCTCCCAAGCTATAATTTTTATCCTTTCTTAGGTTTTCGAAGAAATTAGAAAAATTAACTTATGGGCATAAGCTTATTTTGAATAATTTGAAAAAATAATAAGATTTTTAATAATTATTGAAAATTTGAAACTAAATTATTTTCAAGATGTCTGGGAAAAATTTTAGTAGCTTAGGATTTATTTTAAGAGAAGAATTTTAAGTTTTGAAGATTTCAAGACGTGTGAAAAAAGAATATGAAAGATTTTGAGAACATTTTTTAAATTTTTGTATGTAAACTGAATTTTGCAGGGTGTCAAGAGGATAACAAAAATTGAAATTTAAGAAATTTAAATGAGATTAAAATGAAATTTAAATGAGATTAAAATGAAATTTAAATGAGATTAAAATGAAATTTAAATGAGATTAAAATGAAATTTAAAATCCTATTTAACGTCCACCAATCAAATTAATTTTTATAATTTCTGAAAATAAAACCAAGAATTCAAGGACCAAATTCGGACAACAGTCATAAAATATTCCTATTGTAATTTGAAAAAAAGATAAAATTTTTTCTATAAACGAAAAGAAAAAAATTATATAAAAGAGAGAAAAGAAATAAAAAGAGAAGAGAGGTGATTTTTGTGGTTTTCTTCTTATTTTCCTTTCCACTTTTTTATTTTATTTTTATTTCATGTTTAAAAAAATAATAATTTTTTTCTTTTCCTTTTTTTGGAAAATTGTTATCTTTTTCAAATTGCAAAAAGAAAATTTTATGGTGGTTTTTTATGGTGCACATTATAAAAGAAGTGTTCGTAAAATTCATGGGGAAATTTTGAATGATTGTTTTGTCATTCATACTAAGGAAAATTGGAAATAAATTACATTACATTTTTCAGTATTTTCTAACATTTTTAAAAAGAGGTTAAAAGATTTTAAAGCAAAATTGTGATTTTTTACCATATTACATATATTTGAAATTTATTAAGCTTAAGAGATATTCAAAAGTTTTGAAACGATTCCGAATAATTAAAACTCGTAAAGATATCTTAAAGGATTTTTAAGGTTTCGCGATAATGAAAACCTCGAAAAAATTTTAATAATTTGTTATTTAAAAAAATTTTAATTTAAGAGATTATCTAGGAACATTTGAAAAGATTTCAAACATTTTCGAGGAAGAATCTGAAATATTTAAAGGCATCAGAAGGCTTGGAAGGTCTAATAAGATTAAAAGAATGTTCTCAAAATAAACTTTTTTTAGAAATGTATCTTTTTAAAGATTTAAAAATTACTTTTAGAAGCTTTAAGAGAATTTAGAAAGGTTTTAAGAGCATAAAGCAATTTTCTTAAATATCGGGGGAAAATGCAGAAGATTATAATTTAGTTGTTTCATTTTGAATTATTTGTCAATTAAAAAAAAATAAGGAAGTTAAAAACATTTTTATGAATTCAAGACGTTTTAAGAAAATAAGGAAAACTAAAAAAACTGTATCTAATATTATATTCTTGGACTGCGAAAAAAATAATGTCCCAACAACAAAATAATTTTGTTGAGCAGTTTTGGTTCTTCTTACCAAAATTCGGTTGTAACTACCAAGAAAGTAGTTATAGTTACAAAAAAATTTATTTGATATAATCAAAGAAGTTTATTAGGCAATTTTTTTAGTGTACCAAAGAATCTTGTTCATCGTACTAAATACGCAGCCGCGCATGCGCTCTCCTTCGACTCATAGCGAGCAGCTGAAGACTTTGTTAATATGGTCGATTCGAGCGAAAATCGCCGAGCTGAATTATAATTGTTAATATTATTTTTATTTGTATCAATAAAAATAAATTTAAAAAAAGTTGTGTTCGTTTCGAAAAGAAGTATTCTCAAAATTAATTGTGATTAATTAAACCAATATTCTACATAAAACACATTTTCTGGTAACAATAAATTTTTTTCTTCCAGCTTTTTTCTCATATAGAAAAAGAGCTCTTAAAAATATTATGCTCTGATTAGAATATGTAGTTCTTTTTTTATTGTGCCTACCAAATTTTTTGGTTAGTTCAAACAAACGCTTCAACAAAATAATTTGGTTGGCAAAATAGAACTTTAGTTAAGTCAACCAAATATTTTTCTTAGTGTGGTTTGGCATTCATCCTTTAGGTTAAAATTGTTCAGTTTTGTTGATAATTAAAGTATTTTGTTGAATGTGCCACTACTGTTGTAAAAAGTTATATTTTTAGAAAAAAATTCAACTGATTATTTGAAAGTTGATCTTCTTGGTCAAAAATACCTTTTTTCTGAAAAAATCATCACTTTCTTTGAAAATTGAAGTATTTTGTTCAAAATTCGTTTCATTGTTTGTTAAAAATTAATTATTTTGCCTGGAAATAAAAGCATGACATTTTGGGTTTAAAATTTATATTTTTTACTCTTAAATTCTAACATTTGGTAACAAATTAATTTTTGTTAGATGAAAACTCAAGTCATTGTATGAAAATTTATGTATTTTATAAATAGTTCTTTTTATAAAATTAATCTTCTTCTGAAATAGTTAATTTGTTTAAAAAATATTATGTTTGATACCAATGATTTCATTTAAAAAATAACAATTAAAAAAATGGAATGTTCTGACAAAAAAAGACGAATTATTAACTAAATGCATTAATTTTCAACCAGAAGAGGTCCATTTTCAAATAAATAATTTAATGTTTAATGAGATACTTTAAATTTTAATAAATAAAATATACGTTTTCAATAAAATTGATAAATTTCGAACCAAATTAGTCAAGCTTCAAGTTGAAAAGACTAATTCTATGCATAAAAGTTAATTTTTGAACCTTACAATATAAAATTTCTACTAAAAAGTTTTTAAGTAGTTTTATATTTTTAACTACAATTGCGAATCGAAAGAGAAATTTTTTTTATAAATCAGTATAAATATAATTTGACTAAATTTTCATTAACAATCAGAAACTTTATTTGAAAATTAGAAACAGTTTCTTGAAATTCCTATATGGTAGCAGAAACATAAGTTACTGTGGCCGAAAGAAGTGCGCAGTTAGCAACTGCGCACTTTGCGCATGTCCCATACGCACTCAAACCGCCAACCAATCGCGTGCAAGGCTGCTGATGTCCAGGCCGGTGCACAGTGGGGCTAAAAGAGGGACCGTGAACAAACTTACTTTTGCACAAACTATTCTGGCATGTACTTATGAATAAAATAAATCTGCAAAATTGATTCCTAAATGTCCTCCAGTGTCGTAGGTATTCTTTCGTGAAGAATCGAGTCAGCATCATTGTTTATAATATAAAAATGTTTTCAAATATTTAACCTATTGAATTCTTAAGAAATTAAGTAATTTATGTTACGAAAATAATATAAATCTGACAGGCCTCGGACTCACTTCAAATATCCAAAATTGTGTCATAAATTAAAAAAAATAGTATGATAAAATGTATCAAGTATTAAACATATGAAATAAAAGTGTGCAATGGAAAATTAACTTTCTTTTTAATCAACATTTCAAGTTCTGTAATTGAACATATTCAAAGTGTTACAAATGAACATCAATATTGATTTATTTATTTATCCCGTCTTCACATTCTTTCCCCTATTACCCGTTTTTTCTCTATTTAGCACTTAAATATGAACTAATTTATTGAAAACTAATAACAAAATCTAACTGTTTTTAGTTGATATTGAGTTAAAATTGAATAATTTTGTTACAAATTCGAAAAATTTTGATATAAAGCCATTATACTACTTGTAGAAAATTCATCCTCTTGTTTTGAAAATTCATATCCTTCTGTAGAAATTCGACCCTTTTTAGTTAAAAATGCAATTTCTTGCGGTTAACTATTAACTTTTTTTTTGAAAATCCAACTAGTTTGCAAAAATTTTTTTTTTGGCTGGAAAGTTCAACTAGTCTACAAAATAAAAAAATTGTGAAAATCTTTTTAATTAACTTCATGAAAATTCGTCTTTTTGGTATACAAGTAATGTGCTTGGTTGAACATGCAACTATTTGGTGAAAATTCAACTTTTTTGTGAAAAATTAAAATTTTGGACTTAAATACTCAACTATCCGGTACAAAATTAAACATTTTCGTAGATTAAAAAAAACTATGTCCAGCTTAAACATTTTATAACTCAACAAATAAAACTTCAACTGCTTTTTGGAAAAGGAATTTTCGATTTCTTTTTTGTTTGTTTATACAGTCATATAAGTCGTGACACTTAAGTCTGGGACACCATGTATATATAACAAATAATTCTGCAAAGGAGAATCAATTAACAAATTATCTTTAAAAATTGCTTCTGCGGTACAGAAAAGTCGAAAAGGATTATCTGCCTTTTAAATCAACTTCTGAAAAGGTAGATCAGGACAGCAGAAGTGGATTAATTAATAATTAATCGAAATTTAAATTGAAAAATGAGTCCACTGTTTACGTCAAATGACGCCTACTAAGCTATAGCCAAAAGGGCTTCATCAAACTATTTATAAAAAGTTTATATCTGGAATTTTCAGTCGTTTCTTTAGTTCTTTCAACATAATATAAATTTGCAGTAAATATTCCTCTTAAAAATATAAATTACAATTTAGAAACAGTTTCTGCCATTAATCTTTAGTGAGGCATATCTGTAAATTCTCACAGAAATGTTTTATTGTGAAAAGATAATCAATTACAAGAAATAAATTTGCCGGAGAGCCGGTTTTCCCAACATGAGCCGCTTCTCTCCATTATATAATAATCTGCATAATGTAAGCAAAAATGTATTAAAATTTATTCCTAAAGTTAAAAAAAAATTCCGCCCCGGGGTTTGAGAAGACATTTTTGACATGTTTTCAATATTTTGTGGATTATGGCAAGAAGAAAACAATTTCGCGTTTCAGTGTCGTTTACAAATGGCTTTGTTGGACGAGGTGGAAGAACACGGGGAAGAAAAAAAAAGCATTATCTGCTCGTGACTCGTTTGTAAAATTCGTTATCTCGCAGGTCCGTGTGACACTTGCTTCATATTTATGAGAAGAGTTTTAGCATATTCAAAATATAAATTACTTTCAGCAGGCTAAGTCAACTAACCAATAAAATACTGGCTAGTGTTTATGTCTCGGC
>JAWWLR010000054.1:67097202-67107814 GCA_035041075.1 Acraspis erinacei | reverse complement strand
TTTTGATTTAATTATCACGAATAAACATTTTGCGACTTGTTTTTAATACTAGACATATTGTTCTTTCAAAATATACTCGGATTATTTTGAGTAGGTTACTCAAGCATTTTTAATCCGCGATATTTTTTTCGTTACTCTGAAAACCGTTCCATAATACGGCCCGTTACCTTATTAAATTCAAGCACGACAATAATATCAAGTATTAGAAAGATTGGAGTAATTTTTTCACGCTTTGAAACAGAGAATTCTGAAATTTGCTAAAGTTTATACTGAAAATTATGAGTCACTCGAAAAAAATTTGAAGGACAAAAATACGAAAACGACAAGTTCGTAGTTGACGATTCCTTATATCCTAATTTGTGAAAGTTTTTGGAATTGCGAGAAACGGCATGGTGCTTAATAACTCGACTTGGAACCATTCAAAATTAAAATTAAAAGCAGGAAAATATTCTGTTTTAATAAGATCAAAATTGGGATTGAATTAAATTAAATAATATCTATAGGTGTTTCGTTTTATCTTTAATCATCTCTTTCCCGCCTCGCATTCGGCTTGGTATTACAAGTAACAGTGCTGGGTCAAAAATTTTGGGTGCCACGAGCTTTAAATAAATTTAGTATAAATGAAGTATATTATTATACAATTACAGGGCCTTCGAAACGAGCAAATTAAAGATTTTGACTTGTGTCTTTTCATGAGCTTGACGTTACAAACGTTCATATTAACTAAATTATAGATTTTTTCCAAATTTTGTTTTACCCAAATCATGTTGGAAGAAAAAAATTGATATTCCGTCGGAAGAAGTTCTCGAAAATTTTATTTTGAGGGGATTAACTAGCCTTATAAATCACCCATTATTCAAAAATGTCAAATACAATTTTGATTGTCGATATTAAAAATTTAGGAATGTGAAAGATCCTCTTTTTTCTATCTCACGAATTAACACCTAAAATATAAGAAAATAACAAGTTTGATTTCCTTTTTGGTTAAAAATTGATGTTTTCAAGTTTAAAATCAAACTATTTGGTTGTAAATTACATTTTCTCTTAATATATCATATTTTCACCTTGAAAATTCTCGGTTTTTTTTTTAAAGAAAATTCGTCTTTTTGGCTAAGGAATGCAACTGTTTGTTGAAAATGAAACTGTTTTTGGTTAGAGTTTAGTCTTTGTTGTTTAAAAATTTAATCATTTGGTTCAGAAATCATGTTTTTAGGTAGAAAATTCAACTATTGGTGTATAAATGGAAATGTTTGGTTGATAATTAATTTTGGTTGTTATTAAAAATTTCCACTTTTTTAACTCTTTCGATGAACATTTTTCTTGCTGGAATGAAAATTTGCTCTTTTACATTGAAAATTCAATTGTTTTGAAGAAAACTCATATTTTCGACTTGAAAATTAAAGTATTTGAATCAAATTGCAACTCTTATTGGATTAAGTTTAATCTTAATAGTTAAAATATTCAATTGCTTGTTCAAGTGAAGCTGCTTTGTTGAAAATTCTTTTTTTTCGGTTGGAAATTCCTCTTTCTTTATTAAAAATTTATCTTCGTTCAGTAGGAAAGTTGCTGATTAAAAAAATCCTCTTGAAAAAACTGCAAACTAAACGCACCTGTTTTTGGTTAAATTTAATTCTTTTCTACTTAAAAATTTGAGAGTTTACTTAAAAAAATTTCTTTTGAAGGTTGAAAATGTAACTATTTTATTGAAAATTTGTCTCGTTTGCCTAAAGATTTAACTTTTGGTGGAAAAATATTCTTTTCTGATAAAACTCTAATTTTTTGTGTTAGAAATTCAAAATGAAATAACCGTTTGTTACAGATGTAAAAAATGAATTCTTAATTCTTTGCGAACACAAGTCGTCTTTGAAATCCTTGAAATCTTTGAAACCTTTTGAAATCTTTGTAAATTAGTTGAAATCTCTTGAAGTACTTAAAATATGTGTGAAATCTTTTGGAATCTTTCTAATATTTTTTTTAAATATTTGAAATCCTTGAAATATTTAAAATATTTGATATCTTTGTGACATTTTTATAAAATATTTGAAATATTTATGAATGCTTTCTTTAATATTTGCTTGTGAAATCTTTTGTGTTTGAAATCATTGGAACCTTTGAAATCTTCCGAAATTTGTTAATACCTGATTTGATAGTTTAATGTCTGAAATATTCATGAAATCTTTCGTATTTTGAAATATTTTGTACTGATTTGAAATCATTAAAATGTTTTTAGTTTTCATATTTTTAAATTTTCATATACTAATTGTAAAGTTTCGTAAGTACACTAACAATAACTTTTATTATTACACGATTTACCCAAATCGTAATCGACTATATCAATTATTAATATTGAAATAGCAAGTATTGATATAAAATCTCTTTCAGTGTATGAACAGCCGTACATCGAATTTCTAAATTAAAAAAAAATTGTCTCGAAAATTTTGGAAATGCTCTAACTTTTTGAATTTTCATCCAAAATAGGCCGAAAACGTTGAGATTTGTTGAAATCCGCGAAACTCGATATTCACATAAAATCAATACCTTCTCACTGAGATGAGAATGTGAAGATTGAACAATGAACTCCACATTCAAATAGAAAATTATCAAAGACAAATTAATTATCCGTGATACGAACATCAAAAAATGCTGTTGGTAGTTTTCATAATTGCTGAAAACACAAGATTGTTTAAAATCTCCAAATAATAAAATTAATAATCTAAAATCCCAATGGTAAACATTTTTCGAGTTTGATTAACTTGATATTCTCTCTGTACCATGTTTTTCCTCGGACATGAGTAGAATCTGCACCTCATCCTACCTTCACACGAAAAAGTGAGATGAGGAGTGAAGGCTGACTAAATATTGACCAAGACTACTGAAAACGATCGATACTCATCAAATCAGCCAACTAAATTCCATTTATCGCTAGCGAATACCCTCAAATGATATAATAAAATTTTTACGTTTTCCTCTAAAATATCGAGAATGAAGTTTCAATTTCTCATTCAGGAAGTTGCCATATCAATATCCCTGAATAATTCACGCAAGAATAAAAAAAGCTTCTTTTAATAAAAAGGACTGCATAAAATTGAGTTTTTAATGCGGCTACACCATACCTCTATCTGACGAACATTGTTGCAGTCTAACTTAATTTTTTCCTAACTTGAGATTCTCTTTTAAAAAAAGCGGAAATTAAATTAACTTCACCATCTCGGCAACATTATCAACTCAATTATCGGAATTCTCGTGAAGCGTTTTTGAATCGGCTCGCTTCTAAAGTGTCAGTTCCCGAATGTTTCTTTTTCAAAGAGAGGATTGCCGCTTCGCAATGCATAGCTTGTGTTCAAACCCGTGAAAGCTGTCATTTCAAGTGAATCATACGAAGTAGCTGTACTACTCAAATAGTACAAGTCAGGGTAAGAGGAAGCTGCGAGAGAATCCGATAAATGGAGAGGAAGGGGTTCTATTTGTGTAAAAGAGATTGAAAGAGAAAATAAAAAATAGGAAAGGAAGAGATGGAGATGAAAAAGAGCGAGGGAGGAGAAAAAAGATTAAAGCGAATAGAAAACCAAGGATATTTTTTTGACACTTCTGACATAAATTGTCAGGACAACTAGCGATAAGCTTTTTTTAAAAAACGCTGGAAAGTTTGGAAAAGTCCTCCATGGATGACCCACATGGGGGAAATTTTTTTACCTTTTTTAGATAATTTAATGCCTGCATTTGTAGGGTAATGTTTTTTTAGTACTTTTCCAGATGATGAATTTTTTAATTAAAAAATTAGTACTTTTTTTAGTAATGTATGCTATTAGTTGAAATTTCAACTTTTTTGTTTGAGAATTATTGAATTTTATTGAAAGTTTGCATTTTAGGTAGTAGTAGTTATCTTTTCGTTCAAAAATTAGTCTTGTTTAGTTGAAAGTTCAAATTTTTGGTTGAGAGTTCTTGCATTTTTTTCGTCATTTTTTTTCTGTAGAAAATTAATCTTTTTGTTCAAATATTCGTCTATTTAGTTAAAATGTAAGAATTAGATTTTAAAGTAGAACAACCTTCTTCAAAAGTATGAAAAATTTCTTTCTTTCTTAAACATTCTACTTTGTGTTTGATAATTCTTGAATGCTATTAGAAATTCCTCTTTTTTGGTACTAAATCAATCTTTTTGTTTAAAAATTAATCTTTTCATTAAAATAGCTGTTTAAAATTCATGATTTTTAATAGAAAATTCAAGTTATAGGTTGAGAAATATGGATGTTTCGTAATTTTTATTTTGGGAGAAACTTAATCTTTACTTTCAAGAATTCAACTTTTTAGTTAAAAATGTAGTGAATAGATTGTAAACATAAAATAATAAATAAATAAATAAATAGATTTTCAAGTTGAATTATATTTTAAAAAATCTTTTTAAACAAATTTTTTATTTCTAAAAATTCAGCTTTTATTGAGAATTATTGAATTTTATTGAAAATTCGTCTTTTATTATTAAATTCAAAATCCAACTTTTCAGTTGAGAATCTTTCAATTTTAGGTAAATTTATTTGTTTCGTAATAATTTTATTTATTTTTTAAATTAATTTTCTTTAGCTGAAAATTCAACTTTTTGGTTGAGGATTCTTTCTCTCTTTCTTAAAAATTTAACTTCTCGGTTGAAGATTTTTTAAATTTTTTTGAAAATTTATGTTTTTTGGTAGTTAATTAACTTTATACTTAAAAATTCATATTTTTAAGTATTAACTTCAAATTTTTGGTTTAGAATTCTTAATTTGATGGAAAATCTTCTTTTTTAGTAGTACATTAATCTTTTTGTATTAAACTGCATCTGTTTCAGTTGAAAGTTAAGAGTTTTTGCTAAGAATTTTGTGTATGATTGAAAATTTTTATTTTGTGTAATAAATCAAATTTTTTGTTTTTAATTTCAATCTCTTTCGTTGAAAATTGTAGTTTTTGTGGATAATTATTGAATTTTGTTTAAAATTTGTATTTTTTCGTTAGAAAACTTTGCTTGAAACTTCATTTTCTTCAGTTAAAAATTCCACTTTTCGATTGAGAATTCATATCTTTTATTGAAAATTCATCTTTTTTAATAGAAAATTCAATTTTTATGGTTCAAAAATGTTGAGTTTGGTTAAAAATGTGTTTTTCTTGTTGTATAAAATCAATCTTTTTGTTTAAAAACCTATATATTTTTAATTAAAAATTTACCTATTCCATTTTTTATCTAAAATTGTTCTTTTTTAAGTAAAAATTGAGATTCATGTTTAAATTGCACTATCTTCTTTAAAGTTTTTTGTTGAAGATAATTCTGGCTCAGTTGAAAATTGAACTTTTGGGTTGAGAGATCCATATTTTCTTGTAAATTAGTGCTTTTTTATATAAAGTTAATTTTCTTATTAAAATTGTATATTTTTTATTTTATTATCCGATTGTTTTACATAGACTTTGGGGGCGGGGGATATCAACAAATTAAAGGGGGAGTGGACTGGACAAGAATTGTTTAAATTTGGTAAGGTATTTTATGAATGATCCCTTACTTTTACTGCCACTAAAGTTTTTCTGAATATGCATAATTATTTGCAAACAGAGAAGTTGGATCAATGACCAATGACCATGTCCTTACCCCAAGATGTCAAATAAACCGTTTCTGCTTTATGTCTGAGATTAAGCACAATCACTACACCCTAAACCCAATATGTCTTGCTATAATCCTTAATTAGCTTCTCAAAGGTCCATCAGAGGGCGCTCTAAACACTGCATTCATTATATTTCTTATTATTGTTAAAATTTAAAATAACAATAGCATATTGTAGTTCGTCAATCATCATTCTGCACCCTAGTGTCAATTTTTCTCGCTGTTGTATTTCATTAGATTCTATTTGTTACATTGAAGGGCTCTCTGAACACTGATGTCCGCATAATTCTTATTAGTATTTGTAGTGAAATAATCAATTGATTGATCTAGTTTTTCCATCACCATACTGCAGACTAGTACGAATTTGTCTCGCTTTAGTGCTTCATTGGCTTCTCATAGGCACATTAGAGGGCCCTCTAAATACTGATTTAAGTCCATTCTTATGATTGATTAAATTGTAATTACCCATTGATTTTTCTCGTTTATCAATCAGCATACTACACACCAGTCCCAATTTTTCTTTCTGCGGTGTTTCACTAGCTTCTTATAGGTATACTGAAAGGCCCTCTACAAACTTATATCAGTCCAGTTTTTATTAGCATTTGAATTGAAATCACCATTTAATTTTTCGAGTTTTGTCAAACAACATACTGCACCCATTTCTCAATTTTTATCTGCAGTGCTTCATAAGTTTCTCGTAGCCACATTGGAGGCCCTTATAAACACTGATTTAAATACATTTTTTATTAGTGTTTAATTAGGAGTCTTTAAACGAGTTTTCTAATGTTCCAATGAGCATTCTTCACCATAGTCCTAATTTTGCTTTCTGTGTAGCTTCATTGGCTTCTCAAAGGGAAACTGAAAGGCCCTCTAGGCACTGATGTCAGTCCAGGTTTTATTAGCGTTTGAATTTAAATCATCATTTAATTTTGCTCGTTTTTTTCAAACAGCATACTGCACACTAGTCCTATTTTTTCGGTAGTGCTTCAATAACTTCTCACAGACACATTAGGGGGCCCTCTAACAATTGAGGCGAGTCCAATTTTTATTAGCGTTTGAATTGTAAATATCATTTAATTTTTCTACTTTGTCAAACAGCATGCTGCATTCTAGTCCCAATTTTTTTCTGTCGAGCTTCACTAGCTTCTCATATGCACACTGGAGGGCCCTCTAAACATTGATGTCACTCCAATTTTTATTAGCGTCTTAATTTAAATGGTCATTTCTTTTTTCTAGTTTTTCAAACAACATACTGCACCCTATTCCATTTCTTATTAATGTTTAAATTGGAGACACCAATTCATTTTCCTAGTTTGTCAATCCACATGCTGCCCTCTCAACAATGATTTAAGTCCATTTATTATTAGGGTTTAAATTGGAATCATCCATTGATTTTTCTTGTTTATCAATCAGCATACTGCACCCCAGTCTGAATTTTCCTTCCTACATTGCTTCATTAGCCGCTTATGGGCACATTGAAGGGCCCTCTAAACATTGTAGTCAGGCCAATTTGTATTAGTGTTTAAATTGGAATCATCAATAGAATTTTTTTTATCAATCAGCATGGTGCACTCTAGTCCCAATTTTTCTTTCTGTAGTGGTTCATCACCTTCTCATAGGCACAATGGAGGGCCCTCTAAACACAGATTTAAATCAGTTTCTTATTAGTGTTTCAATTGAAATCATCCATAGATGTTTCTAGTTTCTCAATCAGCATACTGCACCCAGACCCAATTTTACTTGCTTTAGTGCTTCGTTAGGTTCGCCTAGACAAATTGGCGGGCCCTCTAAACACTAATTTAAGTCCATTTCTTATTAGTGTTTGAATTGGAATTGTTAATTGCTTTTTGTACTTTTTTAATCAGCCTATTGAAGGCGATAATGGCTAATGAGAAGCTACGTGTTTAAAACTACAAAGAGACGTTGAGAAGGTATTACAGTATCGTAGGGTATTCTACGACAGTTATGAGGAGGAACTAGTAAGATTATTCTAAATGGAAAGGATGCAGATCTGGGTCAGTAACACGTAGAAAAATTAAAAATTTCTCATCATGGTGCTCCTTAAAATAATGTGAAGTAAAGAGTAACAACTTTTTCTTCGAAAATTAAACTGAATTGTTGAAAATTCGTCCTTTTGGATAGAAATTTCATCTTATGCTGTATCAAACCATTTTTTTGGTTGAAATAAATAAATTCAAAATGCTTCAAGTTTTCCCTGTATTTGTTTGTTTTTATTTTGTTTACAATTTAGATTGAAATTCTGGTAGTTAAAAATCAATCATGAGGAAAAATGAAAAATTGTTTAAAGAAAAGTCTAAGGAAAGGCAGGGAATATTAAAATTCAAGTTTTTTTTGTCACACTTTATACCAAATGAAATGCTAATCTCAAATACTAGTTTAAAGAAAATATAAAAAATTGTGAATAGAAATCCAATATTTGGTTTAAGCATTCTTTAAAAGTAAGACTCCAATAGAAATATTTTTTAAGTGTTATTTCGTAATTCACTGATATCCAATAGATGGCCAGTGATGATTGCCGTCGTTTTCATCTGCGCATGTACTGAAAAGCGCGGGCTTTTTTGAAATCAAGAAATTTCAGTAATAATCACGCAAATAAATATAGAAAAATGGTCTCTTTTTTCGTTATTTTCCTAAACTAGAATAAATTGAATGATAATAATAATACTTACCTTCTCTCACTAATTTAATATTATTCTAATATTGCATTTTTGTATACAGATTTTTAACATAACCTTAAAAACTGTCGTATCTGATGTGCATTATCTTCCTTTCACGAATGACTAATCTCTATAATGTAAAAGGTGCATCATTCACTTGTAAAATCTTTGAAGTTCGTCGAGGCAGAAAATGAGTTTTGCACAAAAACGCTCTATTCAAACTCATACTTGAGCTTCCTTTAGAACAATTTATCATTCTGGAATTCTTTTCAGCAAAAGAGCTTCCTTTTTGTTCCAGCTCCCTTGGAACCAAGAATCGGCTATCAGGGGTCTTCTGTAAAGTACTTTACATTCAAATACTTTGACTATTCAAAGGGCAAAATAGGGTGATTAAAAAAAAAAGGGGGAACTTTTAATAAAATAGTCGAATTCTGAAGCAAAAAAACGAATATTTTCGAAGACAGTCTAATTTTCAAGAGAAAAGTTTATTTTCAACCAAAAAAGGTGACTTTTCTACCATAGAATACGATTTCGGTTCAAAAAGCCGAATTTTTAACAAAAGAATTAAATTTTAGACCGAAGACGACCTTAACAGAATAATGGAATTTTCTACCTAAAAGACTAATTTTTTAGAAGAGATTTAAAAAATGATTTTTTTAGCATAAATGTAAAAAATTTGCAACCTGTTGCGTCAAACGAAAACGAATGTAAAAAAAACTAATTCTCTACCAAAAAGATTAATTTTGAACAAAAAAGACCGATTCTCTGAAGGAAATAAAGAATTTTGATCAAAATGCTTGACTTTTCAAACAGAAAAGTTGAATTTTTAACCCCAAAAGATGAATTTTCGACAAAAAGAAATAATTTTTTATTATAGAAGTTGAATTATTAACCAAAAGTATTAATTTTCAACTAGAAATTAAAATTTTTAGCCAAAATCATGGATTTTTCCACCAGGATGATTGAAATTCTACAAAAGGACTAATTTTTCATAAAATACATCAATTTTCAACGAATATAATTATAATTATTATTCAACAAGAAAGTTAATTTTCGATACAAAGAGTTTGCTTTTCTTCCAAATAATTATTTTTTAGTGCAAATAGTTTCATTTTCAACTAAAGATTTGAATTTTTAACTAAAAGTATTTTTTTAAACAAAAGTTAATTTTTAACCAAATTGATAAATTTTCTACAAGGGGAAAATATTCTACCCAAAAACTTGAATTTTTAGCTGAAATTATGAATCTTCAACAAACACAAAATGAATTTTTTACAAATTAATTAAGCTTCCAACCCACTAGTTGAATTTTTAATTAATAAGGATGAATTTTCAACAACGAATGTAATAGTTAATACTTCCACCAAGAAATATTTTAATTAAAAATTAAAACTAGTGGAATTCAAACAAGAAGTAGAATTTTAATAAAAAGTTGAATCCTAAATACAAACAGTATAATTTTCGGCCAAACAGTTGCATTTTTATTAACAAGAAAAGGTATTTTCTTAACTATAAATATTAGTCTTCTAGAAATAGAAAAGTGAAATTTTAAATGAACCAGATAAATTTTCAACATTTAAGAAAAATATTTTTACCTCTTAACCCAGTAATCAGATTTTTTCCCACAAAGGATGGCTTACTGAAAAAATGTGAATTTTCGACCAAATAGTAAAATTTGCGATAAAATAATAGGGCAAAAATTAAGTTTCATGAAAATAAGGGAAAAGAAGAATTCCTTTAAAAAAGAGGGAAATAGGAGAATGAGTGAATTCTGAAAAATGACAGTTTTTTTCAAATTTATTAACTTATTATTTAACTGAATAATTGCAAGGCCATCTTCCGCAAAATTCTCAAACTTTGTACACATTGATCCTCAGGAAATATATTACTTGTTATCTGTGTTCATAAAAGCGTGCGTAAAGCTAAAACGAAAAAGCGTGCGTAAAGTAAAATAAAAAAGTTTGCGTAAATTTAAAAAGAAAAAGCGTGTGTGAAGCTAAAATTAAAAGCGTGCGTAGAGCAAAAACGAAAAAGCGTGCGTAAAGTGGAAAAAAGCGTGCGTAAAGTTATATTCATATTAAGTCCCCTCTTCTCCCGAGTCATCAGTGTGATCACCTCACCTGAAATTTTTAACGTATTTAATAGAAAATCCCTAATAAAACATTTTTTTTAGTTTATCCTGTATTTGCGCGCATTTTGTTGTTGGTATTGAAGGTATAAAAATATAGAGCTAGTGTGAGCAAAATATATATAAATGTATGGGAAGGAAAAGAGAAAAATGAGGTGAAATTTTTCACTTGGGTGTAATCTG
>JAWWLR010000054.1:67076785-67088440 GCA_035041075.1 Acraspis erinacei | reverse complement strand
GGCTTAGAGATAAGGTGTGGATGGATGTTAGTTTAAAAAAAATGTAATTGTCAGGAAATAATGTAAAAATGGAAGTGTAAGCAAGTCAGTTTTTTAAGGCCAGCAGGCTGAAAAAGAAACGCTTATCTATCTAATTACAAATATTAAAAATGGGCTCTTAACTTAAATACTTGTAGAGGATAAGAAGCATTGAGAGAATTATTAAAAGAGTTATTTCTAAAGAATTTACTATGATAATTCGTTAGTCATTCGTTTATTAATTTTCTCAAAATTGAAGATGCTACACAGGAAAAAAATGAGCATCGAATCAAGGAAATATCTTTACGAATACGGATGGTATAATATTACGATGATCCAAGAAAATTTATCTTGTCTCTATAAAATATACTCAAATTTAAAAAAATCAAGTTTCCTTGATAGTAGATTTTATTGAGTTATAATATATTTCTTTATCTTGCCGTTTGCGTACGAAATCAGTGAAATATAGTTTTAACTAGTTCGATAGCGAAATTACTACGATCATTTATCAAAACTAGTTTTGGCTAGTCAAAACTCGAAGTAACGAAGTCCTTTTGTAAAAACTTAAAGATTTTTTACTTTCATTTTAGTTCGTGTTTTAACTGAAAATATCAGTGACCAATCACTCTTCTCTAACCAGTCTCTAGAACGTGTTTATAAGGGGGACCTAGAAAAGGGGTCCGAGATGTGACCAATCTCTCTTTTGTGACCAGTCACTAAAAAGTACTTTTGAAAAGGGGGCCTGGAAAAGGGGTCCAGGATGTGACAAGTAACTCTTCTGTTATCAGTTGCTAAAAATTAATTTTTAAAAGGGGGCATGGGAAAATGGTCCGACATTTAACCAATCACTCTTCTGTGACCATTCGCTGAAAAGGACTATTTGAGGGAGGACCTGAAAAATGGGTCCGAGATGTAACCAATCGCTCTCCTGAACCATTTACTAAAAACTACTTTTTAAATCGGGATCTGGAAAAGGGGAGGAGATCTGACAAATCACTCTTCGGTCACCATTCGCTATAACGCGTTTTTAAAGGAGATATAGAAAGGGATCCGACATATAACCAATCATTCCTTGGTGACCAGTCGCTAAAAAGTACTTTTGAAAGGGGGGCCTGGAAAGGGGGTTCCGGATGTGACCAGTCGCCAAAAATTAATTTTTAAAAGGGAGTCTCGGAAAGTGGTTCGAGATGTGACCAATCACTCTTCTGTAACCAGTCGCTGAAAACGACTTTCTGAATAAGGACCTGAAAAATGGGTCCAAGATGTGACAAATACCTCTTCTGTGACCAGCCATTAAAAAGTACTTTTGAAGGAGGGTCTAGAAAAGGGGAACGAGGCGTGACCAATCCCTCTTCTGTGACCAGTGGTTAAAAGTACTTTGTAAGGGGTGCATGGAAAAAGGGTCATTTATGTGACAAGTCACTTTTCTGTAATCAGTCGCTAAAAAGTACATTTTAAAGGGTGACCTGAAAAAGGGGTCCGAGTTGTGACCAATCACTCTTCTGTCACCAGGCGCTAAAAATTTTAGTATGCAAAGTTAATATGCAAAATTACTATCGTCAACCTAATTCTTACAATGGCACAATTGGGTGAATCTAGATTTAACTGATATTGTAATTTAAAATATGCAAAAACATGAAATTAAAAAAATATTCGAATGTTCACAAAAGGATTTGGTTCCTTTGCGTTGTAACTAATTTCTAATATAAAAGGTAACCTTTGGATTAAGAAAATGGAATAATTTTTCAAAATTATTTGTCCGCTTGCTTTTCACGTATTTTTTGACTAGGAAATTTTTCTATAATGTCAATGTGACCCTATATTAGTACACTAGAGTTTGACATTATGTAAAATTTTCTTCAGCATGAAGTTGTCCCTTTAATATTAAATCTGGCTTGGAATTGTTTAAGTTTTAACGCTTCAAGTTTTAATTTATTAATCTTGAAAGTTTCTAATTAGAATACATTTTCAAAGATTTTAGAATAATTGTTTAGTAAGCAAACAAAACATGAGAAATATATTTTTTGAAAAGGCCTCGAAAAATATGATTACAGTTGATTCACAAAAAGTTATATCCCGTTAAAAGTCCGTTCAAAAAAAGTTTTAACTTTCAAAATATGGAAATTATCAGTATATTTTGTAACTTAGTGTTAAATATGTTATAAAAACTGCATACAATTATGCTAATCGATTCAGAAATTAAATAATATTGGATGATAAGCTAAAAGGTTTCTTCTATTTGATCCTATTTGAATTTTTCTTTTAGCTCTGGTGTTTTTGAAAAAACACAGAATTTTCCAAATATTTGAGGAATCATCTAAAATTGATTTATCCTTTTTTGTTTGCTTAATTATTAATTAAACTTTTAAGGTTTGCATGACATGATATTAATTAATTATATGTTTATCGTCTTTTCTATAATTCAATTTAAAAATTATTTGGTTTGGTAAGCCTAATTCTAAAACAATTCCATTTTTCTGAGACCATAAAACCAAACTTTTTTTGCCCCAAAAGACTAAATATTTGGTTTAAAATATCTACATTTTCCGGGTTCAAATTTAAATTTCATGAAGATTTCACGATAATATACTTCAAATAATTAAATTCTGTATTGAAATCTTAAGATTGAAAGACTTGATAGCTACACAAAGTCAAATTTAAAAGATTGCTTATAAGATAGTTTTGAGTTAAATTCCTCGAGAATAAATTAAAAACAATGAAAAGTGAAAAGAACTTTTTTAAATTCAAGCCTTCAAAATTATAAGATTTTGAAATTTTAAATGGAAAATTAAACCAATTTCTGTTTCAAAGTTTTCCTAAATATTCAACATTTTAAATTAAGAAAAAAAAAACAATTTTCAATTGAAACACTTGAATTTTGCAATTTTGGTAATTGAAATCATAGACAGTATAATGCTGTTATATATTTTTTTACTTTCAAATTTTCAATGTAATATCTTCAAATTTTTCGGTTTTTAGTTCTAAAATTATAATAATTAAGCATTTAAAATTGAAAAATATTTAATCAAAAAATTTCAACAATAAATAGGAATTTTAAATAAAGTGCTTAAAATTAAGAGAACAATTTTTTTTTGTTTTCAAAAACAATTATTATAATTACTAACCAATTTAAATTGAGACTTCAGTAGACGAATAATTTTTTTATTTGCATTGGTTACAATTTTTACATTCTAAATTTTGAGATTAAGAAAAAAATCCTACATTTTGTCTTTTCTTAAGTTTCAATTTTGCAAATAAAATTGAAATGAATTCATTCTTAAAAAGTATGATGAGGGATACAAAATTTTCTTATCAACAATTCCTGGTAACGCAAATAGTTGTTAAGTAACTTTCAACGTCCCGTAGTAGAAATAATGTCTTTTAATTTATACGTTTAATTACATACAGCTTTTCATTAGAAATTTTGAATCAGTACATTAAAAAAAAAATTTTGTATGTGACAGTGTTCAAGTTTTGACGATTCAACATTGTGCTATTTTCGACATTTTAATCTAAAACTATCTAATTTCGACATTCATCAGCTCAAAATAAAAATGTTAAATTTTGAACGCTTTGAATTAGTAATGCTTCGTCATCAACTGTTTTCTAATGAAGTTTCCCAGTTTTTAACATTTTTTTCTGAAATTTTTAAATCTTGAGAGTTCGCTGTTTAAAATGTTTGTATTTCAAATTAATTTATTTCAAAAAATCTTATTTAGAAATTATACAAGCCAATATTTACTTTTTCCTACATTTTACTTCATATAAAATTGTTTAAATTCAAACTTTTTTGATTCAAAAGCGTTTTATAGAATATATTTCAATAATAGTTAACACTTTATTGCTATTTTATAATTATTGCTTAACTGTACCAAAACTAGAGATCCATTTGTCTTGATCTTACCCGAATCGGGGAACTTTTTTAATTTGAATTAATTTTTTTAATAAGAAAAAAGCTTATTTTTTCTTTTTTTTTTTAATTGAAAAGTTCCTAATCAGGTGAAGATCCGAATTTTCCAATGGTGGCCCATAAATGTCTACAGCTTTCTTAGATTTTTTTATTTTGTTCATAATTTAATAGGCTTCCAGATAGTTACTTTTTAGGAGAACAAAATTTACATATATTCTAGGAGCCCCTGGGAACTTTTTAGAAATTTTTCACATTTTTCGTAAGGTGAAAGTCCGAATTTTTCAATTCTGGCCTAGAAATGGAGACTGGCCTAGAAATGGATACATCCGCATAGTTTCATTTAAAGAGAAAATATAATTGAAAATATTCTAGGGACCACAGGGCATTTTTTTTAGAAAATTTCAGAATTCGTCTTTCAAGGAAAATTTAAATTTTTGGAACACGTCCTATGAATATCCCTAGTTCATTTCAAATTGATTTTTTTATAACCCGATTTCTTTAGTTTCCTAGCAGTTATTTTTTAAGAAAAAACACACTTTTAAAAGCCTAGGAGGAATAGAAAATTTTTTTCTTCATTTCAAAATTCGTAAAGATGTGAAAATCCAAATTTCTCAGATTGTTGCCCACAATTGGCTGCAGCTTTTTTGTAATTTATTTTTTCATTTAAAATAAAATGTTTTTGGCTTCCGGATCATTAATTTAAAAAAAGTGTCAGCATCAGGACCAGCGGGGATTTTTAAAATAAAATTAAAAAATTCTTCTTGATATAAATTTTTTTATATTAAGATCGCGGCCGCTAAGTGACAAAAGATTATTTGTAATTTAATTTTTAGTTCCTGCCATAGAATTTATTTCCCTTTCAGATAGTTACTTTCAAGAAGAAAACAAAATTTTGGAAGTTCTACGAGTAACAGAGAATTTTTTAGAAAACAGGTTTAGAAGCAAATAAAAATTTATAAATCAATAATTACTAAAAATCACTTTACCTTGATAATTGATTATTATTAACTTAAGAAGAAATTTGTTGGAAAATTATTCTATAACCAGTCCAATTTTTTTTAAATAAATGTAATTGACTGCATTAGTTCAAACATAGACCTGGCATAATGAATAGAATTAATGTGCAGAATTCCTTACAAATAAACAAAGAATATAATGAAAGATTTTTATCAACCACCATGAAATGTTCGTATTGCAATTTGAAAAAAAGATAAAAATGTTCCCAAAAAAGAAAAGGAAAACAATTTTCGTTGATAAAATAAAAGGAGTAAGGAAAATTGAGAAGGCAACTACCTAAATCCCCTTCCTTTTTTTGTTTGTTTTCTTTTGTCTGTTTTATTCTTATTATTATCAAATCCCAACAACAAAATATTTTAAAAAAATGAAATTTGAGCATGAAGGAGCAGCAACGAAACCACGATTCTTTCTTTCAGAGAGAGAGAGCATCGTGATTGCTTTTTTACTTTTATTTCCTCCTTTACATTATCTGCGCAAAAAAATAATTTTTATATTCTCATTCCGAAAATCATAAAATGTTGATGGTGTCTGTCTGTCTATATGTATTTATATCTGAATGTATGTGTGTCTGTTTGAATGATGTATATATGTATGTTTACTGTATGTCTGACTTTATTTATGGTAAATATCTACAAACAAAATTAAAAAATTTTCATTTTCAAAAGGAGCATTTTCAAAATTGAAAATTTTAGAAAAATTTTAGAATTTCTTTTCAAAGTTTCTTATAGACAAGCAGAAGATTTCCAAATTATCCAAATAAGATTTTCAATGTCGATTGGATTTCCAAATTTTATATACTATTGAAAATTTTCAAACAAATATATTGTTCTCGTAGAGCGTACATGCGCAATGAAAATCTGCCTGTGCGGCGGGCATTTTTTTTCCTTTCTTTTTTGGAAAATTCGGTATCTTTTTTCAAATTACAACAGGAAAATTTTATAATGGTTCTCCAAATTTGTTCGTTCGATTCCTCGTTTTATTTTCAAGAATTCTGCACATCAACTTGATTATTAGAGGTTAAATAGGATTTTAAATCTTATTTTAATCTAATTTAAAATTCTTAAATTTTAATGAATAGAATTTTTAAATCAGACCAGAAATGTATTGTTTTTAGATTCTTTTTTTATTTTTTTTATCTTAAGTGTTTGACCCATAAAAAAATAAAAATATCTCGCGCCTAACTAGCAAATCTTGATTGCTAGTTAAAAATAATAGGGTGGCTGCTGGCCCGGGAAATCTGGAAAATCGGGAAATGCCCCGGAATTTTTTTAAACCAGGAAAAATCGGAAAAAGACAGGGAATTTATTTTTTGACCTGGAAATTTATAGTTATTTAGAAGAAACATTAATTGTTCGACTTTTTCCATTTGGATATCATACAGTTCACAATGCGTAATTCGAGAACTTTCTACTTTAAAGATGTATCATTTTAAGTCTTCATTTTTAATTTATAGAATTTTACGAAGTAATATTAAATACTTAAAAAAATTAAAAAATTACACCATTTCAAGCTGATTTATTTTATAAAAAACATTTTTATTTCATCTACGTTTTTAAATAGTTTAAACATCCTTCAAAAGCTTCATAATTTTATTTCAAAATTTTGAGAAAACTAAAAGTTGTTTTAAATTTATTTATTGAATTTATTTATCTTTTCAAATTAATCGAATTTTTCCTACAATTTTTATAAAATCCTACAAATTTAAAAAAAATTTCTTAAAATCTTCCAGATTCTTTTTTAACAATTTTAGATGCCTTTCAAATCTTTTTAAATATTATTTTTAAATTATCTTCAAAAGGAAAAATTATTTTCTTTTTGCTTAAGAATCTTAAGAAAATATTTTGATTCTTTTCAAGCCTTTCACAATTTAAAAAAAATTTATAATTTTTTTTTAAATCTGGAAAAGGGAACAATAATTTATTTGACAAATCGATTAGAAATCCGTTCGAAAGTAACTATTTACAGATTTTTACGTTACAAATTAAACTGCTTCAATTCCAAGTCTTAGTAAAAAAATTCAAACGTCCGATTGAAACTTCATGAAATATTTTTAACGTAAAAATAACTTCATAATAATGTATTTGCTGTAAAATATTGTTTCGAGCTAAAATATTCATTTTTGAATCCATTCAATTGAAAAACTTAAAAATTAAGAACAAGAATAATTATTTACTATTTAGTATTATTTTACTGTTCAGTTAAGACGATTAAATTCTAAACATATATTTAAAATTATACAATCTTAAACTGAATTTTTCCGCGTAAAAAGTATTGATACGTTAAAATTTTGAAGAGCTTTTAAAACTTGAACGTTAATATTTTGATTTAGCTTTTTAAGAAATATTAAATTGTTAGTAAAATTTTTTTATTTTGATGCATAAATAACAATGGAACACTTATTATCTATAGAAAAAAATTAAGTATTTTTAAGAGATATTTAGAAGTTTTTAATAGACTTCAATTTAATTTTCAACTTGAAATGATTTCAAATCATTTAAACGAAGTTTTTGTAGACAAAATTCGGCTATTCATATCTTATTTTCAGTGGTAATAGCATCAGCCTATTTAAAAAAATGTATATTTTTACAGATTAAAAAAAATTCAGAAACTGTTCAAGAATTGTGAAAGGCTTAAAAAAATAAAAACATTTTCTGAAGATTCTTAAGAAAATTGTAAATAATTTTTCATTTTTGAATATTATCTTAAAATAATATTTAAAAAGATTTTAAAAGGCTTCTAAAATTGCTAAAAAAGAATCTGGAACATTAAAATCTAAAGATTTTTTATTTTAATGCTTAAATAAATGTTTAGATTTTATTTTATCTATTTTTAAATGGTTTTCAGCTATAGATGTTTTTAAATTTTCAAGATTTTCTAGAAATTGTAGGAAAAATTTGATTAATTTCAAAATATATTTAGAACTAATAAAAAAATTTTGAAAATTATTTTCAATTTTAATAAATTGAAAACAACTTCTAGATGTCTCAAGATTTTGAAGAAAAAAATTTTAAGCTTTTTAATGATGCTTAAAACATTTAAACTGGAAATCATTTAATTTATAATTTTAGAAGTGTTAAAAAAAAATTATTTTTTCAATTTTTAAAGTTTGTAGCTTAAAATTGTTGGAACTAATCCAATGAAAAAAATTAAAGTCCATTTATTCTTTAATTTAAAGCGTTGAAAATTATAGCGTGAATTTCATTTCTACAATTTTTGTCTGAATCTTTGAACTAATTAATTATTAAACGTTTAAAACTCTAAATTTTGCAGTTTACCTGAATTAAATTTGAAATTAATAAATTGAAAAGTGTTGGTACCAAAAATTTTGAAGTAAAGAATTTTTAAACTTCAATTTCAAAAATGAAAAATTCAAGAGATTCATTTTAAATGCTTTAATTTTTAATTTACTTTTTATTATGTCTAATGTCTAATGGATACATTTTTAGCCTTAGGGATCGAATTTTTTAATTTTATCGGTCGTAAAAAATTTTTGCGAATCGGGAAAAACGGGGAAATGACCGGGTATTTTTGTTCCTGGATTGAAACAGCCGCCCTGAATAAAGTTTAATCTTAATTGTTTCAAAATAATTGAAATCATTATTCGAAAGAGCATCCATGAAGGAATTAAGGATTAACTTAGATCAGTGAATAGTAAATGTTATCTGAGATGAACTTTTTGATTGACATGCCATTATTTGGGGAGGAAACTGTTACCCAAATGGATTCTACCCTTGTATTTGGTCAAAATAGCTGATTAAATGAACCGCAAGGCATTATGTGGATAAGTAGAGGGGGATCGGGTAGCAAGCGGTGGGCTGATAAAATAGGGTAGTGGCTTCTTCTCCTTCGAGGTAACACTGGCTAACTAACCGCCTAATTGGTAGTACCGGTTAAGCCCAATTATTAATTGCCTAATTACATGGGCTCAGCGTAACAGCTAAAGTCAGCCTGTTGATTATTTGCGGTCTACGAGATAATTCGGACCCCTCGCTTTTCTAACACGGGTTCGTTAAGTAACACCAATAATCCATATTAATTTAATCTTCATGAATTATTTCAGGATATCTCCAGTTATATGATTTTATAATTCCTCCTTTAATAAGTACCATAGATCAAGAGTCTAACGAACAAATTTTGACAACCAACATAAACTGTTCTTATTGCAATCTGAAAAAAGATAAAAAAGTCTGCCTCCTAAAAAAGAAAATTGGTATTTTTATTTTTCGATACAAGTAAAAAATAGGAAATAAAAATGAGAAGACAACCAAGAAAATCCCTTTTTTTTATTTTTTATTTATTTCTTCCTTCTTATTTCTATCAGTATCAACTGACAACAAAACAAAAGTAAAATTTTTTAAACGAAATTCATGAAATTAGGGAGTTAACGGAATAATTTATGGAATTTGCGGAATTCGTGGAATTCACGAAATTCATAGAATCCACGGAATTTTTGGAATTGATAGAATTCACGGAATTCGGGAAATTTGCGGAATGAAATTGAGGGAATTAACTGAATATATTCAGTTTATGGAATTAAAGGAACTCGTGGAATTAAGGAATTCTCGACATTCATGAAATTGAGGGAATTAACTGAATGAAATCAATTTATGGAATTCACGGAATTGATTGCATTCGCGGAAATCATAGAATTCGCGTAATTCGTGAAATTCATAGAATTCACGGAATTCATGGAATTTAAGGAATTCGTGGAATTCATGGAATTTACGGAATTCTTAGAATTTCTTGACTTCGCGGAATTCGCGGAGTTAAGGGAATTCATGGAATTCGATAAATTCATGAAATTGATTTTTTTTATTTTTGGATACAAATACAAAATGGGAAAGAAAAATGAGAAGGCAAACGACGCGGAATTCATGAAATTGAGAGAATTAAAGTAATACAGTAAATTTATGAAATTAAAGGAATTCGTGGAAATTAAGGACTTCATGGAATTCACGAAATTCATGAAACTGAGGGAATTAACTGAATGAACTCCAGTTATGGACTTAATGGCATTCGCGGAAATCATGGAATTCACGGCATTCGTGAAATTTATAGAATTCGTGGAATTCATGGTATTTGTGGAATTCAAGAAATTCGCGGAATTCGTGGAATCCAAGAAATTCTTGGAATTTAATTAATTCGTAAAAATTAAGGAATTCGCAAAATTGACGAAATACGTGAAATTGCAGGAATTAACTGAATGAGCTCAATTGATTGAATTCGCGAAATTCATGGTATTCGCGGAATTCATGAAATTCATGCAATTTACACAATTTGCCAAATTCGCGCAGTTAATCGAATTCGTGGAATTCAAGAAATTCGCGGTATTCGTAGGGTTCAGTAAATTCGTTAAAATTAAGGAATTCGAGGAATTCAAGAAATTAATGAAACTCATTAAATTGAGACAATTAACTGATTGCGCTCAATTTATTAAATTTGCGGAAGGCATGGAATTCGCGGAATTCATGGAATTTAAGGAATTCGTGAAATTTATAGAATTCCAGAAATTCGTCAAATTCATGAAATTCATGGCATTCACGAAATCGTGAATTCCATGAATTGTATTATTTGCATTAATTCTGGGATTTAATGGAATTTAATTAACTCATTGAATTCCATGATTTCCTAGAAATTCAAGAATTGGTTAAATTCCGTAAATTTCTTCAATTTCATGACTGATGAATTTCTTGAATTCCGTGAAATTCATTAATTCCGTGATTTGCATGCATTACGCGTATTCTATGATTTCCGTGAATTAAATTAATTCAATTAATTCCGTGAATTCCATCATTTCCATTAATTCCGTGAATTCTTGAATCTCTTTATTTTTGTAGATTATTTGAATTCAGTGAATTCTTTGATTTCCTAAGATTCATGAATTCCGTGAATTCAATATATTGCTTGAATTTCATAAATTGCACGAATACCTTGATTTGGTTGATTTCTTTGAACTCCATAAATTTCATGAATTCATTGAATTCGTGGAATTCTGCAAACTCCCTGAATTCTGTGAAATTCTTGAACAAAACAAAATTTATAAAAAAAATTTTCACGAAAGTAATGAAATTAAGGGAATGAACAGAATACGCGCAATTTATGAAATTCGAGAAATTTACGAAATTCAAGGAATCCACGGAATTCATGACATTCATAGAATTCACGGAATTCACGGAATTCGAGAAATTCGCGAAATTCATGAAATTGAGGGAATTAACCGAATAGGGTCAATTTATGTAATTCTCGGAATTCGTTAAATTCATAAAATACACGATACTCATTTACTACATGTTACTAATTCTTGAAAATCAAGGAAATCGTGAATCCTTGATTTTCAAGAATGAGTAAAATTCCGTAAATTGCTTTAATTTCATTAATTTTTTTAATTCCGTGAAATCCGTTAATTCTGTGATATGCATGCACTACGCGCATTCTATGATTTCAATAAATTAAATTAATTAAATGCATTTCTTGAATTCAATTAATTCCGTGAATTCCAGCATTTCCATGAATCCGTGAATTACATCAATTCTCGAATTTCATAAATTCCCTGAAGTCAGTTAATTTAATAAATTTATAGAGTTACGTGAATTCAGTTAGTTTCGTAAATACCTTAAATTCAGGGAATTCCTTAATTTTGGTGAATTATTTGGATTCCGTTTATTCCTTGAATTCCAAAATTCCGTGAATTCCGTGAATTCAATAAATTG
>JAWWLR010000054.1:67058830-67071455 GCA_035041075.1 Acraspis erinacei | reverse complement strand
AAATTTTTTACTGAAAATGTCATTGTGTCAACTAGCACATAATTTTAGGTAAAAATGTATCTCTTTGTGAGAACAACGATTTTTTTCACTGAAAATTTAACAATTCAATTTTTGGCTTAGAATTTATCTTTTTTTGGTCGAAAATTGGTGCATTTTATGGAAAATCGTCTTTTTGGGTAGAAAATGATCTTTTTTTAAAAAATATATCAGGTTGGTTGAAAATTTAAATATTGCAGTTGAATATTTATAATTTTAGTTAAAAATTCATCATTTGTTAACATATTTTTGTGTTGAAAACATATTTTTTAACTTAAAATTTATCAGTTCAATTCTTGTTTGATAACTCATATTTTTTAGTTTAAAATTCAACTATATGGTTGAAAATGGATCTTTTTTCTTTGAAAGTTCATGTTTTAGGTTAAAAATTTTACTATTCAAGTTGCAGATTCATCATTTTAGTTGAAAATTTATCACTTTGTTTGAATGTGTAACTATTTTTTTGATAATTTATTTAGTATTAATAACTTTAAAAAAAATGTTTTAAATTATTATTTTCTACCTGAAAATCTAACTATTCCAATTGAATATTTCATCATTTCAGTCGAAAATTCATCCCATTACAAGAACATTAATTTTCTTAACTAAAAAAAATTTTTGATTAAAAATTTAACTTTTTTAGTTGAAAATTTGTCTTTTTCATAGAGATTAATCTACTTGGTTAAAAATTCATCTTTTTGGTTTAAAATACATCTATTCCGGCTGAAGATTCATGATTTTGGTTCAAAATTTGTTTTTCTTATTTAGTGGAAAAATAATTTTTTACTGAAATACGCATTTATCATACACACAAATCATGCATGTAAATACTTATAATGTGGTGAAATAAAAGTTTTAAGATTATAAGTAACAGGGGATTTTGTTACTTTTACATTTACTCTGATGTTTACTTATTGATATTTATCTTTTAAATGTTAAACTGAGAGGAATTTTCTTTCATTTTGGAAAATTATCATTTTTTAAATAGAATAAATTTACAAAATTTTATTTAGTTTTTGAACGCTTGGTTTTAAAAATAAATATTAAGTCTATTATATTTTCGAAATGTTCGTGTGAATTCAATCATTACATAATTATTTAATACTTATTAATGCTTTCAATACTTTTTACAGTTGGATGCAAGCACTGAGGCATTTAAAAAAAATTCTTTTTTTATGCCAAATTCATGTTTTGTATCGATATTCAAATATTGGGTTAAAAATTCCACTTTTGGGATAAAAATAAATCTTTTTTGCAAATTCTATTCAACTTTTTGGTGGAAAATTTAATTATTTTCCTAAAGCTGATGCTTCTTTTTCGGAAGAAAATGAATCCTTTTGGCTTGAAGCTCATACTTTCTTAATGAAAATTATATTTTTTAATTCGAAATTTAAAAATTATTTTTTTTCTTTTGAAAATGTATCTCTTGCGATAGATATTTGCTTTTAATTAAAATATTCAATATAATTTTTGAATTTCAAGATTTAAAAAAATATTCTCATTACCATTTTACTTATTAAACGAAATCTAATTCAAATTAACAAATCAATCAGTTAATCAACAAATACTCTTCTGAGTCGAAAATGTATGGGTTTAGTTCAAACTTTAACTATTGTTCTAGAAAACTCATGCATTTAAAAAAATTATTTTTTTATGCCAAATTCATGTTTTGAATTAATATTCAAATATTGGGTTAAAAATTCCACTTTTGGGTTAAAAATAAATCTTTTTTTCAAATTTTATTCAACTTTTTGGTTGAAAACTTAATTATTTGTTAAAAAGTTATGCTTCTTTAGAAGAAAATGAATCCCTTTGGTTTGAAACTCATACTTTCTTATTGATCGAAATTTAAAAATTCTTTTTTTCTTTCGAAAATGTATCTCTTTAACCATTTTTTTTTAAAACTCATATATTAAAGAAAAATATTTTTACACCAAATTCAAGTTTTGAATGGAAATTCGAATATCGGCTTAAAAATTCGAATTTTGAGGCAAAAATAAATTTTTTTTTTCAAATTTGTTTTTTTTGTTGAAAATTAGTTTTTTTTGTAAAATAAATTTCTTTAACTTTTTGATATTTGTTTTAACATTCATCTTTTTTATTTGAAAATTTAGCTTCTTTGTTGAAAATTTAGGTACTTTTCCTAAACGTGGTCTTTCGTGTTAGAATATTAATCTCTTTGTTGACTAATTGTTTTTTATAATTTAACCACTATTTTTTTAATGTGCGTATTTTGTTGAAAATGAGTGGTTTTTTAAAATAAAATTACACTTTTTGCTTAAAAATTAATTTTTTTATTGAAAGTTAGATTTCTTTACTGACAATTAATTTTTTCAACGCAAAATTTAACTATTATTTTTTTCCATTTATTTTTTATAATAAAATTTTGATTATAAATTAAATATTTAATAAAATTTTCGTCTTTCAAGTTATCAAAAATATTTTAGTTACAATTTACTGATTACACAGAATTTATTTCAATTAAGCAAATCAGTGAGTTAATCAACGAACATTCTTCTTGTTTGAAAATTTATTCAATTAGTTAAAAATTTAACTATTTTTCAGAAAAACCATGGACCTAAAAAATGATTTTTCTAAATAACAAATTCATGTTTTGAGTTGATAATTCAACCATTGGGTTAAAAATTCAACTTTTGTGTTCAAAAGAAATCAGAATATTAATCTCTTTGGTGACTAATTTATTTATATATTTTTTATTTAACCATTACTTTGTAAATTTATGCATTTTATTGAAAATTAGTGTGTTTTTCGAAAATTAAACTTATTTTTTTCGTACTAAAAATTTAACTATTTTATTGTTTGTTCTATTTATCTTTTACAATATAAATTTGATTATAATTTAAATATATAATAAAATTTGTGTCTTTCAAGTTTATAAAAATATTTTTATTACAATTGACATATTAAACGAAATTTCTTTTTAAATTAACAAATCTATCAGTTAATCAACAAATATTCTTCTGGGTTGAAAATGTATTGGTTTAGTTAAAAATGTAACTAATTTTTTTGAAAACTCATACTTTAAAAAAAAAAATGTCTCTTTTTATACCAAATTCATGTTTTGAATTGATATTCAAATATTGGGTTGTTAAAAATTCCAATTTTGGGTTAAAAATAAAACCTATTTTTCAAATTTGTTTTCTTTGTTGTCGAAAATTCCTTTTTTTTTGTTAAATAAATTACTTTAACTTTTCAATATTTTGTTTAACATTCATCTTCTTTATTTGAAAATTTAGCTTCTTGGTTGAAAATTTTTGCATTTTTCCTCGACATTGTCTTTCGTGGTAGAATATTAGTCTCTTTGGTGAATAATTATTTTTTTAAATTAATTATAAGTTAGTTATAAGTTATAAATTTAACTATTTTTTTGAAAACCCATCTGTGAAGAAAAATTCTTTTCTTTAACAAATTCATGTTTTGAATTGATAATTCAACTTTTGGTGACTACTTTACCTTTTTTTAAATTTACTCATTACCTTAAAAATTTATTTGTTTTGTTGAAACTTTGTCTTTTGTGATTAAGTATCAATCTTCTTCTTGAGTAGTTCACCTTTTTGGTTACAAATTCATTTCTTTTATTGAAATTTAGATTTTTCTTATTGAAAATTCATTTTTGCAACTAAAAATTGAACCATTATATTTTTTTAATGTATCTTTTATGATAGAAAATTGATTATAATTTAAATATTTATAATAATTTTTGCCTTTAAAGTTTTAAAAAATATTAACGTTACAATTAACTTATAAAAGAAAATTTACTCTGCATTAAGAAAATCAGTCATTTAATCAACCAAATATTCTTCATAGTTTAACATTTATTCGTTTTGTTATCAATTTAAATATTTTTATTAAGTGGTCCATTTTTGTTTTATATTATCTTTTTGTACGAAATGAATGTTTTGAATTGATAATTTCACTGTTGGCTTAAAAGTAATTTTTTTAAATTGCTTTTTCTCGAAAATTCGTGTTTTTTTGCAAAAATAAATTTTTTAAACTAAAATCTTAACCTTTATATGGTTTAAAATTGACCTTCTTGACTTTAAAATTCAGGTTTTTGGTTACAAATGTTTATTATTTTGCGAAAGTTTGTCTTTCGTGGTAGAATATTAATCTCATTGGTGACTATTTTATCTTTTTCTTTTTGAAAATGTAATAAGTTAAAAATTTCTTTTCTTTTCTAAAACTTTTTCTTTTTTTATTGAGAATTAATCTTCTTAATCCATCATTTACGTTTTTTGTTGAAAATTCATTTTTTTTTTAATGTATGTTTTTCTGGTAGAAAATTATTCCTAAAATGTTCAATATCATTTTCCTCTTTCAAGTTTTTAAAAATATTTTTATTAAAATTTACTTGTCAAAAGAAACCGATTTAAAATAAATTTTTATTTTTGTTACAAATTTTATTTTAAATTCGCTTTTTCGTTCAAAATGAATTTTTTTAAATAACGCCTTAATTATTCGATGTTTGTTTTAAGATTTACTTTCTTCACGTAAAACATTAGCGGCTTGGTTAAACATTGATTCGTGATTGAAAATTAGATTATTTTCTTGAAAATTAATTTTTTAACTGAATATGCTACTATTGTTTTTTTTCCTGAAAATTTGTTTTTTTACATAAAAAGCCAACATTTCATAAAAAACCGCTCCTTCCTGGCACTTGTCTGAAAGAAGATAATTATAAACAATAATAAATTGTTTAAAAATACATTTTTATTAACTTCCGTTAAGTATTACCTCACTAAGTAAAAAGCGGAAAAAATTTTTAAAAAACCGCAACGATCTGGCATTAATATATATGAAGATAATGATTACCAATAATAATTTGTTAAAACAATTATTTGTGCTCCACCTCAATAATTATTAAGTCACTCAAAGTGAAAAGTAGATAACTATTTAAAAATTCCAGAAAAACACCTTAATATAGTACCATTAATGAAGGAGAATAGTTTTAAAAATAATAATAAATTGTTTAAACAATTATTTTTGGTAAGTTAAATTAATTATTACTTCACTCTAATTGAAAAAAGTACAAAAAGTTTAAAAATTCAGAAAAACCGCAACTATCTAGTATTAATATAAAAGAAGGTACCTGTAGACAATAATAGTTTGTTTAAATAATTATTTCTGCTATATTGAATTATCTATTGAGTCACTTCAAGTCAAAACTATACAAAAGGTTTAAAATTTTAGAAAAAACCGGAATTTCTAACATTAGGCAAAGATAATATTATTAACATTTATACGAATTTTTTTAACAATTATGATTGTTAACAGTCATGATATATTACCTTTCTTTACTTAAAAATTGAAAAGAAAGTGGACATTTGTTTTCAAAAAACACGAATTTTCTATCTCTATTATAAGAGAAAATTGTTTAAAACAATGATTAATTGTTTAAAAACTTTATTTCAGCATCTAATTATAAGTATATTTTAGTTTTTCCACTTATGGGTTGTTTTTCGTACCCTATAAAACAGACTTATGGGGCTGGAATTTAATCTAAAAGAAATAACGCGAAAAAAACTTAATTGGAATTTGAAATTTTTTATATTTTACACTGAGTAAATTATTTTTAAGATCCTATTAATTTATTTACCTTGGGTTTGCCTAATAATTTCGATTCTAAATAAGTTCGAAATAACAATGTTTAGTCATCATCAAAGTAAAAATAATGGTTTTAATTAACATGATGCTCCGCCACACGCGCTGGCATGGGCATTTTATAATTACAAGTCTGCGTACTACTAAAATTTAATTATTCCAGTAAAGCTAGAAAAATATGTTTTTATGCATCGCTTTTCATCAGCTGAGTCATAATTACACATTTTTCTCCAGCAGGATAAGAATATTTGTTCAAAAAGAGAATTTAGCTTTGATATAATTAAAAAAATAATTTAATTTCTACCTTAATGCAGACTATGGTAACAAAAAATTTTATTCTTTTCATTTTAATGCCTATATCACCGAAGCTCGTTTAGATCTATAAACAAATAATTTTATATTTTTTTATTAAGAAAGAAAACTATATTTAGATATTTAGTACTAAATCGGTACCTTCTTGACCTAAAAATATTCCGGGCTAGCTGAATCGTTTCCTATTGGAATGCAGAAGGTTACGCAATATACTCGATTGAGTACTCGCGCACTGCGGGTATTCTGAGGTGAGATTCGCAATCGCCTATTATCCTGCCACATTAGAAACTGCGTTGGCCAGCAGTAATAGAATAATAGAATAAGACTAAACAATTACTTTTTGAATTTAATTGTATAGGGTCCAGAAAAAACGCCGTTAGTAAGAAAATTGGGGTTTGCGGGATTTTTGTGCTGTGTTATCTTTTGCACTTTCTTTCGATAATTTTTTTCTCAAATTTCTAAATATTAAAAAAGTTGTTTAAATAATTTATTATTGTTAATCAATATCTTTTCTATAAATAATGTTCTAAAACAACTATAGATTATTAATTTTTTTATTATTAAATATTATTCATTAAAATTTCAAAAAAATTATTATTAAGATTGCAGAGCAAACCGTAAATATCTAGGATTACTCTGAGAGAAAATGATTATAAATAATAGTAATAATAAAATGCTTTAACATTTATTCGGAAAGAATTAAAATTTTACATTAAAATTGCAAAAGTTACAATTTCGGATCCAATATGACGCACAAAAAATTTAAAAAAGTTATCGGATTTCTTTCAAAATATCATTTTTAAAATTTTCATTTTTGAAATTTTAACAATTCGGTTAAACTCAACTCTTTCTCCAATATGAAATATAAAATTGGTCAATTAAACTTCATCTTTCCTAGAAAGAATTGAACTATTTTGTAAAAAATTTATTCTTTTATCAAAGAATTATATTTTCATGTAAAAATTTAAATATTATGTTGCCAGTTTTTTAAACATTAATTTTTTCACTGAAAACATATCTATTCCATTTTTGTAAAATTTATCTCTTTTGGTTGAAAATACGACTTTTTGAAAATGTATCGTTTCAACTTGGTTGAAAATTTAATGGTTTAAAATCTGTATTTTGCACTCCAAGATTCAAGAATATTTTTATTTATTTTATTAAATATTCTTCTTTTTTTTGTAGGAAATTATGCATGTTGGGTGAAAATTTATTTTTCTGGTGACAAATTCAAGTACTCGTTTGTAAGTTGAAATTCTTTGTTGAAAACTCATTTTTGCGTTATTAAAGATCCATCATTTTATTGGAAATTTATCTCGTTGGTTGAAAATTTGACTATTTTATTGAAATTATTATTATTTTTCTGGTTAAAAATTAATTTTTTTACTGTACTATGTTTTCAGAATTTATGTTTTTTAGTTACGAATTTAATTATTTCGTTGAAAAATTGCTTATTTGATTGAAATTTAAACTCCTAGGATAAAAATTTATTTCCGAAATTCAAGAATGAACTATTTCGTTGAAAATTTGTCGTTTTAGGATGAAAAATCATGTATTTTGTTCAAAACTGGCCGTTCTTGTTAGAAAACTAATCTTCCTGGTTAAAAATAAATTTTTTTATCGAAAAATTCAACAATTTTTCGAAATTTGAACCCCTCTGTTCAAAATATATTGCTTTTGTTAAAGATTCATAATTCTATATGAAAATTAATTTTTTTTGAAAATGTAAAAATTTGTTTGTTTTTCGTTCAAGATTATTTTTTAAATTAAAATTTAACGATTTCAATTTTGGTTAATGATTATATTTTTGTTTAGAAATTTATATTTTCTCGTTGAAAATTAAACTTTTTGTTTAAAAATCTATCATTTTTATATTTAAATTAACTATTTTTTTGACAATTTAATTAATTGATTGAAATTTGAACTACTTTGCTAAAAATTAATTTTGGAGATTAATAGTTCAAAATTTTTGTTTAACATTTGAATTTTTCAGTTTAAGATTAAAGTATATTGTTAAAAATTTCTTGTTGGATGAATAATTGGAATACTTGCTTGAAAATTTACCTTTTTTATCGAAAAATTCATCTCTTTGAGCAAATAATTAACTATTTCGTTTTGTTTCCTTTGTTTGTTAAAAATTATTATTTGACTGAAATTTAATAACTGAATTGAAAAATAAAAATGCAAATTTTTTGTGTCCACGCTATTGTACACTCGACTAAAAATTGAAAAGTGGGATAAAGAAAATCTCAAGTTTTTTTATCTTTATCTTTTTTCTTTTTTTTTTTTTATCAGGATTGAAAGATTTTTATGATTAACAATTTTTTATGATAGTTTTTTATTTTTATCTTTTTTATATTTAATTTATCTTTTCTGGTCGAAAATTAAACTTTTCGTTTAAAAATCTATCGCTTCTATATTTAAATTCACTATTTTTTTGACAATTTAATTAATTGATTGAAAGTTGAACTGCTTTTCTAGAAATTAATTTTGGTGATTAATAATTAAACATTTTTGTTTAAAATTAGTTTTTACCCTGAAAATTAATTCGTTTGACTAACTATTTTAACAATACCATTTTTTCTTTCAAATTTGAATTTTTCAGTTCAAGATTAAACTATATTGTTAAAAATTTCTTGTTGGATGAAAAATGGACTACTTGCTTGAAAATTTACCTTTTTATCGAAAAATTCATCTCTTTGAGTGAGAAATTAACTATTTAGTGTTGTTTCTTGAAAATTATTATTTAGTTGAATATTTACTTACTGAATTAAAGAAAAAAATTAAATTTTTTTGGTCCACGCTGTTGTCCATTCGAATAAAAATTTAAAAGGCGTATAAAGAAAATCTCAAGTTTATGAAGGATATTAAAGCGAAATTTTAGTAATTTGTAAAAGTTCAGCAATGTCTCAATTTTATATCTCTTTATGAGGCTAAATTTCTCCAACTCTTGGTATTGGATTCTGTAAAGTACCTCTTGATTTCTTGATGAAATTCCCATTCTCAAGCGCACGCCAATATCAATCCTATCGATATTTTGAACAACACTCGATCTCGATGTTCAATAGGATTCTAAATTTCTATGAAATTGCGGTGGAGGAAATTACAAGGTAAAATATTATTTTTCCTCGATAGCGGAGTACTCAACGTCGTACAGATGTGAGTCAGAAAGTGGTTCGATAAAAGCCTGACAAAGTGAATGGCCTTAATGGATTTCTACCTTTCAATCCTGTTTATGTTGGTTGAAAACCCAGGGATTTTTTAAACCTATGAATTTGTCCGCTGAATTGAATTGAGTTTACTCGTAAATTATAGTCGTTCGACTGAATCAATGGGTCACTTAAGAAATCGATCACGAATTCATTCGTTACGGACCTTTACTTAGAAAGAAAACTTTAATTGGGTGCTACTCTTAATTCTTTGAGAAGTTGGCAAAGAAAGTCTTTTCCTTCAAAGGTCTAGACATTTTTTTTATTTTCTTGTCCCATTCTACTATTTTAATTATTTTTTATTAGGGTTTCGTAACCCCAGACAGACACGCTTATAGTTTCGGTCGGATGAACGTCCGTGATTCCTATCGGACAGATAAGAATTCAGGCAAGGAAAAATTCCGCGCCGGATACCTGTTTATGGTCCCCCCTCTACACGACTGCCTCTCACTGAGCAGAACAGCTAGGGTGGAGTCCCAGCTACCTCCGTATGGTTTCCCCGCCATGCGGCTTTGTCACCCGCCAAGCCCGGTTCGTGGGAGGGGTACTCGTCTATTCGCCGATGACTACCTGGGACCTATTCCCCCTCTACTGCGCTTATGGGCAACGAATTCCCCTCCTGTACTGCTGACTGGAAGCATGGTCATTCTATTCGCCCACGGAATGCTTATTCTTACTGCCCATGTCTCGTTGAGCGCGGGCTTATTTAAAATGAATAAATTATTTTTTTCGCATGTGTTTTCAAATTGTAGTAGAATAATTGGATTTTTAATAAAATGAACCTTCAGAATTACAAAAACATACACGCACACACGCACCATGAACTAAAAATGAAATATGTGAATTTTAAGTTTAAGAGTTAATTTTTAACAAAAAATTAATCGAACTTTTATCGTAATAGATGGATTTTGAACAAAAATTGTTGAATTTTAAACAATAATGGAATTTTTAAATCAAATTACATCCATTATTACGTTTTTTGTATAAAAAGTTTTAGTACTTACTGTTTCAACGATAATATTATCAGGGTGGCCTCTCGGCGGACTATTTCAAATTCCCAGTCAAGGGTTCGTAAATCGACACAGAGCCCCGAACTGTGCCATTTTGCGACTCTCTGTTAATAATCCTAATAATAATAATTTAACTATTGGTTCGAAATTTATTAGATTTCTGAATTAATTAAATAGCCGGAAGCAAATTAAATCTAATTATTCATTAATTAATAATAATTTAAAATTAGGTTATAAGTATAATTTATAAAATAATACATTTACAGTTTAATTTTGTTTTTTAAATATATTAAATTAAATTTTATTCTTAAAATTTCTATTATGTACAACTTTACCGTCTGCGATACTATGATAAATATTATGCAATTTGTTTATAAAATTAATTAAAAATACTATTTTAACACACAGCAAGAAGAATAGAAAAACTTTCATGAATAAATTTCCAGGTAAAATGCAGGAATATCACTCGCAACTACCAGTGCCTGAAGCTTCAGTTACATTTGTAATTTAAAAGTGCTTTAATGTTAAAATTGCGAAAAAGAAAATAAAAAAGAAAAAGAGTTGAATTTTTAACCAAGGATTTTTCAGTCAATAAAAACAAATTCAGCCTTATTATAAATAACTTTTACATGACAATTTCTTTTGAAATATTTTAAAATATTTTCTCAAAAATTTGTTAAGGAAAGCATTCCAAAATTTTCCATGAATCTAACGCAATTTCTTTATTCTTTCGGGGATTGAGTTTTCCTTCTAATTTGTTTTAATCCGGCAAAATTAGAAATCTTGCCTCAAAATCTTCCAGATTCTATTTTTAAAATTTAAAAACTTATAAAAATGTTTATTCAGTTAATTTTTCAAAAAATTAATTTTTATTGTTACTAGGAATTTGGATGAAAAATGTATTCTTTTGAAAACTTTAAAAATGCTTAGAACTTTTTTAAGTTTTGTGTTCAAATCTTGAAACATCTACGTTTTGTTTTTAAATGTCTTGATATATTTTCCGGTTTCAGAGATTTCTGGAATCTTTTCAAAACTTTTAAATATGCCTTAAAGATACTCGAATTTTTTCCAAATTGATATTTGAATAAACCTTTTTTCAGTTTTTAATGAAAAGTTACAAAATTAATCTTTAGATTGAAAATTTAACTGTTTGGTTAAAAATTTATTCATTTTTGATTAAAAATACATGTTTGTAAATATAAATAATGTTAACTGCAAATATAACTATTCCATGTTTGCTTTATAATTGTATCTCTTTTAGTTCTAAATTCAATCAGTTTTGTTTAAAATTAGTCTGCTTTGGTTAAGGCTAAGTTAATGAAAAGAAAAGGGAAGTACCAGTAGTAAGACATCTGGAGTCAGTAATATGAAATATATTATTTTTGTAAGGACAATTTATTATTTTCAAAATTTTCTGAATTCAGTTTAAAAATTTTTTTCGACGCTTTCGCAAATCTAATTCTTTGCTTCTGTGAGTACGTACAACCCACTACCGCTGACGAGGCTCGATAGCAGTGGTTTTCTTGAGGAAGGGGATACCGTGTAGTGGGGGAACAGTAAACAAGTACTCAGGGCAATTCCGTTCCAGTTACCTGCGAACGGTTCCCCCACTGCGCGGTTTCCCTTCAGTCAGCCGAACTGCTGCCGTCGAGCCTAGTCAGAGGCAGTATTTTGTATCTAAAGAAGACTAAAATTGAGAATATAACTTTTTTTTTTTAATTTAGCACTTGGAAGTTTAGAAATATAGAATTTGAAATCTACGAATGATAATTGTTGCCACAATATGTTATTTTACTGAAAAACTTTAGAGTAAAAGATTTAGCTTTTTATTTTTAGAAATTTTATGGGAAATTGACAAAAATCTTATAAAGCAAATTTTTCAATCGATTATTTCCTCGTGAATTAAACAAAAAAATTATTGTTGATATGGCCTTTCTGTCGACGATTAGGCAATAACATTTTAATTAAGAAATCAGTTATGTAATTGCTATGAAAATATTTTTTAAATAAGAAGTAAAAAAATTCACTATTTCTAAATAAAAATACACGTTTTTACATTCTCATCATAATGAGAAGGTATTGGTTTTGTGTAAAAAGTGACTCGCGGATTACATCAAATTTCGACTTTTTGAGGCCCTCTGAGTCAGAAAAAACAGTTTTTACGTCGGTGTCTGTCTGCCGTCGTTGTCGTTGTCGTCGTCGTTGTCGTCGTTGTCGTCGTCTGTATATCGCATAACTTTTGAAAGACCAGTCGGATTGAGTTGTAATTTGGCACACAGTTTCAGGGACCAAAAAGAAGAATCAAGTTCGTTATGCAGCTATTTTTGATGAAAACTCAAAAAGTTGGAGTATTTTGAATATTTTTGAGACCACTTTTTCATTAAATCTGAAAATTCTATCCACAGATCTTTATAAGACGGGAAAATACGAACAATT
>JAWWLR010000054.1:67037047-67047480 GCA_035041075.1 Acraspis erinacei | reverse complement strand
ATATGTTGCTAAATGTTTTAAATCTGTCTGAAATATTTCAAATCTTTGTGAAATCATTGAATTCTTTGTGAAATAATAGAAGTATGTGTGAAATCTTTTAAATCTATCAGCAATTTTTGCAAAATATTAAAGATTTTTGTTTAAACTTTATGGAATCTTTGGAAAATCATTCTCACTTTGTAAAATCTTTGAAAATCTTCTCAAAATATTTGAAATATTTGGTAATTTTGTTAAATTATATAAATCATTGTGAAATCTGCCATAAATCGTTGAAATCTTTGGAAATTTCTAAAAACTACTTCCCAAATATTCGAAATATTTTTTATATATTCGGTAATATTTGTGAAATCATTGAAATCTTTTTTTAATATTTGAAATCTATTTGAAATCTTTGAGAAATAATAGAAGTATGTGTGAAATCTTCCCAAACGATCCGAAAATTTGGCAAAAAAATTTTAATTCTGGTAGAATCTTAAGGAACCTTTGGGAAATCATTCTAACTTTGTAAAATCTTTGCAAATCTTCTCAAAATATACTAAAAATATTTGAAATGTTTGTTAATATTTGTGAAACTCTAAGTCATTGTGAAATCTTTGTGAAGTCTGTCGTAAATCATTGAAATCTTTGGAAACTTCTAAAAAGTCTGTCAAACATTTAAAATTATTTTGATATATTTCGTAATATTTTTCAAATTATCGAAATCTTTGTGAAGTCTTTAAAATATATATAAAATATTTTAAATCTTCGTGAAATTATTACAATTTTTTCAAAACCTTGAAAATTTTTCGGAAATCTATGCAAAGAATTAAAAATGTTTGGTAATACTTTTGAAATCATGTAAATTTTTGTGACATCTTTGCTAAATCTTTTAAATCTATCCGAAATTGTTGCAAAACATTTTTAATTCTTCTAGAATCTTATGGAATAATTGCTAAAGCATTCTAACTATGTAAAATCTTTGAAAATCTTCTCAGAATATTTTAAATATCTTCGCTAATTCTTTTAAATCTATCTGAAATCTTTGTGAAATCATAGAAGTACTTGCGAAATCTGATAAGTCCATCTGAAAATTCTGCAGAATATTTGAAATTTTTGTGGAATCTTTATAAAATGGAATGGAAATCATTGCAATGATATGAAGTTTTTGAAAAACTTCTCAAAATATTTGAAATAATTGGTATTCTTTGTCAAATTATTTAAATCATTGTAAAATCTTTGTGAAGTCTGTGAAACCTTTGCGAAATTTTCCAAATATTTGAGAAATATTCACTAATATTTCTAAAATTATTGAAATCTTTGTGAAATATTTGAGAAATTATTGAATTCTTCGTTAGATATTTTGAATCTAGCCGAATTTCTTGCATTCTATTTTTGTGAAATCTTTTAAATATATCCGGAAACTTGCGAAATATTTTTAAGATTCGTAAAATAATTGCAATGATTGGGAAATCTCTTAAATCTATCAAAAATATTCCAAGCCCTGCTTAATTTTTGAAATCTTTGGAAATATAAATTTTATACACGTATTTATTATTTAAAATTTATTGTTTATTTATTAATTATATTGAATTTTTACATATAGTATTATTATTCTTATTATACTATAATAATTATTTCACTATACTATTTCCAATTTAAAATAATTTCTTTTGGCGTTTTTTAATTTTCTTTATGAAGACCAACATGAATCTGATTATACCAATAGAAAGTTTTTTAGAAGGCCTATAATTTCTGCGAAAATGAGCATCAGAATAATTTATAATTATATTAATATATTATTTATTATTTATATATTAATTATATTTTGATTGCTATAAACAAATAATTTAAACAAATGCAGAGTTAAAGCAATTTTTAAAATTGTGAGGTACTCTTTTTTTGATGTTTTGTTTTCAATTTGTTCTGTAGTCATTTGGTCAAAAGGCAAAGAAATATCTTATTAATTTTGATGAAAATTTGCATCGACAACTGTCATTTGGTGATTGGGAATTCTCTTTTGTTAAAGCTCCTTCGGCTTTAACGAATACATTCTCATCACGCATCTCATCCTTCGCACATTCTATTAAAATAAAAATTATTATTAAACATTTTACTCCAACTTCTATCGTTTTTCCATAAACTTAATTTGTTTATATTCAATCTAGATGTTATTTAGGCAGCAAATGTTGTTAAATAAAATGTTCTTGTATCTTGTGTCCTTTCTCCAAAAAGGTTATTTTTATACATTTAATATATTTTTATAACCAGTTTTTTTAAGAAACTTGTAGATATTTTTTGGTTAAAGAATTTCTTCTTTTCATTTTGTTCGTCTCTCATGCGGTTTGTCCAAATTTTTTTTTTTAATTGTAATCTTATTTTTTTGCGATTGAAATAAGATATACTTGCTCTATCTCAAAATGATTAATAAAAAATTCATAGATCCTTTTGTCGAAAAAAGTAATAAGGATAAATTGTTTATGTTTTCGAGTACTATAAACAGCCGTACATAGAATTTTTGATTCATGAAAAAAATTTTTTACAATATTTTGAAAATTCCCAAACTTTTTTAATTTTCATCCAAAATACCTGGTTTACGAACTTGTTCTTTCGTTTTAGGTCTTAAAAATTGTGCCATAGCAGAATCCAATCTGATTAATCCTTGGAAGGTTATCGTGCCTACAGACTACAGACTACCAATACCTTCTCATTAGGGTGAAAATTAAAAAAATTGAATTTTGAGAAATTGGTTGAAGTTTGACATACTACATTAAAAAATTTGTTTCAGCTGGTTTCCCAGTGATATTATGCAGCATTATTTAAAAGGTAAAATAAATTCGCAATGCTCTGAGAACGAATGTTGGGAAGATTAGTTTTGAAGGGTTTAAGAATTGAGAGGTAGGATTTGATGGCATGTGTTGCATTTGTAGGGAAGTACCGCATCAGCTTGTTAGTGTCATCTTCTGAAATGGACAGATCCTATTCCGACTGTCCGAAACATTTTGCAATTAGTTTCGGCGGATAACGACATCAATTTCTCTGGGAAGTTACAAGACGCCGGCAGGTCAGTGCCTTCTGTCTCTAATCCTTCAAGACACTAACGACAATCTCGCCGCCATCCTGTCCGGTCCACTTGCTCAATCAATTAGTAGCTTCGAATAGCGTCGACATCGGTCAGCGAGTCAATCAATAAAGGTGGCTCAACCGAAGAACCAAACCATTTCGGCATCCAGATACAATCGCAGTGTGATATATATTATCACGAACAGATATCAGTGCGTGATAAGCAATTTAGAATGGTTGTTCAGTGAAGAAAAAGATTTCACCACCCTGTTGAAGAAACTATACCAATGCATTTTGATCGAAAATGTGTCTCAAAAAAAGGATTTGATATAAAAATACAAATTTAACTATCTGAATGATTACTTCTAATCTCAATTACCTCTCGACACAAAATAGGTCCTGATTAGCAAAGCTACAGCGATTTTTAAGAATTCCTGATAAAGCAACAACCGACACGCAGAAAAGTGTAGAACATCTGCATGAATTCGACGATTTGAGGCAGTCTAAGTTTAGAGATCCTCATAAAGAACACATCTGCTGTGAACTTTTAAAATTTAAATACTAGCAAGCTAGCAGAAACTCCTTAGCTGGTGCCCGAAGAGTCATCTATACATTTCAATGTTTCAAAACAATTTGTCGTTCAATTTTGATAGCCGGCTATCCGTATAGAACCATTCGGAGGAGAATCCTAATAATTTACCATAATTTGGATCGAACTGGATTCACTGCGAGTTGCCAGTTTCGAGGTTTATTGCCGTTTGGCAATATTGGAACTCTTCCCAGTTACACCCATGCGGAGTTTCGAAAAAGATTTGAATTTTGGACTAGTCAGAAGTTAGCAGAAACATCAATAAGTTTGAAACAGAAGAAATCAAAACAAGAGTCAAACAAACTCGTTGTTAGGGAGAACCTGTAAAGACAAGAAAAATTGGAGATCCTGTCTCTTTGGTCAGCAGTCTTTGAGGAAGAATTTACTAGTTTTATTTCAACATTATGAAGTCGTTATTTTTGTCTATTTTGCTTCGTGTGGATATTACGGTCATTCATGTCCTTGTTCGTGTCCTGTTACAATTATTCTGCTTGGAATAATTATCTTATTTCGGATGCAGTCATTGGACTTTTCCTTTATTGAATTCATTTCTTCAATTTATCGAGTATATCTAACATATTTGTTTGCTTACATGTGTATTTTATCATATTAATATAAATTGTGTTCCTCGCATGGTATTTGGACCCTTCCTAATATTTATTCTATTGATCAATTATTTAAGTTAGTGATTATCTGTTTTTCCCCAATTCTTATTTTGGCCCTGTCCTGACTTTAAGTTACAGTGTGAACTTCCTGATTATATTAATTGATTTATTTTACTTCCCACTTGTTATTCTGACCATTCCGATTTTTGTTGTTAATTGATTCACTTTGTTTCCCTTTATGTTATCGTGACCACCCCTATATTTTTTGTTTTGTTTTTGCTGTTCACGTTATTAAAGAGAAAAGGAATAATTTCGGAATACCGGACAAAAGAGCATAGCCCTAGGCTATCCTTTAGTTATTTATAGATAAAATCATTTTGTTTTTTGGCCAATATTTTGAATTTATTATTATCATAACATTTTTACCCTTATTTAATGTTATTTTTATAATTTCTTGTGATTAGAAATGTAATAAATTTGTTAAGCATGTTATAATTTTATGTTGCTGACTATTCATTTCCGTATCGTATTTCTTTCGTATTTAAAATGGCCTTAACCTACGAACCAACCCCTCTGCCATTTTTTTTAGACTGACTGATTAAAATATTAACTTAGTTTCATTCAACAACGCCGAAGGTAGCCAAATAAATTTTTATCAATTGCCATAAAAATATCGCGGTTACACTGCACAGGTGTGCTTTTCCCATCAGGATCACTATCATACTGCTGGCCGGATTCCTGATAAAAAAAAAGATCTGTAGAAGGGTTTTGCATATCTACATGAATTTCGGGATTTGGGACAGTCTGATTCTTCAGATTCTTATTAAAAAATGTTTACGCAGATCTTTTTTTTTTTATCAGGATCTCACTTATCCTGCTGGCGGAATTCTGATTGAATTCTGGTTCTACTCTTATTCATCCTTATAATTATAATATCTTATGAAGATCCTGTTAAAAAAACATCTGCTCAGCTGTTTTTGCATCAGGATGTTGGTCATCCAGCTAACTAAATTCCTGCTAAGAATACAATACATCTACAGAAAAAATGTATAATGACTACAGGAATTCCAGGATTTGGAACAATCAGAGTTTTTAGATCTGCATAAAAATCCTACTGGCTCAATTCCTGATAAAAAAAACAATTGATCTGCAGAAAAGTGTATCATGTCATCACGAATTCCAGGATTTGAAACAAATCTGCGTCTTCAGATGGTCATAAAAAAACATTTGCGCAGGTGTGTTTTTTCTGACACGATAATGATCATCTAGCTGTCCGAATCGCTGATAAAGAAAAAATACATCTACAGAGAAGTGCTGTATATCTACATGAATTCCTGGATTTGGGATAGTCAGAGTTTACAGTACCCTCAAAAAAATCTGCTCAGGTTTGTTTTTTTACCAGGACCTAGATCGCCCTGCTAACTGCCTTCCTGATATGGAAACAATACATCTGCAGAAAAGTGTATAATGCCTAAAAAATTCCAGGATTTAAAACAGTCTCAGTCTTCAGACTCTAATAAAAAAAAACACATTGGCCTGGCTGTGTTTTTTTATCAAGCTCTCGATCATCCTGCTGACTGAATTCCTGATAAAAAATAATACATCCGCTCAGATGTAGTTTTTTATCAGGATCTGGATCATCCTGCTGGCTGAATTCATGATAAAGAAACAATTAATACACAGAAGAGTGTATAATATCTAAATGAATTTTAGGATTTGAGAAAGTCCGAGTCCTTATATCCTCATTAAGAAACGCATCTGCCAAGGTGTGTTTTTTATTTGAATTTTGATCATTCTGCTGCTTGAATTTCTCATCTCGAATAGTACATGCTAGACATCTTTACTTGGATTCGAAGGTAACTTTGAACCAACGATTTTTCTAAAAAAGCACATCTAAACCATTTTTTTAGAAAAATAATTATGATTCATTAAAAATTAATAATAATTATTTATTATAAATAATTACACAAACATAAATAATAAATTGTAGAGACCATCGTAACCGTTTGGTTTTCAAATATGTACTGGAATAATTTTTTTTGTAAATAAAGATAAAACAATTTATAAATATTTGTAAGGATACAAATAGTGACTTTTTAATTTATTTTATGGTAATGATCTTCATTCAGATATGATTTTCACAATTAAAAAAAAATAGCAATGTTAGGTTTTAGTATATCTAGATTTTATACAATTTAAAAATATTATTGCAATAAAGTTATAAAGTATAAAAAGTAAAATTTTATACACTATAAATTTAAAAGGAATTCCCATGCTCATTTTTTCCTTCAGAATTCGCATTTTTTGAATAAAAGATAAAGTTCAAAATCAATTAAGATCTTAAACTAAATTAGCAGATTTTGATAAGAAATTCTTTGTCTAGGATTTATGATATCAAATTATAGAAATGAAGGAGAAGATCAATATTTTTTATAACTAATTAAAGTTAATATTTTATCTTCTTTATTTATATTGTTAAATTACTGAACATTTTCTTTAAAATTGACTGATTTTTAATTAATGATAGAATTGTAAATATCCCTTTTCACTAGCGTTTTCTGTTTTAAAAAATCGATTTATTGTAAAAATGTTAACGTGACCTTAAATTTTTCCAAACTTGCAAATCTACTTTCAAATTAAATTTTTAAGCGAAGAACACTAATAAAATGATTCGTGAAAGTTTCTAAATCTTTTCAAACATTATTATGCTTTTTCCTTAAATACTAATGTTTCGATGTAGAACAGAAAATTGTTCCGAATTGTAAATATATTTTGAAATCTAGCGATATTTGTTAAAAAACTGATTTATGTGAAAAATTTGGATATATACTCAACTTTTTAAAAATTGTAAACCGTGTTTTAATTTTAGTTATTTTTAATTTCAAAATACGAATTTTTTAAGAAAAGAAAGAACATACCCATTGATTGTTAAAATTTGTGACTATTATTTCTAATATTTTTATTTTTTATTAAAAATATCACTTTTGAACGAGAAGTACTAGTAATTTAAAATTGTTAAAAAAATTTTAATCTGTTTCGGCTTATAAGGTTTTTTGTCTCAAAATATCAATTTTTGATGTGAAACGCTAACATAATCTAGAATTATTCAAATGTGTGAACCTTTTTTGAAAGTCGTAAAAAACAGTATTAAAAATAAAAAAAATAAGTTTTTGGACTAACGACACAAAATTTATAAAAAAATAAATACTCATTCAAATTTTTCATGAGTAATTTTAGATAGTACACGAAGTTTTTTCTTTAGTCGTAAAAAAATAACATTCAAAATAGAAAAATTAAATTTTTCTGAATAAATTTATTTGCATAATTTTTGCAATACATTTTTTTCAATAATTTTTGTTGAAAAACAACACAAAATACAAACTAAAATTAATAGGCAAACATTTTTCACGCAAAAGGATATTAAAATTTTTTATTAATCATTTTTAGATAGAACTAGTGGATTTTCATTAAATTATAAAACATAAGATTGAAAATAAAAAAATAAAATTTTTGGAAGAAGGTCACAAAAGTAAGATGTAAAATAATAATTTTTATTTCATAAGAATACGCATTTTTTTAATAACAATAAATTTCAAAATGATAAAGTTGCGGAATTAGACCCTTTGCAAATTTATTTATAAATTTGAACTTTATCAAGTCACCCGGCTAAAAAATTCGATATTACACAATTTCTCAGCTTTACAATTTTAAAATATCAATTAAAAATTTACCAGTTTCTAGAAAAATTTATCCTCGTGATTTGTTTCGATTAAATGAAAATTATCAGAGTTATCGAATTTTCAAAATCCAAAAAAAAACAAACCAAAAGGAACATTTTAAGCCAAACAAGGCGTGATAAGAAAATAAGTCAAGAGAAGAAAAACGTTTATTTTTTAAAGCCCGTTAAGATTATGATGAAAATTTTTTTGAATTTTGTCGAAAAGTTGAATACTCAAATTTCGACCCTGCAAAAAAATAACGAAAATTAAAAAATTCAATTTTCCAGCTAATCTGTGCAAGATATGAAAAAATTATTTAACTTAAATTGTGCGCCATAAAAATATCTACAAATTCTTCATGAATCACTTATCGATAGGATGCATAGTTTTTGTTTTTAGTTGTAAAAAACAACATTAAAAATAAAAAATTAAAGTTTTGGACAAACGACAGAAGAGGCGAAGAAAATTAAAAGACAAAAATTGTTTAACCAAAAAATATCTACAAGTTTGTTAAAAGCTACAATAACATTTTAGTTAAAATTTTTTTTGCCTAAATTACATCTACATTCAATATAAACAAACTATATTTATGGCAAAACAACACAAGTTGCATTAAAATGTTTAATAATAATTTTTATTTTAATCGAATGCCCATTTTTTTAATGATAAAAATAAGACAGTAAAAATACTTTTGTTTCAATACTAATGCATCTCATGAATGGCAATAATATAAATTTATTGAAATGATATACATTTTTCAGGATGGCTAAGAATAAAATTTAATGCAAAATGAGAAGCAAATATAAAAGTAACCATTAAAAAGGATATTTTTACTGATAGAGTTGAACATAATGTAGAAAAGTTCACATTTTCGGCGAAATCGAGTACCAAGCACGAGAAACGTGATGAGAATGTGTTCGTTAAAGCCGAAGGAGCTTTAACAAAAGAGAATTAACAAAAATCATTTCCAGTAAAAAATGTTAAGAAAAACGGTAAACTTAAATCTCCGAAAATTTTGGAATCCTTAAAATCTAATCATTTTTCATTACAAATACCCGTTGTTGAATTTAAAACGCTAACATAATTTAAAATTATTAAAAATCGTGAATCTTGACGATGATTTTTTTTAATGCTAATTTTCAGCGAAAAGGACTAACATAAAACATGAATAATATTTACAATAATTTATTAAATAATTTTAAATTTTTCATTTAACAGCTCAATTGTATTTAAAAAAACGCATTCTATCCTATTCTATTCTATTGTATTATATTCTGTTTCTAATTGTATTCTATTCCATTCTATTCTATTATATTTTATTCTGTTCTGATTAATTCTATTCTATTCTATTCTATTCTATTCTATTCTATTCTATTGTACTGTATTATATTATTTTCCTTTATATTCTATTCCTTTCCATTCTATTCGATTATATTTTGTTCTATTCTGTTCAGTTCTTTTCTGGTATATTTGGTGTATGTGTGTGTGTGTGTTAATATTGTTAAAAAAATTCTGAAACACTGTCAATAGTGGCGTGAGTCTGAATTTGGAGCTTAGGCAATACAAGGGTTTATTTATTCTGGACCAATTTTTAAAAATAATAAAAATATTTGCCTGCATTTCGACTAAGGGCAACTTGAAAATCAAGTAATGGGTGAGCATGGTCGACTCAGCTTAGTTTAGAACATTATGTAAATTTAATGCCACGACCAGTCGGCTGCTCTCTACTATATAAACCCGCCTTAATGCAGCACCGAACTACTTTTCGTGAACATTTTTTTTAATTAATCTAGATTTTTTTTCCGCTTTTTAATTACACTTTTTATACTAAATGTTCTTTTTAAAAAGGCGAAAATCATTTGAATAATGGTAATTTTGTGATTCTTTCAGTAGTTACAAAACTTAAATAAATATTTCTTCAAAATTCCCGAATTAAAAAATTCTTAACCAATGAAACTCCTCAAATCATAAAATTGCCGAAACATAAAAATTGTAAACTTGAAAACTACCTAACAGTTTATCACATTGCTGAATTAGAAAATTCCCGACGTTAAACAATCAAAAAAAAATTTTCATAAATATAATTTGTTTAATAAAATCAAAATAATTAAATATTTCTCACGGATGAGCTGAAACTTAAAATGGAAATTTTCCCTTCTTTTTCCGCGAACCTGATAACATTTTCCACACAAACTTTTCAAGATTAAAATCAGCATTGATTTTTCTACAACTTTATTTTCAAAATTACCAAATAATACTAAAAAAATTATAAACTTAGACAATTGAAAAAATGGGGTTTAATAAGCTTTATTCCTTGATTTAAAAAACAATAATAACATATTTTCATGAAAAAATGTTTTTGTTTAATTATTAATGTTTCTGAAAATTATTTTTTGTCCGACCGCTCTTGAAAACGCGCCATTGCATGCACGTGAAGCAGGCGTAATGTTGCCATTTACAGCCCAGTGGCCTTCGCACATG
>JAWWLR010000054.1:66985310-66999819 GCA_035041075.1 Acraspis erinacei | reverse complement strand
AGAAATACAGCCACTTGAGAAACGTCAAAAAATTCGGAATTTTTTTTATCCTTTAATTTTTTCCACTAGTGTATATGATTCCTTTCTCACATTATTAAACGTTATATTTACGATAATCACTATAAATTAGTTAGGCAATTGTTTAAAAGAAATAGTTAGGCAAATAGCTGAAATTTAACTATTTTTTGCATGAGTTTCACGACTGGAGTGGTTTCTTCAGCTTCCTCATATTTCCTTTTTCGTCCACTTTTATTTCCATGAAGAGGTTTGATTTTTAAAAGCTACCTGAAGAAGCTGGAAAAGTAAACCTTTCAGGAAACGGCCATAAAAATTTAAAAACAAAAAATTTAATTAATTGCCTCACCTTAAAATCTTAATGCAGGGTTTAACTGTGTGCACGGAAAAATATATTCGCTTAAAATTCAGGCGTATATTTGAAGAATCTTGCACAAAGAGAAAAGTCTTCAAATACTTCAGTGATTTTGAATAAATCATATAAAACTATTTATGATATGTAAAACAAAGTCGACCAATATTTAAAAACTAAGCCGCAGAAAAAAAGACGAGTAATTCTGTTGTAAAAGTATTTGACGTACTAAGCGATCTTCTCTAAGAAATACTCTAAAGGTTAACAATATTTGAACGAGTTTCTCTAGAGTCTACATAGAAGTCGAGGAATTTGAAAGAGATAGGATTTAAAAGATAATCTTTTACATTATAGTATAGAGAGAACTGAGACACCTCAGCTTATAGAACTCCGTCGACAGTCGCAGAAAAAAAGAGGTAATGCACACCAGTGATCTTAACGATATTATTTTCACAACCTTTTCCGAGGATGGTCCAGAATTTTTTCTTATTCGCACAAATCTTGTTCTAAATGGGGAAATTAAAATTATATGCCAAAAATGGTTAGACTTCTTCTTTGTCGAGCATCTGCACGAATACAAAAGTGTTTGACGAGAATTGTTATGAGTATTGTATTTTAGATTATAAGGACATTTCTTCGGGTGTAATCATAACCCGCAGAAACAAAGTACTTGCTGGATATGGGTGCATACCAAAAAATTGGATGTAATTTTAAAGAGGTGGGAAAAAAAGAAATAATATTCTAAATAAATAGCAATTTCCTGTCAGCTGAACTATTCTTCTTTACATAAACTTGAAAATATTTTTAAATTTTGTTTTCAGTGCTGAATAAAGTTTCACATTCAGGTTTGAAGGTTCCTAAATTAAAATCTAACTTTATAGAGAGTAAATGTTCAATCAAAGCAAACAATACAATTATTCATTTAAAATTATAAATACTTATGAAATGATTTTTGTTAAAAATCTGGGTTTTTAGGAAAGTAATTTCTCTTTTCATGTAGACATGTCTTTAGCCGTGTTTCCCTTTATTTAACGCTACTTCGAATCACGAGATCATTTCATATGGCTGAAGGTTATGGAAAAAATGGTCAATATATAACCGAATATTGTGTATTCCATATATCAATAAATCGAGCTTAATTTAGTCTTAAAGAAGCAAAATTAGTTTATTAAAAAACCAATAGCTAAAGAAATATCCATAATAATAATTTCGATAGGATAATAGATATTATCTTGATAATCATATTGTTTAACAGACCAACAATCTTTGACGAAAATAGTTTAGTAAGCAAAATTAAATTTTTTATTGAGCATATTTTCATATTGATTAACGTAAAAAAATTAATAATAATAATATTAAAAATACACAATATACAGGGTGATTTTTTTATCTTGAAACTTTCATATATCTCGAAAAATAGGCAATCTATGAAAAAATGTTAGGAATCGAAATCTACTCACTCTGAGGAGTACATAAACTGATTTTAAAATTGGTTCCCACAAACTGCTCCCTGTCGGTGGGGGTTGGGGCAATTTTGAAATCTTAAATGTGAACCACTATTTTTTCTTCCATATCCGGATCCTTTGGATAAAAATGCGTATGATTTGTCTAAAACATTTTTCTAGTTTCGTGATAGATGGCCTGTAATCGACAAAATTCAATTTTTCTTCATTTTACTGTTACTGAGCATGCACGCTTACGATTTTGCAATACATTAACAATAAAAAAATACACCATTTTCATTATGAGATGGCTGACCACGGAAAAAAAGAATTTTTCAAATCGATACAGAATCGTTGAAAGAGTGGTAGAAACTCCTGCACGAAACAGTGTTTCCTGAACATTCCTAAATTTTAGCTCTGGCATTGTTGTATATTGAAGTCAGCGGAGGCTATCGAAACCTTATGAAAACGTTTACGTTTTTCTTTCCTTAAATGCAGTAAATTAGAAAAAATTAATTTCAGACAAACTGATTTTAGTTTGATCAAGGATTATTCCGAATACTACTTTACAATTGAGTATATAACCGTACGAGAAAAAATTGAAATGGTGCTGATGTATGAAGAAGCTAGAAGAAATCTTGATAATGCTGTCAATCTCTACGCTCAGCTTTTCCCAAATAGAATTGTGTCACGTGCTTCATTTTATCGTACTATTACAACATTTACTACGGATGGACGTGTTCAACCTAAGAAAAAGACCCGTACATCAACACTCACTGGAGAAAATAATGAAATTGCTGTATTAGCTCCAGTGATCAATAATCTTCACTTTAGTACACGAGAAATTGCTTGTGATTCTGGAATGTCTCAGAGCAGTGTTTGGACAATTTTTGAACGTAATAAATTTCATCCCTATCATGTCTCTATGCATCAAGATTATCGAAGGCACCTCAAATTTTCCAAAATATCAAGAGATTTTGGAAAATTAACCGTCAATACTTCTTGAAGACTTGAGCTTAGAAATACGGCAGAACAGATGGTTTCAACATGATGGTTGTTCAGCACACTATTCAGCGGTAGCACCAGTAGTTCTTGATCGTGGTTTAAATGGTCGCTGTATTGGTAGAGGCGGTCTGATAAATTGGCCTGCAAGATCACCAGATCTTACTTCACTAGATTTATTTTTGTGGGGCTATCTAAAAGGCAAAGTGTACAAAGATAAATCAACAACACGTGAGAATATGATTTACTGAATTACAGGTGCATGTGCTGAAATTCAAGAAGATGCACTTCTCCGTTGTGTAAATTAATTTGAATTATGGATGAATAAGTGCATTGCAGCCGAAGGTTATCATTTTGAGCACTTACTTTAATTAAAAGATGATTCCCTGAGTACCTACAATCCTGAGACTCGAGGCGATGGCGAAAAAATTGTGTGTGTGTGTGTGTGTGTATAGAAGTGTGTGTATGTTGAACTTTTGACGCTATGAATAATATATTTTTTATTTCTTTTCTTCTAGATTTACTCTCGTAAACTGGGTTAGAGAATATAACGGCCTTGCATTCTACATATTCAGTGACTGTCGACCAAATTCCATATCGCTGTTTATTTAAACTCTGCAATTAACATTTTTGAATTCTTCTAAAATGTTTCATAATTTCCAGATAATTATTGATCACATTCTTCAGCAAGGAGGTTTCAAGACTCTCTTCGACTTATTCTCGTATCCAAACTAATACACAATGTCGATGAATTTTTAAGAGACTAATTCTTTCCGTGTGCTTTCACTGAAAGACGTTACAAACTCCAAAGAAAAGGTCAAAAATAACTGACATGAAGGATACAGAGTACAGTTTCAATTTTCCATCAGTATCCTGGAAAATTTTTGTGGACCACTGTTGCTATAATAGAGAAACGGAGAGAGAGAGAGAGGGAGATGTATTGCTACAATGCTTAATCTAGCCGGCTATATAGTCTTCTAGAATATACTTTCCCTACAAAATGAGAGGCAAAATTCCCGAAATTTTTTAATGTTTACCCACATAGTATCCCTTCCGTATCATGCAAAAAAATTATTAAAGAAACAGCAAGATGGGAATTTAATGTACTTCAATTCCGATTCTACTTAAGGCGATTACAAGCGCATCCATAGTCGCTTAAGGATTACACTACGTACAATCAATTTCAAAATTCGCCAATCTTTAAAATGATTTATAAAATTAAAAAAATTGATCTATTATTGATTTCAGGAAATCTTGACGGCAGCTTCTAAGTGTACTTTAGAAAAAATAATTCAGTTTAAACTTGTTTCTTTAGCAGTAGTTATTTACAGTTTCATATTTTGCTTTCTCGTTAGGGAAATGGTTACAATTCTCATTTATTCCTAATGATCAACGCCTCATTTTATTATTTGAAGGATTCTCTACCATTCTACTTGGGTGCTGTTAATTAAAATTTAAACTATGATTATTTATAACAATAATAACTGTATGATTTCTCCATTTATTTTTTAAAATAAAATCAGACCAAATAGAAGTTTAGATAATCCTTCGAAGAATAAAATGAAGCCTTGATCATCAGGATTGAATAAAAATTGTAACTTTTCCCTGAAGAGAAAGGAAAAACTAAACCTTTATATAACTACTGTTACGTAAACAATTTTAACCAGAATTGTTTTTTCTGAAGTGTGCTTAGAACCCTCCATCAATATTTACAGAAATTAATAATAGATATTTTTTGTCGATTTTATTAATAATTTTAAAGATAGGCAACTTTTGAGATTGATTGTACGTAGCTTACATCCTTAAGTAGTATGCTGCTACTGACAGAAGATTCGCTCGAAGTAACCTTCAGCCTATGTTAATGAAAGATATCGTTAATTTTTATTTTTTAACTCTGCAAAAACAATTATTGCAATTATTCCCTGACCTTCTCAGGGGAAATTTAACGTTGAATCCGTATTGCAATAAATTAAGGGTTCGTCTTGCTGTTTTTTTCGTATTTGTTGCATGATACGGAAGAGATACTATGTGGATACTACAAGGGCATGCATTAGCGTATCCTATCCGTTCATCCGGTCCGCCGGCTTTCGTCCAAATCGAGGTCCAGACGTGATTTTTAAAATTCCCTCACTTTTTTATTCAAATTGTTTTCAAAAACTGAACATTTAATTTGGACGGCAGAGTAAATCACACTCTCGTTTAACCATTAGCCTAAAAGGCTGATCCACGTGTATATAGTGAAATCCTCTGTTGATTGATTTCCTATTATCTAAATCTGCGACCCCAAAAATCTTTCAGCAATGAATTTTGTTGTAAAGAAATCAAAATTCGTAAAAATTTCCCGACGTTTTGTTAACAAAAATAATATCAGTTTCATAATCAGCGACCCCGAAAACCTCTAATTGATCCTTTTTCTCATCAAAAAATCAGAATTCGTGAGAATCCCCCGGCTTTTTCTATCCTATATATATATATTTCATAAACCAATATCAGATGCATCATCAGCGACCACAAAAAAACCCAAGTAAGAAAATTTATTGCAAAATGATGAGATTAATGAATTATGGTCAGCTTTTTGGGTGTTTGATCACTGTGTGCCGCGCCTGATACTATCTGATCATATTAGTTCCGATCAGTCGTAAAAAAGTTCAACGGACGCACTCTGGGGCATAAAATATGACCGCTGACAAATTGATTTTTAGAACGTAATTATTATTCGATTTTAACTTTCTTTTTGAATGAAAGCTAATAAGATTTCGCAACGACCTCTCATGGCCGCTTTTTAAATTTTGGTTTAACTTTTTCTTTATTTAATAATTTTTTTAAGTTAGTTTTGAAGCATACCGGTTTAAAAAAAATGATTTTATTTAATGAAATAAGGGGAAAAAGAGTTTTTAAGTTGAATTAATAAAAACTCATAAATAATTTGTTATGTTCAAAGAGAGTTTTACACAAAGTATCCATATCAGGTATTTTTGATAGAATAAAGCTTTTCTATTGAATCAATCGCATATTACTTGGCAATAAAACATAAGCATAATTTTTTGTCACCAAATAAAAACTAAAAATGGTTTAAATTATCTTAATTAACAAATGCAGTTTTCTGCTATTTCTGGAGGTAAACAAATTATTTATTCGATACAAACAACTGCAAATAACTAACTTAAAAATTTTAAGAATATTTTGATGACAGTGAACAATTTATTATCTTAATCAATGATTGCTCAAACAAATTTTTATAATTTTATGTATTTCTAAACAAAATACAGCCTTTTTCATGGAGTTAACAGCCAGTTATGCAGCCATGATTTTTTGTTATGAATCGATAACGTTTTATAATTTGGTAACCAAATTTTTGAATTAAGAAATTCATTATTTGGCTATTGTTCAGAATTTAAACTTGTTTTTTTTGTTCATGCAACTATTAAGAAAAAATTTGGAAGTTTTTTTTAATAGTTCAATAACGATCCACCATTTTTATTCTTCTAAACAATTTAGTTAAAATAGCCATACAAGTTATGTAATATAAGATTTTAAAAAGTATAAATAGCTAAAAATAGCCAAATAATGCATTTGTTAATTAAGTTTCGTTAAGCAATTATGAAATGTTATCGATTCATAGCAAAAAATCATTGCTAAATATCTGGCTGTTCATTCCGTAAAAAACAGTATTTTAATTATAAATATAAAGTATAATAAAAATTTGTTTAAAAAAAATTGCTGCTTGCAATAATAAATGGCTTAATATCATCAAAATGTTCATAAAATTTTTAAAGTTAGTTATTTGCAGTTAATTAGATTGAAAAAAGCAAATTTGTTCCAAAAATAGCCAAAGAGTGCATTTGTTAACTAAGGTAGTTTACGCAATTATTCATTTTTAGTTGCTGGCCACATATTATACTTAGGTTTTATTTCCAAGTCATGTAGCACCGATTCAATAGAAAAAGTTTATTAATTCAATGGAGAATACCCGATATGGATATTTGTTTACAAACATTTCTTATGAAATAAAAAATTATTTAGTAACTCTTAATAAAGCTCAAAGTTGAAAGCATCAAAGGTTTGATTGAAAATTCATTGTTTTTTTTAATTAATTTAACTTCTTTCAATTTTTAATTAAATTCCTCCTTGGTTGAAATATCAACTATGATATTTTTTTAACAGAATGAACCCTTTTTGGTTAATCTAATACTTCAATTTTCTAACTAATTCTTGAATTTTAATATAATTTGTATATTTCTCATATTCGAGCTTGGTGTTTGCATTTCTCCCATATTCGTGCACAGGCCTTTCAAAATTAAAGATCTACGAAACGAAAAATGTAATTTTGCGATTGTGAACTCTCTCATGTTAAAGCTCTTTCGACTTTAGCAAACTTATTCTCATCATGCATTTAATTTTATTCTGATCTACGTTAAAGCGAACTATTAACAAATTATCCATGGAAAGTTTGTCGCTCTTTATTGGATAAACAAATTTTTCTTTGTCCGCAAATTAATTTTTTTTCAGTTTTTACAGTTCTTTTTTACAAAGCATGCATAGTTGGACCGCAAAGTAGAATTATTGATTTTTTTATAATTTGGCGTCAAATAAAAATCTGAATTTTCGATTTTTCGGAACTATACAAAAATTTCTTAGGAGTTTGAAATCTTGAGGAAAAATGGTTTCTAAAATTTTAAAAATGATTTGACTTTTTGAAATCTTGTCCAAAAGAGATGGTTAACGAGCTCGATCTTTTTTCATACTATTATAAAATTTGCCAACAGGCAGTCCAATCGTGAAATTACTTCAATTTTTTCATGTTCACAGACCATAACAAAAAGGACAATGACATCAACCAAAAGGCTATTTTTTCTGACCATTCGGACTATTTTTCTGACTCAGGGTACCTTGCAACGTGGAGATTTCAAGAACTTAGAAAGCAGTAGAGGGACCGTACTTAAATTACGTAACAGCTCAAGGGGGGGGGCAGACACTCTGTGTAAATTTGTTACAGTTCCATTGTTAAAGAGGGGGGAGGGGTTTGGAGACAGCCGAAAATGCGTTACGTAATTTAAGTACGGCCCCAGACTAGTGACGATAATTCGTTCATTAAAGACGAATGAGCTTTAACGAAAGAGAATTAGCTGTCACTAAATAAAAGTTGCACTAGGCAGGCCACAAGAGGTTTCAAAGGAATTTATAAGATTTTATTGAAATTTTAAATGATGTTATCAGTTACTTAAAGACATAAGACGATTCAGATGGATTTCAAAGACCTAACGAAATCTTAAAGAATACCAGGGATTTAAGTGTATTCAAACGAATTGGAGAAGATGTCAAAAGATTTTTCGAAATGAAGCGAATTTCGAAAAAATTCGAAGATAGCAAATTGTTTCAACGGAATTCGAATCACTTCGACGACGCTGAATTAGGATCAAATTTTCATTACGGTTGACAAATGTATATTTAGGAAAACATTGTTAAAATTTTCAAAAATATAGATATATTATTATATAATTATATTTACTAATAGAATACAGGATAACAGCAAATAAAAGGACCAGACTAGAAAGCATTCTTATGTTTTCTCACTAAAATGAAGCTGACTGCCCTATTGAAGGAGAATTCGTTTTAAAATGTAGCTAATTAATGTTATTGTTCTTATCTCGTAAATTAAATATGCCGCGAGATTGTCTTTCTGAAATATTTGTATTTAATTAACTTGTACAGTGAACAAATATGTTTTGTTATGTCATTCAGAAGGTATTTGGTGAATCTGAAGAAGGACAAGAAAACATTTTGGATTCATATAAAGTCAAAAGAAATCATCGTTTTAAGATTTCATTTTTATTTTAAATGCATTTCACGACCACGGAAAAAATTCTGTTTCTATTGAGCTATGTGGCAGTCACGTAAATTGTAATATTTGACGAGGAAAATTGATCAGAACCTCTCAGCCTCTATTGCTATTTTTTTATAATTCATTTTCATACGTCAACCGGGCTCCCATCACCGAGCCATCTTCAGACTTATTAGGTGGCCACGAGTTACCTGTTCCGCAAGTGTAAATTTACGCAGATACCATTCAGTGATACCGAACCATTTCGCTTTCTGAGATAACGTGTTATTAGTGAACTTAACTTGCGTAAAACTTTAATTATCGCAGCTGGTTGTTATAAACTTTTTTTTCACCACGCGCTGTTATATCGGTGTAGTTTCCAATAAACTTTGTTAACTGTCACAAAGCAGCGAAATCAACATGTAAGGAGTTTCATAGATCTAAAAACTCCGGAAGTTCAACTTGGAAGATGATCTGTGGAAATATGGTTTCGAACCTCTAGGATCAGTAGAGGTTCTCAGAAATAGAATTCCGACGTTTGTGAGAAGCCACCCAAACCTTCTTGAAAACGAGATAGCCTACCACATCCTCACGTCGCACGGAAACAACCAGAATTGCCACCACGCCGTCACTAAAGGCTAAGGACGATCCGAACACCGCCAACTCCAACATCTCCGCATCTCCAAAAACCCAGGATCATATTTTTTGAATTGCTCCTCTAAAATATCATCACTGCAAGAACTGCAACAGAGTCTAAAAAGATTCTACCTCTCTCCGTCCGAGATGCGAGAGCTAGCTCAACAGATCTACAATCGGCAATCAGAAATTTTCGTACCTCCTTATTGACTCTGACTAGAAGACGCGGATGCTCCAAACCCGATAAACGATGAAAACGCTATATTTTAACATGGAGCTTGAATTGCACCCTTACATTAGGCTCCGCGGCTTCAGAGGTCACTCCAGGAAACAGTGCAAAAACCAGCATCGGAAATTGTACTCAGAATGCGGAAAGGAAGGAATCCTATTGGTAGGCTTTTCCTGTAACAGCAAGGGAAACAATAAACGAACCAGAACCACTCCGGCCCAAACCCAGCCCGAATTATATTTCACCAACGACGGTGCCTAGAATTTACGTTACAGTCAAGATCGGTAAACTGGCAATGAACGCACTAGTGGATCCAAGGTCGGCCTACTGCTATGTCAATAATACAACAACATGGCGTTTTTATCCCAAAGGTGGCAACGCCAAGAAAACAACACTGAAGCCGTCATGAAATACTAGTGTCAATCGATAGCACCATAAAAACCGAAGCCTGCGTTTGAACAACCTCAAGCTTCAGACACTGTTCATAATCGATTTCTTCACTCTTTTACGTCTTTACGTCCGCATTAACGAAGTTGCAGCTGCCAAAAATACAAGGCCCAACAACAGGCCGCAACTAGCACCATGCACGTAACTAACTTTGAAGAACCGTGGGAGATGATCTCCATCAATTCGGTGGAATTATTACCTCGAACAACAATGTAAAACATTCAGCTACAGGTTATGCAAGATCTTCTCACCAAGCTGATAGCAGTCCACACCTTAAACATGGAATGCAGACAGGCGATAGAAAACGGCATCAATTACCAAATCTGCCAGAAGGAAACATCAGTACAGATTAGAAAAACTACAGGGTGCAATTGAACTTGCCCGATGCGAGATAGTAAGAAGCTTGCAAAAGTAGCAAGGCCAATACTAATTAAGGCCCAGAAAAATCTCAAGAGTGATATTAGATTTAAAAATATAAAAGCAGCTCTGAATTGATACATATACGTAAATGACATGATACTAGAACGTGAAATCCATTATCACGCTTCCCCCCATCGAGACTAGTAGTCCAGCGCAACCACAACCGACTGACAAATGGTTAGTATTAGTCCAACTGAGCAACTGGTAACATGGACATCGATATCGCAAATCTCGAAAAAGAGCTCGAAAGGGATGGTTTTGGAAATTTCCGGCAGATCAGTCCTATATAAAAGGACGAGAACCCAACAATCTCATGCCAAGAATGCAGAAATATAAAAGTAGGTAAAGCTTTTCGAGAGGAAGGCGACCAGAACGAGGCTCACAGAAGGAAATATGAGAGACCAGGCGCACATAGCGAGGCTCCTAGTTACGAAGATCTGGCCAGGGCGAGCACCTATCGAAATCCAGCAGAAGCCATTCAACCTGTCGAAAACACTAGGTTAGCTTAGTCCAGTACGCCAGTCTCGACCGTATCACCTCCGATGATCCATCTGTCGGAGGACAGATCTGAGCCCGTCATCCCGGGTACCAGGGCACCCTCAATTATCCAGGAGACCAGGATAGTCGAAAGGTCACAGGTCCTAGTCACCTTTCCCGGACAAGTAACTTTTTAAGTGTCCCTAAGGACGATCCGCTGGCGAGGTTGTAATGCAGGCCAACGTTATAAGATGCGCTTTACACATAACGGTTTCGTCCATCACATTAATATCTGTTAGAGTGGAGCAAAATTTTAATCTTCTGATGCAACTGTAGTAATGATGTAGCGTATTTCCATTTCTCATTTTTTTTCATCATATTTTTTTACCTGTAATCATGGCTGGAGAGGCCACATATGATCGCGTTACCAACAAACAGGCAACGCGATTTCAAGTAAATATAATTTAGAGTATTTTATTCAATTCCTTTCTATTAATGCCTTTAGTTTCATTTCCAAATCCAAAGGAATAAAAGGGTTGAGCAACCACCCACAACAACAACAACAACAAAAAGCGTCAGATTTTTTGGTATTTGCAGCAAACGAACTTATGATTTCTCCAGGAACTAAGGGAGAAGATGTTTCCTAGCAGTTTTGCAACGGACGGGATTCGCGCTCATATAAGAATGCTAAGGAACGACGATCATGATGATGCGAGGGACGTGCATGTTTACAGGAGTCAAAAATGCTTTGTAACGTCAGCGGGTAGCAGAAGACGATGGTCTGTGTGACTAAAACTTGAGTGGCTGTCGTGTCTCTCCCTCGGTGGCTCCTCTCACTCTCATTAGTTCTAGTCTTCTTATGCGAGTAGCGTCCCGATTAATATATGAGACGCAGGATGGCAACACTACTCGGAATTCACTCGTTATTCTGAATACTATGGACCGCCGCTCGTTCCGAGCTAGTTGAAAAGGACACTTTAAGATTGCGTGGAGGCTAAAATTGACTATTAGAATATAAGAAAGAAAGAGCGAGAAGAGTTCTACGGGAGATGGCAGACAGGTTTCTGTTACTCAGGCTCGGATAAGAGCTTCTGGTAAATTCTCTCACTTCAAGGTCATATTTATCATGTCCCCACTAGTAGCTTAGAGTAAGTAAGTTTAGATAAAAAATCAACGCCAAAGGATTTATTTGGTCACTACATACCCCGATAGTACGGGCACGTTATTAAAAACAATTCAGTAACTCTTAGATTCTTCTAGTAGTCACTCGAGACTCTGTTAAATAATGCTTTGGTGTCAAAACGGCGTTTTTCCTGTTGGTAGCGAAATACCCCAAACTCTCGCTTTCAGTCCAATCTCGTGGGTTGCTTTCAAATAGCGTGACTTATAATATATATAATGTCGCAACGTCTCCCTAACTCCAACAAAAATGCATTTTCATAATTGCGCATCCACATTACCAAACTTAATGTAGCTTTGCTTCATATCAACCTGAGTAAAAAAAATCACATCGTGGAAAAACGTGCGAAAGTAGACTTAAAATTTTTCTAATTTCATGGAAATCAATAAACATTTTTTATAAATAAATATTTATTTGCGAGAGCTGCAGTTTATACACGGTTCACGTAGCTTATTCTAAAATGTTGTGTTATGGAGTGACGGAAACTTACTGGTATTTCATAGGCTTCGGTTTGAGTCAAAAAGGAAGGCCTGCCGCTGTTAATGTTTATTTTCGCCCGCCTATATCGCTGTCTTTTATTACAATACATAAACAGACCAGCAAAACTATCACTGCACTCTAATATTGCAAATACGTCACCATCGGATGTAGTCATAACAATTTGTTCTTCGCTTGGCATAGGCGTACCGATATTATTTCGTCCATTCAATGTAGTTGGTGTACCGACAGGAAATTTGTGCCTACTTAATTTGAATATCCGGCTCGTATTTCTTTTTGGAATAATCTGAAAAAATTTAAGATTTCCAAGTCCATATGTGCGGCCGTTATTAGCAAGAATCTTGGTAGGCTGAACTCTGCACCTGGTCGATGAAGGAGGATCTAATGAAGAAGGAAGCCCGGCAGAAGGAGACCTGGATTTGGACCTCGCAGGAGGAGATGGAGATCGCGCCGGAGATTTATTTAGGTCAATAGGTACTCTATCAAGTGGTGACTCGAAACTGGAATCTGCAACAAAAAGCAGAGGATTACATGTTTCTAAACTCCACACAGCAAGACAGAAGGCAGATTTCGGACAGTTTTTCAATAATTTTATAATAGTCGCGCCAAAATTGAACTGGGATTTTCGCTTCGAATTTTTTGTTTAAAGCAGGTGACTTGCGCATACAAGAAAGCATTAGATACGTTAAGCTGACCTAAGCACATCTCCGAATCGAGTTAAGACCTAATTCATGATTAAGGGCTCATTTAATGCTGATTGCGAAATTTAATGCTACACTATTTTTTCAACAAACCAGGGGTTACGCTAGCTTAACTTTAATCTGACGGAACCACATGTGAAATAAAATTTGAGTCGAATTCTGCAATATCACATAGTTAATAATGCTAATTTAATGCCCAATTGCCAAATTTAATGCTCGACTATTAAAAAAAACGGGGGTTATGCCAGCTTAACATTAAGCTGACAGAACCCCTTCTGAAATAAATATTTTATTGAGTTCTGTGATATCACATAATTAGAGGCTCATTTAATACTATACAAAGCAAAAAAAATATTTCCCAAAAGCCGCCCCTAACATTGAAGAACCACCCTTAATATAATTTATGCACAAATTGTAAATCTGACCATACCATAATTCGGGGCTCATTTAGTGTACTATTGAAAAAGTAATGCTCCGCTATTTTTTTTAAAATCCAAGGGTTATACTAGCTTAACACAAAGCTGACGGAACCTCATATAAAATAAACGTTTAATTGAGTTCTGTCATATCACATAATTATGCACAAATTGTAAATCTGATCATACCATAATTAAGGGCTCATTTAATGCTCATTTAATGCCCTATTGACAAATTTAAGGCTCCACTATTGTTTCAGCAAACCAGGGGTTACGTTAGCTTAACGTTAAGCTGACGGAACCCCATGTGAAATAATCTTTGAGTCTAATTCTACCATGTCATATAATTAAGGGCTCATTTAATGCTCATTTAATGCCCCGTTACCAAATTTAACCTACCAGTGGGCGTGCCTGGGAGACTCACACGAGCGGGCGCGTGCCGCACTCTGTGCGGCAGATTGATAGTTCAAATTTATCTGACAAAATATTTGTTTTCTTGCATTGAGAAGTAATCATTTAGATTAAAAGCTTCAAACAGTTCAATATCACAATATATTTGAGAATTTCCGACACAAAATATATCATAGAAAATATGATAATTAAACTTTTCACACTGCGAGTAATTCGCTTGATTAGAACGAGAGGAACTGAAATTAATTATTCTACAAGGAATTTGTTTTTGGACTACCATGAAGCTGGTTGAAGACTAACAACTGAAAAAGGTATGAAAACTAAGAACTTTGAAAATTTGAATTACCAACATGGAAAAAAGCTTGAAATGAATAAACTTTGACCCTACGAAAGTATGAAACTTCCTTCTTCAGAATTGTGAATTCGTAGAAATAATTATTTATGAAATAAAAAGACTTTGAA
>JAWWLR010000054.1:66968553-66985210 GCA_035041075.1 Acraspis erinacei | reverse complement strand
ACATGTCAAAATCGACCAGCACTTACTGCTGGAGCCATCTATTGACAAACAGCGGGAACTTAGTTGCGCACCTAATACATACTTGTCAATGAATATTATAAATAGCCATGCGAACATAACTCATCCTTGTATCACAGCTTGACTAATATCAAACCAGTCACTCAGTTTCTCACTAGTTGCCCAATGTTTACTTATCTAGCCCTTGTCAAATCCTTTTTTTAGGTCAACAAATGGAAGGGAGAATTTTTTTATTACTCTCAAAATTTTTAGTGTGATGTGTCTCAAGATAAATATTAGATCTGCACATGATCTTACTGGCATGAATCCGCTTTGTACTTTCCATACCACTGTAATTATTGCAGTTGCTTCTGTTTTCCTGTCTCTTTATGTTAGTTATGCATTTTGTGCTTTTTCCAGTTGATAGTAGCAAATATGACAGGGTAGTATCACCCAAGGCAGGAGACGATGAGTAGACTCTGCAGGATATAAAAAGGATATGATGGGATACGATCAAATAGAATTGGATGTGATAGGATAGGATAAAACGGGATAGGATATATTTTTATACTTGAACTAGATTTCGATATTTTCTAGGTTAAGCATAAATGTATAAGTAATTTAATTTATGTACTATAGTGAAAAGAATGCATTTAATAAAAAGGCAGGTTCTCTACTAACCGCAAACAAGACGTACATTTTTCAGGAATACAAATTCAAACCTGGAGTCCCATTTTAAGCTTAGGTGTTCCTGTTATTTGTGTATATATCCATACCCGTAGACATGTTGCCATAATATAATTTTGGATGCATGAATTTCATATAGGGTCGATTTTTAAGAAATATAAAGCAACAGCCTCGGCAAATTCTCGGAAATCTCTATTCTGTCTTATCTAACGGTGGTTAGAGAGATTCAATCATCTGTTTCTTGTTTCAGAGTTAAGTTTCGAGTCTTCGCATAATAGATCACCTATTGACTTAAATAAATCTCCAGCCAGATCTCCATCTCCTCCTGGGAGCTCCAGGTTCAGATCCAGGTCTCCTCGTACCGGGTGTTCTCCTGCTGCTCCTTACCCTGCAGGCAGTGCACCTTCTTCAGGAGTTTCTCCTTCACCCAGATGCATTGCTTTATCTATGAAGTTTCGTTCTACTTATGGCCGCGAATATGAATTTGAAGATCTTCCATCCATTCGGCTCGCTTCGAACTTCGAAGATACACTTTTCCTGACCATACACCAATGAAATTGCCAAGAAGGAATACCATCTATGATCCCATGCCAACTGAAGAACAAATTGTTTTATCAACATCAGATGGTGACGCATATGCAATATTATTGAGTGATGGTGGTGTTTCTGGAATGTATATGTATTGCAATGAAAAAGGCCATTATAAGCTGTCGAAAATAATCATTGACAGAGGCAGGCCAATCTTTCTGAATTCCCACGAAATGTCTGAAATTCCAGTAGGTCCCTATAACGTATTTAGACAAAGTTATAAAATAGACTGCGTGAACCGTGTATAAACTGCAGCGGTCGATATGACTAACTCAATTTTAGAAATGATATAAGTTAAATTTAGTCAAATTATAAATATAGCCCTTAACAGGTTTTCCTAAGATGTGGATTTTCCCCTTTAGGTGGGTCTAAAGCAATATGATAATGAAACTTGGTTATGTGGTTGCGAAGGCGAATGTGAGTGTATTCGGAAATAGTTTAATAAACTTAATTGACTTCACTGTAGTACCCAAATTATTTATATCTTCTCATATCATTCCTCTAGTTGCTTGTATTCGATCAAAATTAATTTGGATTTGATCGCGTATGAAACAACCTGCCAAAAGAGAAAAATCCGTGGCAAGAAAATGCGGTGGTATTGGCATGAATGTAAGATAACAATTTAATCTTAAGACAATTACATGATTGTTGTAAATTCCATATGAATATAATTTTTTTCCTCTTTGCAACTTACCGTATACATTTAATGCAGTAGTTTTTCTTCTGTGAGCGAAAATGATCATGTTATGAAATTCTTTCGAATACTTTTATATTTATTAAATTCCGTAGAATTCCGTGATTTTTATCAAATATGGCAGAATCTGTGGAGGCCTCTGAAAAGTCTGCAACATCTTTTAAAATGCTTTGAAATTTCTTTTAGTCTGCATAAAAATCTTCTAAACCTTAAAAAAATGATGTAAACTATTAGAAAACTGTTGAGACCATTTTTTCGAGTTTACACAACTATTGTGACGGAATAACTTAGTCATCGCCATAAGTGACATAACTCAGTTATGTGCTAGGACATGATTTCTATAAAGAAAAAAAAATGGAATAAAAAGCTTAATTTAATCTCTTTACGATACCTAATAACAGATTTTCAACAAATTCATTAATAAGAAATTAGTTTTTTCCATAGTATTTCGTTTTTTTCTAATCTGATAGGAAGCTTGCCAAAGGTATCAATCACATTTGTTAATGCTTTTAAATATTTACGTAATTTTCTGCAGAACAAGTTTGATTTAGATAACGAAAGCTGTTTACTTAAGTTTATGTATCAAACGAAAATGTCTCGCAAGGACAAGATCGAAGTGTATGTAAGTACGGAATGGTGACGCGCAATAGATAGTAGGAATAATGTGAGACAAGATAGGCGTGAGCTCGGGGTGAAAGCGCACGGTGTTGGTTGTCACACTATGTTTTCCAGATGAGATTGTTAATCTGATTTCCCAAAGCGGCATAAATCTATCTAAGTACCTTGTTTTGAAGAGCACTTACTGCGAATGTTTTTGGCGTTATCATTATTTTTCTACGAGAAGCTAGGCTAGCGGGTTCTCTTTTCGTCGTAGTTCCCCACGTACAAAGATAAGAATACTTGGAGTGTTCACCCGGTAACATAGATTCACCGTTCCAGAAAGGACATCCAGTTGTCATTTAAGCTTTTAGCACGATCTTTACGCCTCCGCTTGGGGGCTAATTTCTTTAGGGCCAACACTGGATACTTGTCCGCGAGAGCTTATCAATTATTGTAACCATGCGAAGCAGAAATCCTTGGTACAGGAACCCTCTATCAGTAACCGGAGGATGCGTGCGGTGGCTTTTTATGGCCCCTTCTGATGCCCTCTGGTAGCAACTGCTGTCTAAAAATGACACCGGCTCCAAGTAGAACGGCAGTAAATTCTAGCTAAGGCCACTGCTCACGGCCGTGATACAGATAATCACAGTTCCCGATGGAATGAAAAAAGTTCGGCGAAACCCTTTGTTCGCCTTGAGGACACGAAGCAGTGTTGATTAAGGATAATTAAGTTAACCGAATATTTTGGGTACAGTCGTTATAGTTCCATTTTAAAGTCTTGATATCTCTTCTCGTTTGCTTCTTCTTGGCAGTGATGTTGAAGTCGGCCGGAGCCGAGAATTTGATCACAAATATAGCTCGTTTCTGGAGATGTTGGAGACCGACATCAGGAATCAAGTGTGTAAGGGAGTATTCGGACCCAAAATCGTGATTCCAGAAAATTCGGCACTTTCCATTTTGAAAATTTGACTCGGAGCGTTCGATAAAGCAAGTTTTCGTCCAACACCGTAAGAGCGATAAACATGGTATTAATGCTCTCTTATGAGAGCATTAAATGTGGAAATGACACTACCCTTGCATGCGAAAATGAAATCCTCTATACCTGAATTAACCTATGATTATCTGAGTGAAAGAAAGTTTTGAAACTTAGACAAGGGCGGTTTTTCTACATTTCTGCGAAAGCTTTCCAACAACAATTTTCTCAATCCTGATGTTAGAAATTCAAGTTATGAAAACATGCGATATTCAGAAATCTGCGTCCGCCTTCACGGCGTGAGATGTGGAATCGCAAAACAGACAAATCGACATGCAAGCTTTAATGCAGATAAACGATTTCACATGTGTTGATATCAAGGGCCTTAAGCTCGTTCTTCATCCATTGAGCCAGCTTAAACGAGTAAGGTAGAACCGGACGGCCAGCATGTTAGTCGCAGGTATATTGTGAAACGCCGACAGACTTGAAGAACAAATATTTTGAAGAAGATTATTTTATCTGCTTTCATGAGACCCGCTCACTGATTCTACGTCTTAAATACGGCTTCAAGGCAGGCACAGCAATGTATAGGTCTATCCAGTGTTAAGATGTACAATACCGTTTATATCCGATAGTGCACGGTCCTTGGGAACACCAATCTCCTGCTTACTGCTTAGCAATATTTAAAGTACTGTGAAGTTTTATTTAAACAAGGGGCATAGATCTTCGTGTTATCCAAATAAAATACATAAGTGACCTTATGCTCGTGGTGCTTAGTCTCGCAACATAGGTATCCAGAAGAATTACGTAGGGCGAGAAGCAGATTCTCATGATATCTCCGTAAAAGATGCCTCTCTGGAAGGTGACGTTTTTCGTGGCCACATGATAATTTTTAGATAAGATAGATAATATAGTTTTCTAAAGGGATATCAATCTCTCTGCAAATACCACTATGTTTGGATAAACCTTAAGGCTTTACGGAACGAGGATGAAAAGTCTATGAGAGGTTGAATGCAGGCCATTGACAGAATGCGCTGATTGGCTTATGCTTTTTTGTAGACGCACATGTAAATTAGCAGGTCCCTTCGGCAGTCTGGTGCAACTTTTACTGAGGCACTTTATTCCTTATATTTCTCCACCCGAAGTTCTTGATATAGCCGGTCCTGCAGCAGAAAAGTTCCTCGCAACTCTACGTGTTTTTCCACTACTTCAACTGTGATTAATGCACATTTCTCCTCTGATTTTATTAGTTATTCACGAAACTGCTCAAAACGGCTAATACTATCAGTGTCTTCTCTCAACGCCATTTTTTTCGGGATCTTGTATATCGCTCTCCAAAAGTTCTCTGTCTGGTTGGGCTCAGGCGGATTATTGTCAGAAACAGGGTGATCGCTCAAGTGGCACGAGGAGTCTGCGAGAAACTTTTCATTCAGGCTGACTCATATCTCCTGTCGTCTTTTGTCAAGAATATGCTGCTTTCTTTTCAACAGCAGTGACTTGCTCAGGTTGTGATTGTAAGTTCTCATTTCTTTGGAGAACTCTCGAAACCTTTCCGTGAACGGTCTACCAGATTCTATGTAGTCAATTACACACTGAGGGAGGGATTCATTCTGTCTTGGCCAGCTAATCTTCTAGTTCACTTAATTCCAGCAATAATTGATGTGCCAGAAGACGGACTCCTCCGAGATATTCTCACGAAGGAAGGCATCCATTTCAGGCAGATGCTCGGGCTTAGCCGGAACTTGCATCCCAATGCTCCTGCTTGTCCTGAAATCGCTATGATGAAAGCGGATGTTAAAAGAATGCCCGGGCATCCCTCTCACGAAGATAGAGTCAATTGTCTAATACGTGAAAGAATAAATTTTCCGTAACTATGATTTTCAGACAACAGCCTCTATTGCACAGTTGAGGCTTTACATTGTTTTTCAAGAACTGTAGAACCAAACTATATTCGTGATTAAATTATCGGCTCCTAGCGACCACGACATGGCCGCTAAGGAAGAGGAGAAGGTGGAGGGACAGCAACTGTATATAAAATAATAGCTTAAATTATTTTACTTGTGGTTGGTGCTCTGGAAGGTAGGAAAATATCACGGTCATATCTGCGGGCCCGTAGCGCGCGAATTGTAAAGAATTAATTTTTTACGAAACCAAGTTTCAGAAAATAAATAAATTTGAATGATTAATTATAAAAAATATTAGCTTCTTCAAACTAAAATTAAAATAAAATATTAAAACTAAAACGTCATTGAATGTAACACAACTCACTGTTTTTTTTTTCTTGAATTCAACAATATTTTACTAATTCAGTAACAAAGAAACTTCTTCATAATATCCCTATCTACAAAACAATGACATCATTATTCTTAAATCTATATTGATTTAACATACAAAAATGATATTGTCTTGAAAATTAGAAAATATATACGCTTACAATGACGTGCCAGCACGTATATTTCCTTTGATAAGTTAATGGAGTATAAATATATCACAAGGACCAGCTGGCTGCTTGTCTAATTTGTATGATAAGAACTAAAACTTGTTTCAATGCTAACCGCGGCCTTCTTCAAAAGTATGGCTGGGTGTTCATCAGTTAAAAAAATGAGGATCGATTGTTGCCAGTTACTGTTACTTGCGACCATCCTTAGTTCTATTGGTGAATATACTTTCTTAATAATGTGATAATACATTTACATGTTTTCAACCGTTAAAAATCATAAAATTCGTAAAATATGGTAAGACGCGACGAATATCTAACTTCTGACGTATCTTTCCGTCACTACTCGATAGCATTGCTTCCTCATATTGCCATCAAAACACTTAGATTCCCAATGCTTACTTCTATACCTCTTGTCAAACGCTTTTTCTAGGATAACAAATGTACAGAAGAATTTTGTTGTTAATTTCAAAATTTGTTCTCTGATCCGTCCCAAGATTAATATTTAATCTGCACATCATCTTCTTGGGATAGATCCGCTTTGTACTGTCCAAACATTTTCTTCTGTTATTTGAATAACCTTGCGAATAAGTATTTTTTAACATATTTTACTGGCAGTAATCAATCAGCTGATACGTCTGTAATTATTATTGTTACTTTTGTCTTCCTTTCCTTTATATATCGATAGATTAATCACCCTTTTTCATTTATCTGGAAGTTTTCCCACCTGAATACATAAATTTATCAAATGGCTATGTACTATCCACCTTATTTGAGAATTACAGGATATGAGAGAATAATATACGACAGAATAGAATATTATATGATATAATAGGGTTCGATAAGTCAGGGTAAGACAGGATCATACAGGATCGTATAATATAAGATAGGATATGATAAGATATGATCTTGTCATGATCTGACAATCTCGTGTAGATCTAGATTAATACATTTTCTAAGTTGAGTAAAAATATAAAAGTTAAATAGTTTATATGCTACATGGAATAAGTAACAAAGCGCATTTTCATCCGAGATATCGCCCACTTTTTCAATTAAGACTATATTTATTAAACAGTGACTTTCTACTAACAACAAAAAATGGAAATTTTTCAGGAATACAAATTCGAACCCGGAATCCCATTTGTCTCTTAAACGTTCCTCTTATTTTTATATACATTCATACACGCAGGCTGTCTTACTTGACGTTGGTTAAAGATATTCAATCATCTGTTTCTTGTTTCAGAATTAAGTTTCGAGTCTTCACGTAATAGAGCACCTATTGACTTAAATAATTCTCCGGTCCGATCTCCACCTATTGACCTAAATCAATCTCCCGCTAGATCTATATCTCCTCCTGGGAGGTCCAGGAACAGATCCAGGTCTCCTCGCACCGGGGTTTCTCCTGCTGCACATGGTCCTCCATACAGTGCTTCTTCTTCTGGAATTCCTCCTTCCGCGAGGTGCAATGCTTTATCTAGGAAGTTTCGTTCTACTTATGGCCGCGAATACGAATTTGATGATCTTCCATTTATTCGGCTCACTTCGATAAGAAATCGGCTTCGGGTTTTCCGAGTATTAAGATACACTTTTCCTGACAATACACCAATGAAATTTCCAAAAAAAAATAACATCTATGAGCCCATGCCAACTGAAGAACAAATTGTTATATCAACATCAGATGGCGACTTATTTGCAATATTAGAGAATAATGGAAGTATTGCTGGAATGTATATGTATTACAATGGAAATGGCCATTATAAGCGGTCGAAAATAAACATTCACAGCGGCAGGCCTGACTTTTTGAATTCCAGCGAAATCTTTGATACCCCAGTAGGTGACTATAACGTATTTTTAAGAAATTATATAATAGACTCCGTGAACCGTGTATAAACTGCAGCTGTTGCTATTACTAATTCAATCTTAGAAATTATCTAGATTAACTATTGTCAAAATATAAATATGTAAGACTACTATAGAAAGTTTACTGACGTGGAAACACGTTTTTGTTTTCTGTAAAAAATTATGAAAAATAAATGTCTTACAAGGAAAAGTTTACGGCATATCGAATTTATCACATAAGATCCATAATAATGATTCGTGCCACTTTTCACACAATTATTTTTTCATACATTTTTTCTTGGATGAAAGAAAACGAGCATCTTATGAAATTCTTGTAAATACTTTTAAATTGATTAAAATCCTTAAAATTCCGTGATTTCGTTCAATTATGATAGAATCTGTGGAAATTCCTCAAAACTCTGCATCTTGTAAAATTCTATTAAAACCTTATAACATCCTTTAAAATTTCTTACAGTCCGTTTAAGACTTAAAAATCCTTTAAACCCTGAAAAATATGAAAGCTATTAGAAAAACTTTTGACACAATAGTTGCGACTTTATACAACCAGTTTGTGTGAATAGCTTAATATTCGTCATAACTAACATAACTAACTTATTGCCTAGGACATTATTTCAGCAAAGAAACAAAAATTGTATGTAAAGTTTAGCTTTTACGATACTTAGTAACGGATATGCGTGTGGTCTAGGCCCAAGAAAAATATATTCAACAAAATTATTAACAAACAATTCATTTTTTCAACAGCATTTAATTTTTTCTAATCTGATTACAAACTTCACCTAAGATGTGAATGACATTTGTTAATTTTTTGAAAATTTTACAGTTTAGATTCACGTTTTTAAAGAAACTAAAATTAAAGAATCACATAATTAAAAAATAAGCCTGTTTTATGTAACGAAAGTTTGTTTCTTAGATTTATTTATGAAACGAAAATGCCTCACAAGGACAAGCGCGAATTATATGTAACTTCGGAAGATGTTCATGCGCGAGATAGTAGGAAACATGCAAGGAAAAATGCGAGTAGTCTCGCGGTGACGCCCTAAAAAGAAACCTCTCTGCAAGCTGACAGTGCCCGTTGTCACACTAAGTTTTTCAAATGAGATAGTTAATCTAATTTTCCAAAGCGGTATCAATCTCTGTATGCACCTCACGTTGTTCGTATGAACCTTTAAGTTTTCCAAAAAACAGCTGATAATTCTATGAAAGGTTCAACGAAAGGCTTTCCAGTAGTCGATTCGACCCATCGATAGGAAGCGCTGGTACGACGCTGCGTCTTTGCTGATACATTCATCGATGAGCAGGTTCTTCGAATATCCTGTTATTTCTTTCTTTGAGCCAAGTTTTGTGTACTTTTTTTGACACACTGGTTATTTTTTTCTGACAATTCTATTATTGAGGATTGATGTGAAGATCTTATATACAAAGTGTTTAGAAAAGTGATTACCCTGTAATTCTTGAGCACAGCTAGGTTGAAAATGTCGACCAGATGACGTTGGGTCGAAGGAAATTTCTTCTTTCTCAGTTTCTATGAGGCCATTGCGAAGCTCCTTGATGCTATTTTTCTTCTTCGCTTCTTCTTTCATTGGATCTAGACTATCTAGACTGTACTCTAAAATGCTTTGGCCTTCTCTAGTTTCGGCAGATATTAGTGTCTTGCCCAGTCTATCTTTGCGGTGAGTTGCTTCATTCGTCTTTTGTCTATGATTAGCCTATTATTTGTTTTGCGCATTTGCATTTGCCAAACAACTTGCTGCATTATACAGCAGCTTACAATGCCATTATCCAGAGTTTTTCAGCGTGGTTTCACTGACGTCGAAGTGAAAAGTGCGAGAGGTTCTTGCACATCCCACACAAAGAGAGAATGCCGATCTGCCATGTAATCTCCTCGTTTAGCGGCCATACTTGTATCCTAGCACTCTAGCAGCGCATCCTTCAATCGATCCATTCTCCCAAATGTATTGCAAATCCACTTGTCCACCGCTCTGACTCTATCCTGAATAGCTCCTCCAACGCTATATTAGATTGCATTGTTGCCCGACCCATTGTCGGTCGCTTTGCACGTTTGCTTGTTTTGAACCGCACTCATTACGAATATGTTTGTTGTTATCATTGTTTTTTCTACGAGAAGCTAGACAAATGAGTTTTCTAATCCTCGTAGTGCCCCGCATAAAAAGATAAGGATACTTGTATGTGTCACCCAGTAACATAGATTCACCGTTCAAGCCACTTCACCCAGGATACTAGTCCAAGACTGTTTATTAATTAATTATTGTAATTATGCCCTTGTGTTCCTTGAGGACATGAACCAGTGATAGTTATGCACCTTCGTGAGCACAGATAACAAAGACAATTAATTTAACCGAATATTTTCGGTTCAGTCGTTGCAGCTCGATTTGAAGGTTTTGATACCTGTTCTCCTTTCCTTCTCTTTGACAGTGATGTTGTATTCGGCCGGAGCCGGGAATTTGATCACTAATATATTTCGTTTCATGAAATCTTAAAGACCAATGCTAGGCCTCGAGTGTGCAACTGAGGATTCTGTCCCAAAACCATAAGATAACTCCGTAAGAGTGACAAAAATGTAATTAATGCACTCTTAGGACGGCATTACGTCTTCAGAAAATACAGCATTTCCGTCTTTGTTGACATGAAAGGCGGTCAATGGTATACAAATGTGGAAATGACACTATCCTTGTACGAGGAAATGGAATCCTCTGTATCTGAATTAACTACTGATTATCTGAGAAAAGGAAACTTTTGCACCTTAGACAAGGGCTGTTTTTCTACATTTCTGCGGTAAAAATTCTGTGGTAAAAATTTAAGCCAAGGGTTTCGGCCGCCCGCTTCGCGGCTCTGTAAAGAAATGCGCGGATAATCGGTTAGGATAACACGAGATATTCAGTAGTCTGCGCCCGTCTTAAAAGCCTGAGATGTATAATCGCAGAACAGACGAATCTCTATGCACACTCTAATACATATGCATGATCTTACATGTTGTGGTATTTAGGGCCATAAGCTCGTTCTTCATCCATTGAACTATCCTATGCGAGTAGAGTAGAACCGGAAGGCCAACATTTTTTTCGCAGATATCTTGTTCAACGTCCACAGATTTAAAGAACAAATCTTTCGAATGCGATTCTCTTATCTGATTTTAAAATACTCCTTCACTGATTTTATTACCTTAATTCGGCTTTTCGTCACGCCCAGCAATGTATAGGTCTCCTTGGGGACGCCAATAATCTTCTCTTACTTCAGATGAATCTTGAAACACTGTTCCAATTCAAAGTCCACCCCAGTCACGCCTGTTTACTTCTTGGCGATATTTAAAGCACTCTGAAGTTTGCTTTTACCAGAGGCATAGTTCTTCAGTTCATCCACATAAAATACATAAGTGACCTTATGCTCATGATGATTGGTGTAGCAACAAAGGTATCTATAATAATTTCGTAGGGTGAGAAATAGAGGCTCATGAAATCGCCTGGAAAGAGGCCCCTCAGGTAGGTGATGCTTTCGTTGTCCCATGATAATTTTCAGATAAGACAGTTAATATAGTTTTCTAAAGGGTAATCAATCTCTTTAAAAATATCACTATGTGCGGATGAAGCTTGAAGCTTTACAGAACGTAGATGAAAAGCCTATTCGAGGTTGAATCGAAAAGCTTACCGGTAGTCAATGCAGACTGTTGGCAGAACGCACCGATGGGCTTCTCCTTTTTTTGCAGAGGCACATATAAATTACTAGGTTCTTTCGGCATTCTGTTACACCTTTTTCTGAGCCACGTTGTTCCACGTATTGCTTCACCGATGCTCAACTCTTCGAACAATTTTGTTGTTTAGGACAGCCATACAGATCTTTTACATTATGTTCAAACAAGTTATTGGCCTTTATTTCTTTGGGTTGAGCAAGCTGCCTTTTTCGGTAGGATTATCGTGAGTGCTAACACCATCCACTTTAGAATGGGTGTCTTAGACTTTAAATTTGGGTTGAAATTGGGGGGCGAATGTTGATGTGTGGAAGTAAACGTCTTCTGTCCCTTTCGGGATCTTCTATATCCCTCTCCAAAAATTCTCTTCCTCGTTAGGCTTGGATTGATTATTGACAGAAACATGGGGATCGTACGATGGGTCAGCTAGAAACTTTTCATTCTCGATGACTTAGCTGTCCCTCTGCTCTATTCTCCTGCTTGCTTCAGATAATACCCTCCTTTTGTCAACGACATGCTGCTTGATTTTCGGCAGCTTTGACTTGCTCAATGTGTGATTGTAAGTTCTCAGTCCTTGGGTGAACTCTGGAAACCTTTTTGTAAACCGTCTACCAGATGAAGTGTAGTCAATTAGACACTGGGAGCGTGACTCATTCTGTCTTGGCCATCCAATCATCTAGTTCATATAATGCCAGCAATAATTGATGTTCCAGAAGACGGACTCCTTCGAGATATTCTCACGATGGGAGGCATCCATTTGAGGCTGATGTTCGGGCGTAGTCAGACATTGCGTCCCAATGCTCCTCCTTGTCCTAGATTCGCTATAATAAAAGTGGATGTTAAAAGAATTCCCGGGCTTCCCTCTCATGGACATAGAGTCAATTGTCCAAAACGCGAAGTAACGAATTTTCTGTAACTTCGATATTAAGGCAGCAATCTATATTGCACACTTGAGTATTTACATACTTTTTTAAGAATTTTAGAACCAAACTATATGCGTCATCGAATTCTCGGCCCCGAGCGACCACGGCATGACCCCTAAGGAAAAGGAAAAGGTGGAGGGGCAACAACTGTATCCAAAATAATCGACTTAAGTAATTGTCCTTGTGGTCCGTGCTCTTGAAGGTATGAAAATGTCACTGCCTTGCCCGTAGCGCGCGAATTGTCAAGAATTACTTTTTTACGTAACCAAGTTGCAGAAAATAAACAGCTTTGAATTCTTAATTATAAAACATAGTAGCTGCTTAAAATTAAAATGAAAATTAAATTTTGAAACTAAAAAGTCCTTAAATGTAGCGCAGATCAGTGTTTTTTTTTCTTATTGCAAACAGAAATATTTGTCAAATTCACTAACAAATAAACTTCAGCATAATATCTCTATCTACGCAACAATGACATCATTATTATTAACTCTATATGAATTTAACAAACAAGAAAGGTTATTGTCTTGAAAATTAGGAAATATATACCTTTACAATGACGTGCCAGCACGTGACTTTTCTTTTGATAAATTAATGGAGTCTAAACATATCACAAGGACAAGCTGTCTGTATGTCTGATTTTTATGATAAGAACTAGAATTTGTTACAATGCTACCGTGTTCTCCTTCGAATGCATAGTGTTTTTTTCTTCAGCCAAAAAAATGAGGATCGACTGTTGCCAGTTACTGCTATTTGCGGTCATCCTTAATTCTATTGGTGAATATAATTCGTTAATAATACATGTTACATATTACATGTTTAAATGTTACACTTACATGTTTTCAACCGTTAAAAATCTTAAAAATCGTAAAATATTTTAAGACGTGACTCAAAGATTTTTTTATCTTGCCAGGCATGGACATGATGGTGTCCAGCGCATTTATGAAATGTATAAAGAATGTGCCATATAGATTGAGATTTTTTTCCAAAGTGCGTTTAAAAAAATAGTTTTGTATACTTAAACTAAGCCTGGTCGAGGTAACCAATTTTCTTTTGTTGGTTTATGAAATAAAAATATCATATAATAACAAGCTCGAGGTACAATCTTTATATGATTCATGCGATAAGAACTCATGTTGATGTTATATGATGTAATAAAGCACATATGAATCATCTTTATTTTGACCTTTTTTAAAACTATTGTAATTTGTATAAAATAATTCTATTTTTAATCATTTTAATTTTTTAATTATTTCACTGTTTTTACCACTTGTAAGTTCTAATTAAGAATGTAACTAAAAATCGAAAGATGGTCTAAAAATAAAAAACAGAAATTGATGATTTGATAAATAAATAGAATCGCGTGTGAGGTTTTTTGGATCAAATAAATCAATTTTTAAGATTTGGAATTTTTATTTTTTTTTAAATCGATCTTTCGTTAAGCGATTAAAATGGAGCCTTTACTTTTATCTAAATTACACAGTTTTTTGACAGCACAACTTCTAATAAAGAAGAGGAAAATACTTGCCTTGATTATCAGTACTAAGCAAATACAAAATTAATTATTCCCTACGGCGAAGAATCTTTCATTTGGTTAAATGTCTGCCTATCCGCTTTTGTTATTCTCTCTCAACGATGAGATCAAATAGAATCTGATTCTAACAAAATCAGATAAATGGGATAAGATCAGATAGATAGGATAGGATATAATAAGGTAGTGTAGGATATGGTAGGAAAAGAGATAATAGGATTAGATACAATACGATATATTTGGATATTACAGGATCGTACAGTGCCGAAATTGATAGGATCAGACATGATAAGATAGGATCTGATGGATCTGCTACGCTCAGATAATAGATGATAAGATAGGATAGGATGGTCTCTAAAAAAAAGTTTGTGGCCACAAGAAATCTTCTACTTTTCCCAGAAACAATGGAAGATACGAAAAATGGTTTTAAAAAAGTTTGCTAGTCTAAAAAACTTCTGTTAAAAATATATCTTGTTTTTGTGGGATATCTTTCGTAGTTTACGAGAAAAACTCAACAATTACATTTTTAGAAAAGAAAACATGATACCGGCTTCAAAACTGGTTTAGCCAGCACGATGCTGATAAGATGCCTTTCGTCGATTATTATAAACTTTTTGAACATATTTGGAAGAATAAAACAGGTGGTTTTTCTCTGGAAATATAATTTTTTGTTTATTTTCACAATTTAAGATAAACCAATAAAAATATTTGCTGGAAAATTCACTTTTTTATTATTCTACATCTTTTTTAAAAGTTTCTATTAGTAGAAGAAAGTAACCTTATCAACATCATGCGGGATAAACCATTTTTGAGGCCGGTAGAATCGTTGTTCATAAAAATGTTATTTTTGCATTTTCCTAATAAACCATAGAAGATATGGCAAAAGAACAACATATATTTTTATAGAGCTTTTCTAGAGATGCAAACTTTTATCTTAACATTTTTTTCGTATCTCTCATTCTTTCCCAGGAAAAGTAGAAAACTAGATACATTTGGAATGACATCAGTAATATGCGTAAATGGTTTAAAAATTTTGCGGTTTAGACAATGTTTTTTTTTTGTCGAAATACGATTTTAAAACATTTCTTTTTATTCACAAACTAAGTCTGGTTGATGTAATAAAGGCTTTCGATTTATTTGTGAAATACAAATAACATACAAGAAGAAATTTTACGTACATCTGAATCATGCGATAAGAAATATAGTATATACTTTCCCAGAAAATTCGGTGACAAAATTTTTTCAGAGATCTAGCTAGTCAGGCTCTCAATTAACAGCAGAAAACTGGAACCAATCAGGATAAAAATTCGACCTGGTAAATCCATTTCAAGCTTAAGCTCGACTATTATTTGTGTCTGCATTTACACACGCAGGCCAACCGTCATACAATAATTTTGGACAAATGCTTAAAATACAGGGTTGATTTCCAAGAAAAATAACGTAACAGTATTGGCAAATTTTCTGTAATCTGCACTCTGTCTTGCTTTACGAAGTTTAGAAACATTATTTCTCTATTTCTTGTTTCAGACTTAAGTTTCCAGTCGTCACGTAATAGAGCACCTATTGACTTAAATAATTCTCCGGTCAGATCTCCACCTATTGACCTGAATCAATCTCCCGCAAGATCTCCATCTTCTCCTGCGAGGTCCAGGTCCAGGTCCAGGTCTCCGCATGTCGTGTTTCCTCCTGCCATTCAATGTTCTCCAGGCAGCGCTTCTTCTCCAGGGCTTCCTCCTTCTGCCAGGGGCATGGATCAGTCTACCACGCTTCCTTCTGACATTCTGGATTATGGAACAGACAATCTGAAATTTATTCGCATCATTGCTTTAAAAAATTGGACCCGGATCTTCGAACTTCGAAGATACACTTTTCCTGCGGCTACACCTCTCAAATTGAAAATAGCAAATAATGCCTGTAAGCCTATAGAAGCCAAAGAACATATTGTTATATCAACTTCAGGTGGTGACGCATTTGCGATATTAGACAGCAATAATAGCCTTGCTGGACTGTACATGTATTTCAATAGATTTACACGATATAAGCGGGCAAAAATTAATATTTACAGCCACAAGCCTATCTTTCTGACCCCAGCCGAAACCTATGAAACTCCAGTAGGTTCAGGTCGCCCAATTACATCCTTTTATAAAATAGAGTGTGTGCATCAAGTGTAAGCGGTGGCCGTTGACACTACGAATTTAATTTTGAAAATAATGTATATTGAATGTATAATACTGCTTCCGTGCACTTTTCCAAAAAGTGGTTCCTGCCGGTCAGTTTGCTCTGTTGCAATGTCATAATAACATATTTGTAATGAGCATGCGCAGACAAATGCGGGCGTCTATTTTTCGAAAACTTAAAATAAATCTAATTGCATCAGCTGTAGTTACAAATTAATGTTGATCTTCCCAAATTGCTTCCCTAATTATTGAAATTCAATCTAAAGTGATTAAATTTGGTCAGGTAAAAAAAAATTATAATAATATAGGACCTCATTTATTCAATCATTCATTCACCCACTTCTCTATTTATTCACTCTATAAATATCCCTAGAATGGAAATGCTGTTCCATTGCAAAGTACACTGTTAGAAAAATTTCGCGGAGTCACACCGACAAGTGAAAGTTTTCCCCTCTGCACCTGAAGTGTGTTATTTCGCATCTCTATCGGTGCG
>JAWWLR010000054.1:66937913-66960187 GCA_035041075.1 Acraspis erinacei | reverse complement strand
TATATAATATATAGTATATAATGTATACTTTAGTTTTTATCGCATGATTAATAAACGCCTAGAGTTTGTCCTTCTAAGATATTTGTATTTCACAAATAATTCCAAGGTAATAATTTGATTACCTCAACCAGGCATATTTTAGGAACAGAGAATAATTCTTTTAAATCGTACTTCGAAAAAAAGTTTTATTCAAGCTGCATATTTTTAAAACCATTTACACATATTGTGGACATCGTACTTAAGAATCTTTCACCTTTCGTTAATTTTTCTAAGACTCTCAAATTTGGCCATAAAATGCATTATTCCGACATTTCAACCCCATTATTCTCAAAAGCCAGATGCGATGAAGCATCTGTATTGCGTTATATAAAATTTTATTTTACAAATAAAACTATGAAAGCAACTTTGTTAACATAAACTATGCTTAATTCGAAAAAAGTTATGTTATTTTTTTAAATTTGATTTCCTGAAATATCTATATTAAAACTGTAAATTTTTTTAATCATTCTCCGATGTCGCGGATATATGCTTTAAAGTTTCTGGTAAGATTAGGAAAAAAGGAAAAAATGTTATAAAAATTAATTTTTTTAAATCAAAATCTGAATATATTTCTCCTTTTCTTAGACCACACACATGTCTGTTACCGGGTATCATGAAGAACATAAATTAATTTGAAATAAAATTTTCTTTTTTTATTATAGATATCGTGCTCCAAAGAATAAGTGAAAATATTTTAATTATTACGAAGAATGAGAAATTCAGCTTAAGTAACTGGGAACATTTGCAACTATTGTGGCGAAAGATGTTCTAATATTTTTGATCATATTTAAAAATGTTAAAGATTTCATCAAATTGCAAGAGAGTTTAATGAATCTTATAGTATTTGAAAGAATATCATAACATCTCCAAACGCTTCTGAAAAGTTGGAAAAATTTCAAAAGAATTTTAAGATTTCAAATAATATTTGAGTGATTTCAACAGAATTTGATTTCAGATTTTGATTTTGATAGGGTGGGAATTACGGTTGACAAATTTTTATTTACGAACATTTTAAAGAAAATGAAAAATATATATCCACTATTACATAATTATATTTACCAATAAAATTATGAATGACTGCTAATAATAGCACCAGAATAGAGAGGGTCGTCATTGTGTTAAACTGAAAAACAACTATAATGACAAAGATTATAAATATTCTTATCTCATAACTCAGATATGCCGCGAGCTTTTTCTTCTTGGATATTTGTATTTCATTAATTTGGAAGAAATAATATGTATTTTGAAATCATTAAAAGTATTCGGTAAGCATCACGAAGAAAAACCATTTGGATTCCAATCGAATTAAAAACTAGAATGTATATTAGTTTGTCAATTAAGAAAATTTTTGTTTGCAGTTTGATTAAGAGCGTTAACAATTATTGCGTAGATTTATATTTAATTCCTCAAAAATATTTCCATCCCCTTTTCAATCTCACAATCCCTGAATCAATATGTCACATTTAAACCCTTCTATAAACTTCCACAATCCCCTTACCTAAAAGTTCACCACAAATATTAGGAAAACTAAATTAATGCCTAGATTTATTATACTAAGCCATTAAAATTTTTTAATTGAAAAGTGTTTGAAGCTTCAATTTTTAATGCTGAAATTTTCAAGATTTAAGTTAAAATATATTGGATTAAAAAGCCGTTGAAGTTAAATTCCAGTATTAAAATTCAAAATTAAGTGTTAAGTAATCTTACTGCAACGCAGATTTTTATTATACACTGCTCAAAATTTATGTTCGAAACTTCCTCTACATGTATTGGACGTTTATTTCCGAAACGTAATGTAACGCCACAAGGTATGGAAAATCACACATCCAGGGTGTCCTTCGAGAACTGTAGTTAATTTTTTGGAAGGGGGGAGGGGGTTGCTAAAAAAAATAAGCAAAAAGGTGCCCAAAATTATTTGGGTACGATGCTTATTCTGGACACAACAGAGGGTACAGTTTGAATGTACGTGTCTCCATGATTTGAGGGCGCCCGCCGTCTCAACCAAGCAGTTCCCCAAAAAATAGGGAGACAGCACTACATCGTCACAATAGGAGGAATTTCGATGGGCCAGGATATAATAAAAGTTTTAAAAATCTTAATTACATGCTCCCAAGTCAATGCGTGTGTCTGTTGTGTATTTTTCAAGCAAAGAGATTTTCCCTCGTCTTGATAGTTTAAACGTTTTTAAAAAAACTTTTATAATATCCTAACCGATGAAAATTCCTCCTGTTTTACGTACTGAAAGCACGAGGAATGTTCATGGGACAAGGGGTGAAAAATGTGATAAAAATAGATATTGCACTTACCGTTCTAATTTAATGAATCTTATATTGTAATAGAAAATGATTTATTATAATAAAAAATCATTATTACATCCTCTTAAGTTAATGCGTGTTCCTTGTGTGAATTTTTTAGTCGAGAAGCAACGTGAATGTAAAGTATAATTGTTTAACCCTTATATGCAAAACCAACTTTACCCGCACTAATACACACCCAGGGTACCCAGGTACCCACCTTTAGTTTAAACTATATTTTAACTTGAAATAGGCTTGAAATCACCTACAATCGATTTATTGAATTGAATACAAATAAATAGAAAGTATTTGAACTATTTCCAAGTTACATAGACAGTTTAGTCGCTTTAAGAATAAATCGGAGCAGAGGTTTCGGACGCACAGCGCGTGACGAACCGTCAGTTTTCGCATTCAGCGGTCGGCAGATTTTCGCAATGTTTTTATGAAGGGTAGTCTATTTTTTCAACTTTTAAACAATTATAATTATCTATTTATCAACATATATTGTCTGCTTAATATATGAATCAATTTGAAAACTTATTTAGAAGTCATTAAATAAATTTTGGTCTAGTGGGTACCCGGGTACCCTTGTTGTGCCCTGGGACTACTTTTTTCAACAGATAAATTTACATGCAACGAAATTTTTCTTGCGTATGTAGTCAATCAAACAGCTTCTAAAACAGTCTAACCGCGAGGAACCGGGAGCTCAAATCGAAAAAAAAATTTTAAAAGGTAATTGATAAAAATGTGAGGTTGTGGGCACCCGTGTACCCGGTTGTGCACATAAGGGTTAAAACAACCGTTTTTCCTAGTTTTATTTTTTTGTATTTTCTTACCTTTGTAATTAATGTTTTTATAATTTCCGTTTTTCTGAATATTTCTAAACATATTTAATTTTTTTTATTTGTTGCAACGAACTCGTATTAACCAAAAATTTTTAGCCCACCCATTATTAATAATAATTTTTTGCAATCATCTTTGTGAAAAACAAGTCATGCAAAACGAGTTTTCAATTTGATCAAACTCGAGCACTATTGGACGGTGTGATGGCCATTGATTTGTCCAGGGCTTCGGTGTGGGGAACTGCTATGTTGACCCGGCATGAGCACTCCACATATGGATATGTTGATACCCATTTCGGCGAGAAATTAAAAAAAAACTGTAAATCACTTCTCCAAACACTTGTTCCTAGCACAAAAAAAATTCTTCAGGAGTTAAAACTTTTGTTAAGGTATGTTATATAACTCGTGTATTTACGGAAATCAAGTAATTCATGGCATTTAAGAAATTCATGAAATTCATAGAATATACAGAATTAATCGTATTTAGAAAATAAAAGGAATTCACGGAATTCATATAAAGCCCGTCAATCACGGAGTTTGTGGAATTAGCGAAATTCAAAGAATTTACGGGATTCACAGAATTGACGGAATTCAAAGAATTTAAGGAATTCAAAGAATTTACGGAATTGGCAGAATTCACAAGCATTTCAGAATTTCAAAGAATACATGAAAAGCCACGAATTTAATGAATTCACGGAATTCAAGAAAAAAAGGCAATCACCGAATTTACGGAATTCACGGAATCCAAATAATTCACGGAATTCAAGTAATAAACGGAATCCATCAACTTCCACTAATTCCTTCAATTCTATAAATTCTGTGGATTTCGTCAATTCCATAATTTCCAGGAATTCTGTGAATTCCGTTAATTCCTTGAATTCCGTGAATTTCAACATTTTCATGGATTCTGTGAATATCAGACGTTACACGAATTTCGCGAATTCTTTCAGTTCCACGATTACAGTAAATTCTTTGAATTCCTTGAATTCCATGAATTCCGCGAATTCTATAAATACCATGAATTCAATAAATTAGGCATATTCCGTGAATACCTTGAAATCCGTAACTTCCAAGAATTTGATGAATTTGGTGAATTCCATACATTCGATGAAAAACATGAATTCCAAAAATCCAGTGAAGTCTGTGACTTCAGTGCATTCTTTGAATTCCATCAATTCCGATAACTCCACAAATCTCGCGAATTCCTTTAATTGCACTAATTCCGCGAATTCTGTAAATCCTGTGAATTCCATATATTAAGAGTCTTCCGCCCATTTCATGAATTCCGTAAATACCACGAATTTGTGAATCCCGAGAGTTTAGAATTCTACAACACTTAAAAAAGACTTCCACAAAGCAAGCATAAAGAAAATGTCCAAATCGTCCGGCTATTAAGTACACGTATCAAACCCTTTGTAAGAGGAAAAGTATGCACAAGAAAATCACGAAATTAATTGAATTCACCGTATTCATGAATTTCCGGAATTCACGAAATTCACGGACTACATGAAATTGAAGGAATAAAAGAAATCTATGGAATTCGCCGAGTTCATGCAGTTTACAGAAATTCCATAATTTTCGTGAGTTCCTTGAGTTCCATGAAATTTTCATGAATTCCCTGCATTTCTTGAATTGCAGGAATCCCTTGAATATGGTGAATTCCATATACCTTGTTTGCAATTTTTCTTTACGCCTACATAGTAGTATTGCATCAGATGAAACTTGTAGGTTAAAAGATTAAAGTTTATGCATGATCCACCCATTTTATTCTACAAAATTATATAATTCTATTCCAATATATATAGAGTCCAGCAAGGCTAATATTGTCCTCTAATATCGCAAATGCGACACCATCTTGAAACAGGATTCCCATGTCGAATTTCTATTCCTGAGTATTTCCCGTTTTTCGCGGTTAGATAAGACCCTGAATAGATAGACCAGCTAAAATTTTTTTGTAAACTAATTCTCTGACAAAGTATTCAATGCAATTTCAGGAACGTTTCTTATATCTTTAAAATAATCAGTCTTTTAAATTTATTAAATTTGTACCTGTTCCGCACACATTAAAATACCGTTCATAAGAAGAACATGTTAATGACTATTCAAATGTACTTCATTACAGTATATAGTATATTTTTATCGCATGAATCATATATTCTTAAAAATTTGTCCTGAGTTATTTGTATTTCAAAAATAAACTTAAGGGAAAAACCTTTGTTACATCAAACAAGCTTGGTTTGTGAATAAAAAACCATTTTCTTAAATCGCATTTCGACCAAAAATCTGTATCTGCACCGTAAAGTTTTGTGACCATTTATACATATTATGGCCTTTGTATATTCCCCACACGTTTGTTCACAGACTTTCTACAACTAAAGGTCAAAGCATCGACAACAGTAATTTGATGATTGTGAAATCTCTTTTGTTAAAGCTCCTTTGGCTTTAGCGAGCATGTTCTCATCACGTACTTCGTGCTTCGCACTCAGTTTGTCACTGAATTTGTATATGATTTCCACAAATATATATTATTACAATTCATTACATGTGTTTGTATTTGAACAGAAGTAGTTTCATTGCCTCGTTTAAAAATATTCGCATTCTTTAAAAAACACTTTTGTTTTTAAACATTTTATTGCAACTTATGTCGTTTTTTTTCTTCATAAATTGCCTTTGCTCATGTCCAATGATAATTTTACGATGAAAATGTTACACATACGGTCTGCCAAGGTCATCAACCTTCAGCAGGGTTGTGGTAAGGCGTATTCAGAGGAGCAGATCCCGGTTCGGATTACGGTCACGATTGCAACTGTCGACAAACCAGCGCGTATCGTGCTGCACGCTAATGGGTCGACGGTTCCAACCGGAATTGGAACCGGGAACTGCTCGTCTGAATACGCCTTTAGGTGAGAGTTCATATTGTCTCATTTTCCCATTCCCAGACCTCCTTTAGGTACGGAACCAAAAATGTGCATACATATACAGGGTGTGCCATTTTAATCTATTCACATCAAAACCTCCAGAAACAAGCGGTATAAAAAAAAATGTTCAGACAAAAAAGTTGCTCAGGAAAATGGGGGCCATCTTTCTGCAAAATCGTTTTTGACCTTGAGATCAATTTTCAAGGCTATTTGAAGGTCACATTGATTTTTTAAAATGAGAACCCCTATTTTTCATATTAGATTCTGAAAGAGTGGGAAATTTCACGTCTGAAACGATAGTTAAGTGTCAATTTTCACGACGTCAAATAAAGGTTAATTCGAGGTCGAATTTCAAAACTCATGAAGAACCTGATTTTTTTGTTTGATTATTTAAAAATATTTGGACAACACAAGGCTGGGATGGATTTGGGACCAACGAATTTGATCACCTTGACCTTGAGGCCAACTTGAAAGGTCATTCGAAGATGAAAGGGTTTGTTTTCTTCAACTAACATACCCGAAAACAAACCTACAAACTCACAAGCTCCAAACCAAATGGCTAAAGAACTTGAGCTTTAGTTTAGGTCGCTAAAAGATTGTAGAAAAATGGCCCCCATTTTCTGAGCAGCTTATATCTGAACAATTTTTTGTATACTGCTTAATTCCGGAGAAGGAATACTGTGCAAGGGAGCACAGTACTTCTGTCGAAAATGGTCACATTATCTGACACAAAGAATTATAGGCCAATCTCTTGTCTGAAGACACTGTATAATATATCGACAGCTATCCTAAATGATAGGATTGTTCGGGCAATCGGAGCTGTGTGCAAAGAAATGGATGAACAATGAGGCTCAAAGAAAGGCGTAGCAGGATGTCGGGAGAACCTTCTTATTGATTGATGTGTCTGCATTGATGCAGCATCCTACCATAAACTTATCATCTGTCGTTTGGAAAGCTTAAAGGTTCATCCGCTAATCGTGAGGTACAGAGAGGAATTGATGCCACTTCGGAAAACCAGATTTACTATCTCATCTGGAAAAAATCGTCTGACAGCTAACAAGGTCACTTTCCAAAGAGGTGTCTTTCAGGGCGACTGCATGATCCCACTCCTCTTTTGCCTCAAATTATTGTCACTATCTCTAACTCTTCGGCATTCCCAATGATACCTTTGAGACAAACCTCCAAATCGAAAGCTCAATGCGACTCATGTATTTTACGTGGATGATCTTAAGATCTATGCTAAAATTCAAGAGCAACTACATGTAGCTCTAGGGATTATCGCACGACACACTAAGAAACTAGGAATGGAATTTGGGGTAGAAAAGTGCGCCAAGGTTAATTTGAAGCGAGGAAAAGTTAATGGCATCTCTGAAGTCCTTGAGCTCGCATTCAGGATGTGACATCTATAAAGGATACTCTCCGAAGCAGATATAAACGGCTCATCCGGCAGATTTGGTCTTCCGAACTGTAGACAAAGCACAAAGTATCTGCAACGAGCATTCTTGCCGTCCCCGTAGAGCGAGCAGCGGATGAGGCTATTGAGACACTCACACGTAACTGCAGTATCAAGGATGAACACAATGCATCATAACTTATCCATCTCGAGTACTCACTCCTGAAATCCTGGATTCAGAAAGCACAGCAGAAAAACTTCCGGGAACAGCTCCTCGATAAGAGGAAGCACGGCATCTTCCACAGAATTGTGGAAGATAAGTTAATGTTGTGTGAGCTAACTTTTGCTTTTCTCATGTTCAGAAGCAGAAATATGAGAGTATTATAATTAAAAAATTGAGTCGAAACGGACCCAGCGCACCGCATAAATCGCGGATTTTGCAGAATATTTTGAACTCTGAAGAAGAGACTGCGAATGTAGATCGAATTAACCTATCGAACCAAAATTTACAATGCTTGCTGTACCAATTGCAAAGTCAGATGGTCAAAATTTGAATGATGCTCCATGCTCTGCTTCCACTGTACAGAGAAAACGCTCTACCTTCCGTGCAAATATAGATGAGAATGTAAAAGAAGAATTTGCTGCAATAAAAAAGCCTCGCTTAGTAATTCATTGGGACGGAAAAAGATGAGAGATAGTATCAACAAGGAAATAACGAATACAAAAGAAAATTTTGAAAGGCTTTCAGTCGTGATTACTGGTTATAATGTCAATAAGATTCTTGGTATTCCCAAATTAAATAATGCAACAGGTAAAATTATCGTCAAAGCAATTTTACATCTCTTGATCCTTTGGAATGTGTTAAGCTACGTGATTTGACGTGCTTCCGCTTTTCGAGAGATTTCAAGCAAATTGGAGAACAATGAATTATGAAAACTTAAAACCATTAGACGATCTACGACTGAAATGACCACATTTGAGGGGAAAAAGCATGTCATAGAATCTCTTAACAATATTTGTCAGGCGAAAACGGTTACTTGCCTTAAAAAGATTATAAAGAGATGGCGAGACAAAAAAAATTACCGAGGTTTGCGTGTTCTTAATAAAAAAAATTTAATCTCATCTGTGATACCTTGAATCTGAATTGGTTCCTCTACCGTTATTTTCTTCAAAAACTTATGTTAAGGAAAAGCGAAAACTAATGAGAAGTTTGTAATTCTATGAGGAGGACTGGACTAACCGAAGTATTAAACTGGAGGCGAGTGATGATCCAGAAATCAGAAGAGTGCATGATCTCGTGGATTCTTAATAAATCTATGCTTTGCGTTATCTTTGAATAGAAGTTAATTTTTTTTCTTAATACTGATCCTGAAGACAAATTTAGTTAAATGAAATCTTTTAAGGGACCTAAACATAATTTAAATACATATTAAAGACATCGCAGAAAGTGCAATAATGATTAAAGCTTTTTTATAAAAATTGTCTTCATATCTCCCTAACTAACTGATGGTCATATGTGGTCTCTATATTATTTTATGTAACTGATGATGACCACCGAAGAATGGTCGAAACGTCTTACTATTCTGTTGGATCTTACAGATAGTTGATTTTATTAATAAACACATGGCCAGTAATCGAAACAACGAATTTATTTCATCAACATCTTTAATTTTCTCTGACCCTGATCAACACCATAACATCTTCAAGAAAATAGGTGGTTACAGTCTGTGCTGGAATAAATACGACGATCAGGCAAAAGTCTCGTGCGCCCTGAGGAGATGGAGCGAACCAAGTATGACCGCCTTCTGCATTTTCCCCGCAAGTGTTCACATTTCGGGATGCTTTACAGCCTATTACATGATGGAAGCTTGGCACCACCGAGAGCGCCAATGACAGGGACGATTAATTTAACAGAATATTCCGGGTACAAACGTCGCAACTCCCTCACGCGGTCTTTATACCTCTCTTTCTTTTCATTCTCCTTGGCTATGATGTTTTTGTCAGCTGATGCCGAAAAATCCATAAAGAACATGATTCGCTTCTCGAAATCAAGGAGAAGTATGTCAAGCTTCGAGTGTGTAACAGAAACAATTGTCATGAATATAAAGTTCCAGTATATGCGGTACTTCTCCTTCTCGACATTTGACTTTATTTCCCTAGGAGCGTTTAGCGGAGCGATATTAAGGTTATTGCCGTAAAAGTGACAGAGATGGTAATAAAGCAATCTTAGTGCCGCATTGTGAATTTGGATGTAGGTCATTCCCGCTTGAGCTGACCAACTAGATACAATGTTTTCTAGATACTCGGGGTGTGCATGGCACGCCCTGCAGCTATCATCGCGAATGTTTTGGCTCAAAATGTGGCGGCGGAATGTTAAGGTGAAAATAAAACCATTTTGACAAGCCAAAATTAAATAGTCCGTGCCCGACTTCAATTCGGGTGATTTAAGGAAAGCAAACGTTAGCTCACACAATGTTGAGTGATCCTCCAAATTTATGTGGAAGATGCCGTGCATACTTTTATCGAGGAGCTGTTGCCGGAAGTTATTCTCCTTTGCTTTCTGAATCCGTGTTTTCAGGAGTGAGTACTCGAAATGAATAATATTTTATGCATTCTGCTCACCCATCATATTGATGTAAAGTCGGAGTGTTTCAGCAGCCTCATCCGCTACTTTGTACAGAAACGCTCCTTTTTGCCCACTTTAACATACTTCCTGACCATTTTATGAAAAGTTTCTCCTCCATTTGCGACTCTATGTTCTTTACCCAAAATAATCCTGTTGTGAAGATATGCAAGATTTATTATTCCGCGAACACCTTCACGGCGTGAGATATAGAGTCGCGAAACTCAAGTATTAAGAGGCATGTTTTTGTTTATTTGCATAACCTTTCGTATCTCGATGTCAAGGGATCTGAGCTCGTTCTTCGTCCATAGAACAACTCCGAATGATTAAAGGACTACTGGGACGGCAAGCACGTTCATTGTAGATATTTGCTTCCTCGCCAACAGTTCGGAAGACCAAATCTGTCTGAGGAGCGTCTTAGATTTGCTTCGACCCCTGTGAATGGCGAAGTGATATAGAGAGTGGCAATAATGTGCGGTAATAAAGGAGTGGGCTCATGGGGTCGCCCTGAAGGAAACATCTTTGGAAAGTGACCTTGTTCGTTTTCAGAAGATTTTTTCCAGATTAGATAGTAAATCTAGTTTTCCAAAGTGGCATCAATCTCTCTATGCACCTCACGATTTGTGGAGGAACCTTTAAGCCTTCCAAAAGACAGATGATAAGTTCATGGGAGCTCGAATCGAAAGCTTTCCGGTAATCAACCCCGGCCATCGATAGTTCACGCTGGTAGGATGCTGCATATATGCAGACACATCTATCGATAAGAAATTTCTTCCGAAATCCTGATACGCCTTTCTTTGAGCCGCGTTGTTCATAAATTTCTTGCGACATAGGTACGATTGCCCGAACAATCCTATCACTTAAGATAGCTGCAAATATCTTATACATTGTGTTCAGACCAGTGACTGACCTGTAATTCTTTGGCTCAGCTAAGTTGCTCATTTTCGGTAGGAGTACTGTGCGCCCTTCCACCAACCATTCCGGAATTTGCATTGGAAACCAATGCCAAGAATCAAGTTTGCAATAGGGACATCTGCCTGAAAATCGTACTTCCACAAAATTTATTACCCGGATATTATGTGCTTGGTGTTACTCTTGGGAATGGCACGCTCAACGCCTATCGCTGGGAACTCTGATACAACATTTGGGCAAGGTATACTAAGTCGGAAATGACAACGTCCTGACATTCAAACATGAAAACATCTCTACCAGAAATAGGTCCTGAAGATCTTTCGAAATTATAAGTTTGCTTATTTGACGAGGACTAATTCTATACATTTCTGTGCAAGTTTATCTGCATTTTCTTGGCGAGTAGCTTTTGACAGATTTTTTTAACATCCGCTTTCTTTATAGCAATTTCAGAAAATTCAGAAGCATTGAGATGCAGGTGACGGCTAAGCCCCAAAATCTGGCTAAAATGGATGCCTCCGTTCGTAAGGATATCCCGGCGGAGACCGTATTCTTGAAAATATCATCCATATCATCTGGTAGATCTTTCACGGGGAGGTTTCGAAAGTTCGCCCAAGTAATGATGACTTACGATTATACCCTGGAAATTTCAAAGCTGTTAAAAATAAATCAGCTATGGCTGAAAAAAGACGGCTATGATCTGACGCAGGCAGAACAATACGAGAAAGCAAGAGATGGATCAGCGAGAAGGAAAAGATTCTCGCTGACTCATCGTTCTTCTTTAGGGATCACCTTGTTTCTGTCAATAATCTTCCTAAGCTCAAAGAGGTAGATAATTGTTAAAAAGGGATATACAAGGTCCCCAAACTTCAGGATACTGAGGATCCGCCCGCTCCGGGTAATTTTCGTCAACCCTGAATGTACTTTGAACACCTCCATATAATAGGCAATGTAAGCGGAGCGTTTACTCTACCGCAGCCAGAAAACGGCAGTAACAGAGAAAGAAAGGCTTCATTGAGTCCGACCGCGGATAGGCATCCAATAGAGGAAGAGCGATGCGTCAGGACGCCGAGAAACAGAATCATCCATGTTTCTCTCAAACCCAAAGATCTAGCTGAACTAGATGACCAGCTTCGTGGCAATTTTTGTGAAGAATCCCATCGTCAAATAAAACAAGCGGCTGATCATAGAACAAAAGATAAAAACATCAAATAACCGCAAAAATACGCTGCGCACGGTGGTCCAAACAAAAGGTAGTTGAAACATTTTGTAGAAAAGTCTACGAAGTCTAGCATCCACTGTAAGAAAACGAAAAGAGGACAAACAGCTTCAAGGATCTATGCAAAGTACAAGATATTCACAGCTATTGTAAATGATAGTATTGTTCGGTCAAAATGTCTTGTGTGACAACAACTGTACGTACAACGCGTCTTAAAGAAAGATGTAAAAGAATATCGGGAGAATCTGCTCATCAATAGATATGTCTACCAGCGCAACCTATAAATAGCCTGGATGGAATACCAGAAATTCTTCGATTCAATCTTTCATAGAAATATAATCTATCTGTTGGCCAGTTTAAAGGTTCATCCGCGCTCCTCTTTTAACTCATATAAACGCCACTATCTTTCGCAGGTCGCAATTCTCAAGCCATATATACTTAGAGCTTGTACATGTCAGACCTTTTTATTTTATAAATGAATCTATGAAACAAAGCTTGGAGACCTAAGACAGACCTAGTTTGTAATAAATATTTAATTTTTCTTAAATCGAATTTCATAAAACATTTGAATACAAACTGTAAATTTTTAACAGGATTTACAAATGTCGTTGACGTTTTCCGCCAGGTGTGGAATAAGATAAGCAAAAAAAGTAAAAACTACGGAAAAAATTATTTGTATGTTCATAAATTTGTGGAATATTTTGTGTTGTCTTAGACTATATGCATATGTATTACTAGGTGTCAAGAAGAAAATGAATTAAACTTTGTATATAATTCTTTTCACTTATAAAATTTATATCACAGCAAAGAAGTGAGTTATGTGACCTAGAACGAAGATACAGTTATTCATCCACAGCAGTTGTATGAACTCGCAACTATTGTGTCGAGAGTTTTGCTAATAATTTTAATTATATTTTGCGCTTTAAAAGGTTTTTTTTAAGCAGAGTACAAGAAATTTCAAAGGCGTTCATAAGAATTTAATAGAATTTGAAAAGATGTCCCAGAGTAGGTCCCCTCAAAAGAGTTCAGTGACCTCTTTAGATAAAAGGGTTCATGTCGAGGGGCTAATCGCTAGGAGACTCAATTGTTAATTGCGTTAATATTTAAAAAAATTTAATTTCAGGTATATTATCACAAAATTATACTTACCAATAGAATTAAAGGCAACTGCTGATGATAGCACCCGGATAGAGAGGATTGTCATTTTTTCAACTGAATGTAAACTCTAAGAATTCTGTCATCAGTGTCACAAATGATTATTATGGTTCTTATCTCATAAGTTAGATATGCCGACATTTTGTAACATAATCGGATATTATTAATTTGCACGAAAAACAAATAAGTTTTTCTACTTCATTAAATGTATTCAGTAAGTTATATTAAGAAAAAAGTGAGATTCATTTAAGATTAAAAACATTCATGAGATTGCTTTAAGATTTTATTTTCATCTTACTTGCATTTCAAGACAACGAAATTGTCCTGATACGGAGTTGTCCTGTCTGGCAAGTTGTTTCACGCCCGGCTAAAACCAACCTAATTTTTATCGAATACTAGAAACCATAAAATCGAAGGGAGAAGATTGACAATAATTGGCCGTTACAGTTAAGTTAATTAGGTTGATTCAAAGAATTGCCCAATAGATTCGCACAGTTGCATGCGCAAGCACACAATCAAATCTTATTATTGCATCGCCTTCGATCCGCCCAAAGGGGAAAAAATACTTCGTGGAAATATCTGCTAAATGAGTGTTACATATTTATAATTTGACAACAATTAATGTAAATAATTTCTGAAGTTGAACTTGTAATATCAAGGGCTGCAGTCTATACAAGGTTCACGCAGTTTATTTGATAGTAGCGTATAAACACGTTATAGGCACCTACCGGAGTTTCATACATTTCACTGGAATTCAAAAAGGTAGGCCTGCCGCTGACAATGTTTACTTTCGACCGCTTATAATTTCGTGTTTCATCGTAATACATATACAGTCCAGCTATACCACCATCGGTCTCTAATATTGCAAATGCATAACCATCTGATGTTGATACAACAATTTTTTCTTCAGTTGGCAATGGTACATACATATGATTTTTTTTTGCCGATTTCATTGATGCATTGTCAGAAAAAGTGTATCTTCGTATTTCGAAAGCCCGTCGCGGATTTCTTATCGAAGTGAGCCGCATAAATGGAAGATCTTCAACTCCATAATCGCGGCCATAAATAGCACGAAACTTCATAGATAAAGCAATGCACCTGGCCGAAGGAGGAATTCCTGAAGAAGAAGCACTGTCTGGAGGACAAGGTGCAGCAGAAGAAAACCCGGTACGTGGAGACCTCGATCTGAACCTGGACCTCCCAGGAGGAGATGAACTTCTCTCTGGAGATTTATTTCGGTCCGTAGGTGCTCTATTAGGTGAAGACTCGAAACTTAACTCTGAAACAAGAAACAAATGATTGAATCTCTCTAGCCACCGTCAAATATGTGAGAATAGAGATTTCAGAAAATTTTTCGATGCTGTTACGTTATATTTCTGAAAAATCAATCCTGTATGAAATTCATGCGTCCAAAATTATGTTACGGCAATATGTCTGCGGGAATGGATGTATACACAAATAACAGGAACGCCTAAGCTTAATCGGCTACTATCCCCTGATGTCTTATCTAATTATATCCTATATTATCATCCAACCCTATTATAGCATATCCTAACCTACTCTATCGCATCCTATACTATCTGACCCTATACTATCGTATCGGACCCAGTCTGATACTACCTGGGTATCTCTGATACTATCAACTGGAAAAACCACAACGGACGAGTAGATAGACGGACATTTAATCAAATCATCAGTTGAGAAATTCTGTGTCATTGGTAAGGCAGCTTTTGTAGGTAGTATTAAGGCTAAAATTCTCAAATGCGGTGAAATGTACGTACCTAATAGGTCGGGTCTATTGATAAATTTTTGCATTGAGTTGAGGAAAGTTTCATATAAATGGAAAAAGGTGATGATCCTACCAATACACAATTGAAAAGAGGAAAGAAGCAACTGAAATAATTACAGATATATCAGCTTATTGGGTACTGGCAGTAAAATAAATTTGAAGACACTTATTCTCAGGGTTATGCAAATAACAGTAGAAAATGTATGGAAAGTATAAAGCGAATTTATGTACCAAAGATCATGTGCAGATAAAATATTTACCTTGAGAGAGATTACACGAAAAATGTCGACAGTATTAAATAATTCTTCTGTCCATTTTATGATCTAGAAAGATCATTTTACAACGGGCAGAGAAGAAAAGATGGGGAGGCTAATGGGAAACTGAGTGACTGCTTCAACATCAGGCAAGCTGCGAAACAAGGATGAGATATGTTCGCATGGCTATTTATAATATTGATTGACGAGCGTGTAAGAATGGCTCTCTTAGAATTCATAATTATTTAATTGAATCTATATAAGGTTAGTGTCAGTCGGGGACTTGCAAAATATGTTGAGGAAACTGACTCTAAGCATGAAGAACACGTACCTCAAAATTGATGTCAATAAAACCAGAATTATGATGTTTGAAGGACAAGGTGAGGAAACAATTTTATTGACCAGTGACGGAAGGAAACTTCGGGAGTAAACTAGGTGTATAAAAGACGGTAAGCAGTTTATATTATTGACTGTACGTGGGTTAGCTTTCGCAGATGGCCAGGCTGGAAAGATGCTTTTTTGCAGCTTTATTGTGTCAGTTCTTACCTGTAGTATTTAATTTTTTCTTGAAATTAGTAACATTATTTACAATTCTACTTTTAGCTATGACTATATTTTTTCATTCTACGTACATTTTGGAACTATTACTACTTTATAAGAAGCAAATATTTTTTTAAGAATCAAATCATAATTTGTTCATTTTTGTTTCTTAGAAGTAAAGATCCATTTCCTTGAAAACTTATAGCAAAAGATTAAATTTTCCGTAAATCATTATAGGGTTTTAACTAGTCTGTTTATTATACTGTTCCACAAACGTTATCAGTGCACGACTGAGATGACCTGGATTTTAAAGATGTATATATTTTTCACCTTTACTCAATATCTTCAAAATTTCATCGGAAATTGAATCTATTGCTTAGAAGGACACGGTACGAAGCTGTTCACATCCTGAAAACGTAGAAGAAAGAGTCTCTGAATATGACTTTGGAACGGATGTTAATCGTTCTACGTGATGGAAATCACGTAGAACATTTTTCTAATGACAAAACCTTTCCATTACCAAATTTTATTTATACGAGAGAGCTTGCTTGAAGTAGATTACGGGATTGTGTAGAACAGCTCATTTTATATTATCCTCTACTTTTCTTTTTAATGATGAACATTTTTCCATAAATCTTGAACAATTCTTACCATCCACATATATCTTCTGATAATTATTTATCATTTGATCTAATCGGGGATGTGACACAGTTGAGATAGGAGCCTTTATATAAATTGTCCCTTGTTTCTAAGCCACATTAGCGGCAATTGCCGAGATAGGCAGTTCATTATTCTTTCAAAATTTGTTGCTACATTGAACCTTTTCCGTTTACAGAAAAAGCTAACACCTTCAATGTAAAGTAAATTTGTTTCTGCTCAATCTTTCGCATTCACGAAAAGTGTAAAAGTCTATTCAATTATAATGGAATATTTGCAAATAAAGATGAACCATCCATCGAAACCACAATGTGATCATGATGAACAGTTCGTTTATTGATTATATTTTTAAAGGCGCAAGAATTTTTAACCTCACTTTTTGGAATTACTAAAGCTTCTTTTATTATGCTATTGAAAATTTTTGCCATTTTGAATGATATCACTGTATATGACAAATTAGATATTAATCCAGAAACTGAAATAAAAATATAATCTGTTAAATTATTAGACAATATTTTGGTTCTCGATACTAACATTCCCAGAATATATGGTCTTCGAAAAATACATAAACCGAATTGTCCAATGCGTCGTATTACATCTTTGATTAATTCTCCAACTTTTGGAATAGCAAAACTTTTCAATAGCATAATAAAAGAAGCTTTATTAATTCCAAAAAGTCATTTTAAAAATGCTTTTGTCTTTAAAAAATGTAATCACTAAGCGAACTGCTCCTCATGATCACATTATGGTTTCGTTGGATGTTTCATCATTATTTTCAAATGTACGATTATAATTGGTTAAAAATAGTGTTCTTAGTAGGTGGATAAATAATAGAAATTTTATCGATGTACCTCTTAGTGAATTTGAAAAAGGAATAGAATTTTTAATTTCACCACCTAGATTTCAATTGCTTCATGAAATTTAAATGGATAATTTTATAACTTTTTTCAATGGTAAGATTATAAAAACTAATGACGGAATTATCATTACTGATTGGTATAGGAAAGGCACTTATTCAGACAGATACATTAAATTTCATTCTAACTATCCAATCCAACACAAAGCAGCTACTGTAAAACATCTTGTTCACACAATATACAAATTACCCCACGAGTCTTTTCACAATAAAAATATTGGTTTTATTGAAAGAATTTTGTTTTTTTAATAATTATTCTAAGAAATTTGTTCAAGTACACATAAAGGATAAATTAAAAATACTTAAATGATATGATAAAGTACAGTTAAACTTGTTTCCGGTTCGTTATATTGAATCAAAAATGATTATTCCTATACCTTTCCATGGTAACTTATCGTTTGAAGTAAAGAGAAGTTAAAAAGATTTTAATATTAAACAAATTTTTAGAGTTGATTCCAAATTTAACATATTTATCAAATTAATTAAATACGTGTTAGAAACGTTTAATTTGACTAATGTAGTTTACAAAATGTATTGTTTAAAATGTGAAATTTTTTATATAGGCCAACCTGGTACATTAATTTGTACTAGAATTAAAGAGCATCATGGTAAATTTAGACGGAGTCCAAAAAAATATAAGGTGATAGCTAAACATCAGGCTCAGACAGATCATAAGATTTGCTGGAGACACATTGAAGTTCTACACCATAAGCCTAACAAATTTTAAACGTCTTAGCGAAAATGTTCTTTGTTAAGAACATTGGGGACGAATAAATAAGACAACAATAATTACTAATATAAACTAAAATACAAGTTTTTAACGCGTTAACTCAACCGTTAGTGAATATAATTTTTATCTAGTTTTCCCTTGTTTGTTTTTTACAGGCCATACTTATGTAATAATCAGCAATCCTATAATATTTTATTATTAGATTTTCAATTTTTTATGAGGCCAAATAGTTTACGATGTTATTATGATAATAAAATAATATTATCGCAAGAATCATATATACGTGGTATCTCGAGCTTGTTACTATGTGATATTTATATTTCATAAAACAATACAAGACAAAACGTTGGATACCTAAACGAGGCTTAGTATGAGTAAAGACACCTATTGTTTTTAAACTCATTTTGGCCAAAATTGCAATCTATACTGCACATTTTTTTTAGAATTCACAAATGTTGTGACCGCCTTTCTGCCGTAGACTTGAAAACAATCCCGAATAATAAAAAGTCACTTTTCATGCAGCTTCAGTATTCAGCATTAATGTTAATTTGAATGCAGTAAGCTATATTAGTTCTGGTTTATAGAACTGCAACTGTTGAAGTTAATGTTTTTTAAAAAATAGAATCACCATATTTTAAGATATTTAAGTTGTTAGCCGTGCGGTACGGCTAGGCATCGATTCATTGTTATTTCCTAAATCTTTAAAACATTCTGAATAGTTGTATTATCACATCATATTCACCAATAGAATTAAGGACGGCCGCAAATCCTAGTAACTGGAAACAATCAATCCTCATTTTTTTAACTGAAGAAAAGCCAACTAGACTTTTGAAGAAAAACACGGTTATAACTGTGAAACAGTCTAGCTCTTATCATAAAAATTAGACATACATCCAGCTTGTGTTTGATATATATTTATATTTAATTATTTGTCAAAGGAAATATACGTCTTAGCTCGTAATTTTAAAGGTACATATTTCGTAATTTTCAAGATGATCACATTTTTATTTGATAGATTCATACATATTTAAGAATAATGATATAAATCGTTTCGTAGTTATGGATATTGTGGAAAAATTTGCTTGCTTTTGACTGAATAATTAAAATAATTTTTTGTTGAAACAAAAAACGGAGCTTTGCTACATTAAAGGCATTTTTTGTTGTAAGATTTAATTTTAATTTTAAAGGCATGCATCAACCACAGGAAATACTTACTTTTTCGACTGAATCATCTGGATGTTACGAAAAAGGCAATATGTCGCTGGAAAGATATTTCAGAAAGTTTCATTGTTATTGCTATTATTTCATACGATACATTTTAAGAATACACAAGAATAAGTTCCATAATTAATAATTCATTTATTTATTTTCTGCTATTTGTTTTCTAAAAAAAGTAATTCTTTCCAATTCATACGCTACCGGGACGCAGATATGGCAGTGACATTTTCACATCTTCGAGAGCACTGACCGCAATGACAATTACTTCAAGGGATCATTTTTGTATACAGTAACTGCCTCTCCACCTTTTCCTTCTTGATCGCGGCGATGTAATATTGGACCAGAGCCGAGAATTCGATCATAAATATAGTCTGGTTCTAAAATGATTTAAAAGCATTTCAAGCCTAAAGTTTGCAATAGACTGCTGTCTGAAAATCGTAGTTCCAGAAAATTTGTTACCCGGATATTATGTGTTCTAGGTGTTTGTCTTGTGTATGGCACGCTCGACACCTATCGTTGAGAACTGCGTCTCAATCAGGTCCTGATGATCTTTCTAAATTGAAAGTTTGCTCATTTGACAAGGACTAATCTCATACGTTACTGTGGAAGTTTCCTTACATTTTCATGTCGAGTATCTTCTGGCGGATTTTTTCAACATCCGCTTTCGTTATAGCGATTTCAGAAAAAGTATGAGAATTCAGATTTAGGTTCCGACTAAGCCGCGAAATGTGATTAAACTGGATGGCTATCTTCGTGACGTTATCTCTCAGTAGTCTGTCTACTTAAACGTCAGTTGTTGCTTACATTAAGTGAACTAGAACATTGGATGGCCAGGACAGAATGTGTCATATTCTCAGGGTGTAACTGACTACGTATCATCTAGTAGACTAGGTTTCGAAAGTTCGCCCAAAAACTGATGACTTACAATCACACACTGAACAATTCAAAGCTGTTGAAAAAAACAGCATATTGTTTCATTAACAGATTGAAGCTCTCATAGGCTTTTCATCTTCGTTCTGTAAAGCCTTAAGGTTTATCCACACATAGTGGTATGTCCAGAGAGATTCATGTCCCTTTAGAAAAAATATATTAACTATCTTATCTGAAAATTATCATGTGCAACGTAAAACGTGACCTTCCATAGGGGAATCTTTTAGGGAGATATCATTAGACTCTGTTTCTCACCCTATGTGATTATTCTGGATACCGCTGTTGCGACATCAATCATCACGAGCATAAGGTCACTGATGTATTTTATATGGATGAACCGAAGATCTATGCATCTATGTGCCTGCCTTAAAGCCGTATTTAAGACGGAAAATCAGCGAAGGAAAGCTGATAAAATAATCTTCTTTGAAATAGCTGTTCTTCAAATCTGTCAGCGTTTAACAATATATCTGCGACTAACATGCTGGCCGTCCGGTTCTACGTTACTCCTTTAACCTGGCTCAATGGATGAAGAACGAGCTTAAGGCCCTTGATATCAACACATATGAAATCATTTATATGCATTAAAGCTTGCATATCGATTTGTCTGTTCTGCGATGAAACATCTCATGCCGTTAAGGCGGACGCAGATTTCTGAATATCTCATGTTTTCATAACTTGAATTTCCAACATCTGGATTGAGGAAATTTCTTTAATCCATCTAGTTGCTTCATTTCTGAAATCCAAAGTAAAAGAAGCAGAGGTTAAAGCATTCCGCCAACACCCAGTTGACAAGATAATGTAAGAAAGCTTTCGCAGAAATGTAGAAATACAGCCCTTATCTAAGGTTCAAACCTTTCCTTCTCTCAGATAATCAGAGGTTTATTCAGGTATAGAGGATTTCATTTTCTCATGCGAGGGTAGTACCATTTCCGCATTTGTATATCAATGACAGAATTTTATGCAAAGAAAGACGGAAATGACGTATTTTCTGCAGAAATAATGACGACATAAGAGACCATTAATACCATTTGTGTCGCTCTTACGGTGTTTGCCGCAAACTTGCTTTATCGAACGCTCCGAGTCAAATTTTCAAAATAGAATGTGCCGAATTTTCTGGAACTACGATTTTGGGTCAAAATACTCCTTTAAACACTTGAGGCCTGACTTTGGTCTCCAAAATTTCAAGAAACGAACCATATTTGTGATAAAATTCTCGGCTCCGGCCGACTACAACATCACTGCCAAGAAGAAGCAAACGAGGATAGATATCAAGACTTTAAAATAGAGCTGTAACAACTGTATCCAAAATATTCGGTTAATTTAATTGTCCTTAATCATTCACTGCTTCGGTCCTCAAGGCACTCAAGTGGTTCTACTTAGGGCCGGTGTCATTTTTAGACAGCATTTGACACCAGTGGATAGCAGAAGGGGCTATAACAAAGCCACCGCACGCGTCCTCGCGTTACTGATAGAGGGTTCCTGTACTAAGGATTTCTGCTTATTATGCTTCCAATAATTAATAAGCACTCGCGGACAAGTATCCAGTGTTGGTGCCAAAGAAATTAGCCGCCAAGCGGAGGCGTAACGATCATGCTAAAAGCTTCAATGACATCTGGGTGACGTTCCTCGAACGGTGACTCTATTTTACCGGGTGGACACTTCAAGTATCATTATCTTTGGTATGGAAATATGTATTACCCTCCATATTGTATTGAGTAAATTTATCTCGATTGATCGATTTATCACATGAAAAAAAATAAACAAACGTAAGAAAGAAATTATAAGTTTAAATTAAGTATCGCTGGATTGTACATGCGATTCAAAGTATGAATATCCTCTTTTTTGTTA
>JAWWLR010000054.1:66919952-66930966 GCA_035041075.1 Acraspis erinacei | reverse complement strand
GAATTATTCTGAATTGGCTCAGAGTTCCCGCAGACTAGGTAAGAGAGTAGAACGTTAAGAAGTAGAACTTTGAAGTGGAGAATCATTGGAACAAGGATGAACAAATGAAGGAACAAGTGGATGAACATTGAAAAGTGTAACATTAAGAGTAGAACTCAACGTCTCACGCCTTCCCCTAGGCTAGGGGAATTCTGAAGAACTGTAGAAAAATTCTTAGCTATGATATGAATTATTCAACTAACAATACGGCAAGATATCAGCTTTTTCGAGCAAAAATAAGACCCACGGGAAACTTTAAGTTTTGCTGAAGTTAGCTCTTTTTATCTTAGGCTAGGGGAATTCTGATTTACTGTAGACAAATTCTAATTCTGGACTCGAACTTAGCGACTCGAATGATATAGAAACTACATTGAGTTATTAAATTTTCCGTTAAAAATTGTGGTATCTGGGGGAAATTTTGAGGACGAATTCGGATCCAGCTGCTCAAAATAGATAAGGGTAGCCTGGTAACATGTAAAGTTGAGAATATTTTCGTTTCTTGTGGGTCTGTGTAGTTTTTTTATACCTAAACAAATCTTAGTCAGATGAGATCGAATTTCAATAATTAGGGAAGCGATCCGGAAAGATCAACAATAGTAATTTGTCGCTACATATAATTCAACACAAATTTTATTATGGCATTGCATCAGATACATGTGGCCAGGAAAAACCACTTTGTGGCAAACCTCAAGGAGCAAGTCTAACGTATTTATAATTTGACTAAATGAAATGTACGTTATTTTCCAAATTAAATTTGTAGGTCATTCTCTAAGAAACATGCATGAAATTGATTGATCCAAATTTATAGTATAAGAGGCCTGCGGGTGTTTGTGCGTTCACAAATAACTGGAGAGCTCAAGCTTGAAATGGCATTCCAGGCTCGAATTCGTATTCCGGATATGTTTGCTTTTTTGCACTTAGTAGAGAGCCTAACTACTTATTAAATAAAACCTTAATTAGTCAGAGTAAGTGGCATGTGTATAAAAAAGAGGTTTGTAACCTGTTCACTGTGCAACATAATGATCAATATTGACTTGAATGGTGAAAGAATAGAACAAGTTGAAAACATTTTTTGAAGAAAAAATCATGTTTTTTCAATTTTGGGTAAAAATTATCCCTTCACCAGATATATAAAAATTTATACTTAAGAGAAGCTTCAAGAACCACGCTAGGTTACCACCAGGTGGAACTGTGATTAATGTAAAAATGACATCGGCTTCCATTAGAACCGCGGAAAATCTCAACAATAGCCGCGTTTCAGGGAGACGAGATAAGCATGCGAAGAAATAAACAAACCTCTCATATTTTTTAAGTTTACACAAACCTTACAATAAATTAACCTTTAAAGATGGAGAATAAAAACTTCTCGTTTTGGACAATTCGCCATGCCCTTAATAGCGACCAATATTGTATTAAAGAACTCTTAGGACCGCACTATGTCTGTAGAAATACGTCGCTTTCGCTTAAGTGTGACACCCAGATAGTGTGTGTTCTAGGTACCCATCATATTCATGACATGCTCTGAACCTATTTCTGGGAACTTATGAACGCAAAATGCGGTAACGGTAAACTAGGATTGATATCGCAGCATCCCGGCATTCGAAAATGAAACCTTCTGTACCTGTAATAAGTCTTGATTATATGAGGAAAGAAAAAGTGCTTTCTAGAATTTAGCTTTCAGAAGTAAATCATCTAAATCGAGTACTGCACTTTCCTCACTTCTAATGCTAAGAATGAGACCAACGATACAGGCCATCTGATCCGCTGCTTTGAAAGGAACGCTCCTTTGCTAATCATCTTGTGTCTCTTGACCATTTTTCGGAGTGGACCTCTACTATTTGCAAAGAATTAAGCTGCACTCAGAAAAATTCGGTTACGAAGAGATTGGGGATTCAGAAGTCAACGTCCGCCTTGATGGCTTAAGATCTGTGATGGCGATATCGAAGGCCGTAAGCTTGTTCTTCTTTTGATCCACCCCGAACGGGTAGAACCGTGACGACAAGCCGACGAGAATGTATCTGCGACTAACAAATCACAGATACATTGTTCAGGACTGACACATTTCAAGGGTAAATCTGTCAAAGAAGATGCTTGAATCTGCTTCAGCGAGACTGCTTTACCGATTTTACGTTCTGAACTCAGATTTGAGGCACGTCCAGATATGTATAGGTCCCTTCAGTGTCAATGAGTCTAATAACGCTTATATTCATAGGGTCATGCTCATATCAGGCGCAACTCCTCTTTTCTGTCTCCTGATTAATCTTGGCATACTAGACATTCCACAGTCAATACCAATCTCTTCTGTATACAGATTGACGATATTTAAAACAAGTTCAAGTCTTCTGACACTAGGAGCATAAATCTTTAGGTCATCCATATACGATACATGAATTGCCTAATTAATCCTTTACTTTTATAAGCTAAAGCTCTCAAAGCACCATAATCTGAAAAATTGATGTTCCAGAGTTCGGACTCTTCCGAGATATGCTCATGAAGAAATGTATCCATTTCAGCGAGTTATTGAAGCGTAGGCTAAACCTGGTTGTTAATAATCCTTTTTGACCAAAAATAACTGCAATCTCTCAAGAAGGATATGTGTGACGCAAAACGAACCAAGCAGACTTTGGACCGAAAATTTGTTTCCAAAAATCGAGCACAAAAGCAGATATAGATGAATGAATTAAATAAATACGCAAATAATTAATTTTTGTCGTGCCTGAAGAAAACAATGTTGATCGAATACAAAAAATTTGGGAGGCGATGTGGGAACATCGAAATTCATTGATCATTAAAGATACTGTCGATATTTGTGGGTTATTTGCAGTATACCCGATTTATGCGAAAGTGTCATGGGATTGGGTTACGGCGACCAATTGATGTTTCATGGATTTCTTCTGGAGTCATAAAGATAGGGCTGCCCCCTACATGATTTATTTTCACCCGTTGATATATGTGTTTATTTTTCTTCATATTATATACTGTTTTCAATTTAATGGGTGTATCGACAGGAAAGGTGTATATTCAAAATTCAAATCTTCGACATGGATTTGTTTTGAAGGCGAGCGGAACGTATTGAATGTCTTGTAGTCCATATGCGCGGCCGTTATTAGAACAAATCATGAATGGTGAAACGATGCAACCGGCAGAAGTAAGAGGGCCTGAAGAAGAAGCAATATCTGGAGGACATAGTCTAGCAGGAGGAAAAACTGCAGATGGAGACCTGGACCTGGACCTCGCAGGAGGAGATGGATCTCTGAACGGAGAATTATTTAGGTCAATAGGTAGATGCCTGACCGGAAAATTATTTAGATCAATAGATAGTCTATTACGTGAAGTCTGGAAACTTAAATCTACAACAAGAAACAACTGGTTCACAGATGTCTCGAGAAACCCCCAGAATCCATGAGCCAGTGTATATCGTAGAAGGAATATAATGGGCTTCACAATTGCGATGGTTTTCTATGTCACATTTCTACATTCTGAGATTGCGGCCATGCACTAAAGCGCCTAAAGGGAAATGAGTATGGTCATAAAAGTAAAATTCGTACCTGCTCAGACAGCAGGGCTGCTATCATGGTTCTGAATGGAACAACGACCTCGTCGCTACTAGTTTGGGAGTGCTTTGAGGCACTGGATAAACTGGCGACAAACAACAGAGTCACTCGGCTTTGGATCGCTAGACGCAGTGGAATCAAGGGCAAAGAGATATCGGACAGGCTTAGTAAACTAGCAACAAAACAAAATTTTACTGGACCTGAGTCAGTTATGGGCATTTCCAGTAGTTTCGTTACTGAAGAAATTAACAGTTGGCTAACCGCGGAACATAAAAAGGAGTGCTGTTTAGTCTCTGGCTGCAGACAGGCTAAAATACTCTTTGGCTCAAAGCTGAACACTGACCGAGCGAAGGAATTACTAAAGCTCGGGAGAAAGGGAGTCACAGTCCTAACAGAAATGTTTATAGAACAGGGAAACCTCCGGTACCACAGACATAAGATAGGGAATTAAGAAAGTCCCCTCTGTCGTCTGTGCAGAGAGGGTACTGAGAGGTCTACTCACATATTTTGTTAATGCCCTGCGATAACGGGGAAACGTGTAATACACATTTATCTTCTTAAATGTAAATGTCGTTATAAGGCTTATATAGGTGAAACTGCACGGATATTAAAAACCTCAATTGCTCAACACAAAAGAGATTGTGAAGTTGGGAATTTGAATATAGGTTCTTGTCATCATATTCTTTGAATTTTTAGCATTACTTTGATTGTCAAGTATTATAAAATAATATTCTTTTCTTAGTTTAAAAATTTCTCACTTTTAATTTAAACTTATAATTCAACCTTTCTCATCAGTAGTTTTAATTAAAACCCATCCATTGTTTGTCGACCTTCATTACGCACACTGTCTTCATGTATTTTTAAAATTTCAATTTCTGATATGCCATTCCTAACCTATGATAAAGTTTCCTTTCTTATTTTTAAAAATTTAGTCCTGAATTGATTAAAGTCTCTTTAATTTTTTGAGACTTCAATATAACGATTTTTATAGTTTTTTGTTTTGTTTTTTTACTCTGCGACATTAATCTTATGTTTGATTAATTCAATGTTCAAAAAATCAGGTAAAAAATGCAATTCGAAAAATGTATTTGGCTCAAATTTATTTTCATTTGTGTGGATCGTAAGACTTAAAGCAAATCCTCTGATTTAAAATTCATAAATATTATAGGTGGCAGAAAGGATTTATGTGTTTTCCGCTGATTATACAAATTCAACTAGACTTTGATGAGAGAACATCCTAGTGATTAGTCAAGTGTGCTACTTTACATTATATAATATATGATGTAGTTCTTATCGCACGAGTCATATATGCCTTAACTCTGTTCTTGTGAGATATTTTTATTTCCCAAGTAAATCCAAGAAAAAAACTTTGGTTACCTCAATCAGGCGTATTTTCTAAACAGAAAATATTTTTTTTTAATCGCATTGCAACAGCAATTTGAATTGAAACCACAAACTTTTAAACCCATTGACATATTATTGGATATCTTCCTATATGTGTCTGGTAAGATTTTGTGTGTCATGTAGAGTTAAGATCAATCCCATATTATATCTCGTTTTGGGACATAATTGTAGAGCAAGTAATAATTTTTATTCGATTTTTTTTCAATAGCAGAATTGAATAAAAATTGTATGTATATATACTTGAAGATTATACTTGTAAGACATTTTTATTTTATAAATAATGCTTAGGAACAAACATTTATTACCTAATCCACGCCTAGTTTTTCAAAAATGGTGTGGTTTTTATTAGATCGCGTTTAGTCGAAAATATAAATCCATACTGTCAATTTTTGTCTATCATTCACAAGTATCTCGGACATGTTTCGCAATGTGTCTGGTAATATTATAAGAAAATTAAAAGATATGGAAAAAATTAATTTTTGGTTAATAAATTTCTTGATTATATTTTTCTTTGACATAGATGACACGCATAGATGTTACATATATGTTACTCTGTATCGTAAAGAAAATAAATCAAACTTCTTAGACAATTTTTGTTAGTGATAGGAATCGTGTCTTAACAAATAAGTGAGTGATGTCACTTATTCGACAGAATCTGTTACTCAGCTACAGTAGTTTTATACATTGGCAACTATTGTGGCGAAAGTTTATCATCTTAACATAATAAATATATATATATATATATATATATATTATGATATAATTATATTTACCAACAGAATTAAGGATGACTGGTAATAATACGGCCAGATTGGAGAGGATCTTCATTTCTTCTAACTGAAGGAAAACTTTATTAGCAAAGAACTCTGTTAAAAGTGTAACGAATGATTATTATGATTCTTATCTCATAACTTAGATATGCTGTGTCCTTGTCCTGGTAAGATATTTGCATTTCATTAACTTCCAAGATCAAAATATGGGTTTTTTAATTCAATAAAAGTATTCCGTAAGTTTCAAGAAATAAAAAAGGAAAGTTAGATATACAATGAATTGTTTAATTAGCAATAGTCTTAAGAAATCTCTGCTGTTATTTTCGACTGTTTTATAATACACATGAAAAAAACTTCAACAAACCTATTTCGCAGTTTTTAGTTTAATGTTACTATTTATGCGCAACGTTTTTTCGTAGAAAACATCATGCTTATTCAATGTTGGGTAAAAAATTACCCCTTTATGACATATATAAAAATATGTACTTAATAGCTACAAATATTGTATTAAAAAACTCTTAGGACCGCACTATGTTTGTAGAGTTAAGTCATTTCCGCTTGAGTGTGACACCCGGATAGTATGTGTTCTATGTACCCAGCGAGTGCATGTCATGTTCTAAACCTATTTCTGGGAATATATGAACACAAAATTCGGTAACGGTAAACTAGTATTGATATGACACCATCCTGGCATTTGCAAATGAAACCTTCTGCATCTGTAATAATAATAATTCTTGATGATATGGGGAAAGGCAAAGTGCTTTCACTAATTCAGCTTTTAGAAGTGAAGCATTTAAATCGGGTACTGACTTTCCGCACTTGTAATACTAAGAATCAGGTTAACGGTATCGGCCGCCTGATCCACTGCTTTGAAACGAACGCTCCTTTGCCAACCATCTTGGGTTGCGTGGCCACTTTTAGGAGTGAAACCATGTCATCTGCAAAGCTTTAAGCTGTCCTCTGAAAAATTCGGTTATGAAGACATCGGGGATTCAGAAGTTCACCTCCGCCTTGATGGCTTAAGGTCTATGATGGAGATATCGAGGACCGTAAGCTTGTTCTTCTTCCGTTCATCCACACCAAACGAGTAGAGGATAATCGTGACAAGCGGACGACAATGTATGTGCGACTAACGAGTCGCAGATACATTGTTCAATACTGACAAATTTAAAGATCAAATCTGTCGGACAAGATGCTTGTCTGTGCTTCGGCGAGACTCATTCATTAATGTTACGTCCTGAATGCGGATTTGAGACACGTCTAGACACGTTTAGACTTTCATCAGCCAAAGCTAAGAATGCACCATAATCTGAAAAATTGATATTCCAGATTTCGGCCTCTCCTGAGATATCCTCACAATGAAATATATCCATTTCAGCGACTTCTGGGCGCTTAGGATAAACCTGGTTGTTAACATTACTTTTTGGCCAAAAAACGCTGCAGTCTCACAAGGATAATAAATCTGACGACAAGCGAGCAAACCAGCCTTTGGACCGAAAACTTGTTTATAAAAATCGAGCGCAAAAAGAGTTACAGAATGTGAATAAAGCAAATTTATGAATTAATAAATGGATGAATGAATTAAATTAATGCCCAAATAATTAAAATGTTTTCGTGCTTGACGAAAATAATGTTGATCGGATACCAAAAATTTAGAGCCCATGTGGGAACATCGAAGTTCATGATCATTAAAAATAATGCAATTAAGTTTATTCAAAGAAAACAAAGTCAAATTATAATTTTCCCAAATTCAATTGACATTTTGGTTAACTGTATTATTAGTGTCGATATTGGCGGGTTATTTGCAGTATACCCGATTTATGCGAAAGTGTCGTGGGATTGGGTTACGGCGACCTACTGGAGTTTCATGGATTTCGTCTGGAGTCATAAAGATAGGCCTGCCGCTTCCATGGTTTATTTTCGCCCGTTGATAACTTTGTTTATTGTTCTTCATGTACAACCCACCAAGGGTATCACTACTCTCTAATATTGCAAAGACATCACCATCGGGTGTTGATATAACAATATTTGCTTGGTTTCGTATAGATTTGAAGATATTATATCCTATTTTCAATTTAATTGCTGTATCAAGAGGAAAAGTGTATCTTCGAAATTCAAATATTCGGCACGGATTTGTTTTGAAGGTGAGCCGAACAAATTGAAGGTCTTTAACTCCATATGCGCGGCCGTTATTAGCACGAATCATGAACGGTGAAACGATGCACCCGGAAGAAGTAAGAGGCCTGGAAGAAGAAGCAATATCTGGAGAACATAGTCTAGCAGGAGGAAACCCGGCTGATGGAGACCTGGATCTGGACCTGTAACTCGCAGGAGGAGATGGAGATCTGACCGGAGAATTATTTAGGTCAATAGGTGGAGATCTAACCGGAGAATTATTTAGATCAATTGGTACTCTATTACGTGAAGTCTGGAAACTTAAATCTGCAACAAGAAACAGCAGAATAAATTTTTCCAAATCCTGTAAGGCTCATTACTACTCGAGCAATTATTTATTCATTTCAGAGTAAATAATTTTGAGCATAGTTTTCTTCTAATCAACTTCAATAATAATTAATCGTTAGTGCTTGATTTTTATTAGAAATTTTGTTATTTAAAAATCGGTTGAATTCTTTAATAGCACACACTCTAGGGTAATCAAATTATTAAAAAATCTGCCCACCGCGCAAATATAGTCTCATCGCGCGCTGCGCTCGCCGATCACAAATCCGCATCCTATTAAAAAAAGGAATTCCCAAGAAAGATTTAATTGCAACTTAATTAGTTTTTCCATAGATAACTTTTATTGTAGCTTGTGTGCTTTTTCCAAAATTTAAAAAAATCCAAATCTTATTTTTTACGATTAAAAAAAAACTACTCGTCCTATTTACAAATTATTAATCACAAATTTGTAAATTCTTTCTGGATAATTTCCTGTTCAACGACAAATGTAATAAGAATCAATTCTGAACATTTTTGAGTACTATAAAAATGTACAACTAATTTTTAAATCTTGCAAAAAATGGTCTCAAAACGTCAAAAAAATTGAAAACTAAGATGAAAATGATTATTCTCATGACTAATAATCTCCAATCATATAATTTCTTATTTTTAACCCCTCATTTTTGCATGAGGCCAAATGTTTTGCTAAATTACTTTTATAATAATAAAAAGGAAATTAAAAAGTAAAAACTCACATCTTTTTTATTTGACAAATTACACGATTTGTTGAAAATTCGTCCCTTACGGTTGAATTAAATGGCTGTTAATTTAAAATATATCTTGGTTGGAATATAACATATTAGATTTTACGCTGTACGTTGAAGATTTATTTATTTAGTTTAAAAAATAATAATTTGATAAAAATAATTTTGTTCTTTAAACATTTATCAATTGAAAATTTTAAATGTCGTCTTTTGGTTAAGGTTTCGCCCTTTTTAGTTTAAAAATGAGCTTTCTGGATGCAAACTTATCTATTTTATTAAAAATGCATCTCTTTTGATTGAAAATTATTCTTTATGCTTAAAAATTAACCTTCCTTGATGAAAAATCATTTTTTGTGGAAAGTTTAACTAACTTTAAGAAATTACGTCTTTCTTTTCTTGAAACTCGATCTTTTTATTTGAAAATTCAAATATGTGTTGAAAATTTAAATTTATTAAAAATATTTTTTTTAGCATACACATTAATATTTCATTTAAAAAATCAGTAGCTTCAGTTGTAAATTTAAATGTATTGTGCAAGTCTCTTTTTTTTGTTCAAGAACATTTTTTAAATTGGACATTTAACTATTTCATTTTTTGTTTTAATTTATTTTGTTACTTACAAATTAATTTCTACAGATGAAAAATAGGTTAGAAATTATTCTTTTACAGATAAACGTTAACTGTTCCATTTTGAGCTGCAAATCTTTTTAATGTTTTTAGTTTAAAATTTAATTATTTTATTAAGAATTGAACTATATTTTTTTATTTTTTACTTGAAAATCTAAAAATTTTCTTGAAAATTCTTCTTCGCTGCTGTTCCTTCCTTAATGTTATTATAAATAGCGAATGTTATTAAATCACGTACTTTGAATTTTTTCAGTAGAAAATAATGTTATTTTCTACAAATTCAGAACTATTCCAAGAAAAGAGAACAGTAATTAAAATATTAAATTTTGTCTCCTCAAACTTAATAACGTACTCTTCCACTTTATTTGAAAAATAGCTCTTAAACTTTTGTTAATGAGTTGCATAAAAACCTATTTTTTATTTATTAAATTTAAATTTTCGCAAATTTTTTTGGTACGAATAGGGGGAGCTGGAAAAGGGGCTCTTTGTGCTTAAATTTCGGTTCACACCCCCTAATTTTTCTGTACTCTTAGACACTTCTGTAAAATATATTCTATAGTTCTTATCGTATGAATCAATTGTTTTTGAATTTTTTATTTGTGAAATGTTTGTATTCTCAAAAAAATCCAAGAAAAAAATTGTGATTGCATCAACTTCGATTAATTTCACGTAAACCATTTATTTAAATCGCATTTCGAAAAAATCTGGATCCGAAACGAAATTTTTTAAACCATTTGCAGATAATTTTTGCAATGAATAGTTTAAAGTTTTTAATATTTCCAAATGTGGTATAAAAGAATATGCAAGATTTTGAGACAATTTTCTTAATTTTTCTGGAATGAAATATTTTTTAGGTAAACTGAATTTGTTCAGGGTGTGCAGCGCACGAAAAAAGTTTTTAAAATTCATGGGATCGAGACCTTGCAGTTGGTAGGAGGGCTTACGGGTCTCACCGGACTATTGTCCGGAATAGGTGAACCACAGGGGCTGCATCCCGAGGTGTAACTATTCTGGGGATCTGACGGACTCCGGTCGGTGGGATCCAAACTAAGGAGCGGTCCTTCCAGGGGCTTCTGGCAAAAACCCCCTGGAATATCGAGAGCGCGAGTTTTCATGCTCCCGAAGCCAAGATGTGATCGCTGTGTCGAGGGCTGCATGGCACCAGGGTCAAGAAAACGTTGAACACCCTGGCCTGCCCCCCTCAGTAGAGGCGGGCAGGGTGGGGTCATAAAGGAGGTGTCTTAAAGGGGGTCTTTGGGAGACAAGATCGAATCCCATAGTATTTATACCTGCCCCCTACATGCGGGGCTCTGCAGGGGGTATTTTATTTTTCCCTAGCTGCTTGTGGGACTTTTATGTCTACAAAAAAGAATACTAATTTAAAAAACAATGAGGGATCCGTTCCGGGACCCTCTTC
>JAWWLR010000054.1:66839278-66855415 GCA_035041075.1 Acraspis erinacei | reverse complement strand
AACTTGCAGCTATTGACTTCCAGAATATCCGAATTCTCAATACTGAACATGCGTTATCATCTTCCATGCGTGGTTAATAATGCTTGAAACCTTTGGTCAAGGCGGAGAGCTTTTTCCAGAGACGGACAGGGTCCTCCAGGACAGGGTGATCATAGCGCGGAATTACCAAAAGCACATCATCAATATGGCGCCAGTTATTGACTGATGCTTCCTTTGAGGAGATCCCAAGGAGAAAATTGACTACATCATTGATAGCTCTAGGATGCTTGCCTCGCAAAAATACAATCAGAGACATAATGATGTAGCTGGACTCGCTCACCGACAACTTGCCCTCACTGTGGCAGGATTTTTCTGATGGACCACCTAGTCCGACACAATCGCCTAGATGTCCTCCTGTCAAATAAACGCTCTCAACATCTAAGAATAATAGACATAAGCGTCTCACTTGACAAGAACATAAGGCTCCGATGTACTTAGAAGATCCTGAAATACTCGGAGCTGAAGCACAAGATCCTGAACCTATGGAGGATGAAGGTCATCATCCACCCGGTAGGACTCTCTACACTGAGAACGTTCATACGAGCTGCCTAGAAACATTTCGGAAGAGCTGGGAAATCAAAGCTCGCTGCATCTAATTGAGGAGACGATATTGCTGAACACATCATGCATTTTCCGTAAATTTATGGACAGATCACTGTGATAATCACATTTTGAATTTTGGTTTCAGCCTTTGACACTAAAGGTAGCTTTTGTAAGAAAGATGGATGCCTATAAATAGGGACTCCAATATGAATGCTAGTTTCATATAGGGCTCTCTAGGAGGAATGTTGGATCCATATAAGGCTATTCAGTGTGATTCTGGGATCCCTACAGACAGACTTTTCGGTGTGTACACCTGAAAATTATGACGACAGCTACTGACTATGTACATTTATAAATTGTTTCAAAAACTCCTTTATGAAATACAAATATCTCACAAGGACAAGCTCAATGAGTATATAATTTATTAGATAAGCAACACAGTATGTATTATTTATTATTCTTAAATATTTGAAATCTCTGCGAAATTTTTTCACAGAAAAAACCAAGTTTAATCTTTAACCAGCAACACTTCGCATCTTTATATCCAAACAGCGTCACTTAATGCAAAACTAACGAGTTATTTTTTTCGTGTTTCGTTTGCACATCTATAATAGTTTGGTCAAAAGAATAATTTCATAACCAATTTAGCAAATATATCTGTTTTGCTAAACAAGTTTGACAGCTCTTAAACATCGCTACGGTCTTTAAAGATAAATTGTAGTCTGTCGAATGTGACACCGCGAAGTTTACGCCGGAAAATTTTCAACAGAAAATTCTAGGCAGGGGTGGGATAGTGTAAGACCTGACGTAATTTACATGGCCACTTGCTTTGATTTTAGGAGGTATTTTACGTATAAGAATTTAAAATAGTCCAGAGCCGAATTAAAATTCTCTCTCTCTGTCTATTTCTCTTAAGCTCTTAACAAATAATAGTGTCATCAATTTGTGTCCTGATTCGCCAAAGGTAACTAATCCATTTTTCAGTGGTGTCAGAACACGGATATCACTGGCATGCGCATTAGCGATTCCTGTATATTTTTTGGATTTTTAGATTGACACATGGCATTACACAACCTAAAAGTGCACTGGAATGACTACTGCGCATGCCACAGGTATCAGCTTCCGTAGCACACTCCTTACTTATTGCGTCGTAAAAAATCATATAAGGGGATTTGAGAAACCAATCCTCGCTGTTTGGATAAATTGTTTCTTAAACAAACCAAAGGTTTTTAAAAATAAATAACGATTTATTGTTTATACAATTGGAAGATGTTTCAATATGAATTTATATTATTACCGATAATAAACTGCCAGTTAGACCAATTTTTAGAAGAAAAATTGTTATTAAACAAATGATATTAGTTCACATAATTAATAATTAATTAACTAATACGATAACATATTTCACGTGACAAAGAGTAATAAAATTCACAAAAAAGACGTATCCGAAAAATAATAATTTACACAAAGGGAATTGGTTGACCAATTATAAATGAATAGAAGAATGTGGATCAATATTCCAGTAAATAAATAGTAATAATGTGTAATCAAAAAATAATTTCTAAAAAAACATTATTTAAACAAGTTCTCTTTTTTTAATAATTAAAAATTAATTAACTGAAGTTGATAAATATTTTGCAAGGCTAATATTAATAATTTTAAGTAAAAAATACGAGAACACATTACTCAAAAGAGTAATGAAATTCTTATCCAAAAATTCAACAAAGTGACTTTTCCTAATGCATTTATTATGGGAAACTTTCAGTTAATACCGGCACATGTTAAAGTGAAATAATTTTATTGAATAAGGGAAATTTGTTTCCGGATTTGGTATGAAATCTGTGGATCATTGTACTCTAAGAAATAGCATTTTTAAGTCACCCGCGCGCACTCCCACTCACACTAACACAAATATATGCAAACACGTACAAGATCGTACACAAAAGTGCTGAAGCACACCTACTATTATTGATAGGCATACAAATACGCAAAGTTCAGAGGGAAAAAAGAGAATCACAGAGACGCACCGTTGCACACATAGCCATTCAGTTGCATTGCATGTGTTTATGAATGCGTGGATTTGGTTGTAAGTATGCATGTGTGGGTGGAAGTATGGTTGAGGGAGTGGGTTTTCCTGAGTGAGTGCCTGTGTGTTTGTGTGTGTATGAGTAGGGCTTCGTGGATTTGGTTGAGAGAATTGTGGGTGTCAGTATGGGTTTGGGTGAGGAAACTTCTGAGCGTTTGTGCGCGTGTGTGTGTATTTTTGTATAGGATTGGGCGTAGAACTAGATGTGGGTAGGTAGATATGCGAGTTTTTGGGGTGGGGGCGAGGGTGTGAGTGTGTTCGTTTGTGCCAGAATCACATTGCTATATATATACTTAATTAATCAATTCGGATACCATTTGGTTTTGGGTGTGGTAGCCATTGCAATTTTTATTCAGAAACTCAAGATCTATCGTTCCCCAATATTCACCGAATTTAACCGAAATTTGTTTTCCCATCCATTTTATATGGGGCCTTTTTGTTATAAATTAGATCAGTGGCAGCTGATTGAAGGTAAGTCTGTAATACTGTTACAAGACGTGGCCACTGAAACACACAGAGTCAGAGTTTGTTTGTCTATATTCTAAAATTCTCAGGAAAAGGGCGGCAGCTCCTTTCAAACCGAACGGCATCCAGATATATTTGAAAAGGCCCCTACCCAATACCGCAAAGACCGTGTATTCTTAACTAGAATCTTCGAGCGGTATTTGATTGGCAGCAGAGCTTAGATCTATTTTTGAAATATAATTAGTGGAATGAAGCTGGATCAGGATTTCAACCATGTTGGGAAACTGATAGGCGTCCTTTTTTGTCCTCAGATTCAACTAACGGAAATCCCAACATATCCTATAATCACTGTTGGGTTTCCGTGCCATAACGACCGGGGCAGACTATTCGCTCCGACACCTCTTCACAATCCCTTCTTATATTATTCTATCTAAAGTGGGACGATGGTCGCGGGTTCTAAAGCGTAGGCTTTGGAGCCACTCTGTCGGCTTAAGGGTTCGGTTCTCGCCTCGCACTCTGAAAGAGCCTCGGTGGGCCATGCGGGTACCTCTAGAAAAAAAGCTTCTCTAAGTACTTAAGGCTGTGGCTCTTAGTGTTTCGGAACCCACCTTAAACTGTAGGTACCCCTCCCATCGCCAAGTAAGTGTGTGGTGGTTGTGTAAAGGAATAGCGAGGAAGGTACAAGAAAAATGTAAATTCTTAGGGGACACATTAAAACCTTCCATTCCATTCCATAGTAAGCTATGCAACTCAGCATACATTGCATCTTTCGCCTTTGGCAATACGATCGGGTTAGGTTCTTTAATTCGTGGATAACCCTTTGCTTTGTTATAGCTGGAAGAACCAAATCAAATTTTTCTTGTGAACCCAGCCCCAAGAATCTCTGCCAATTTCTAGTAACTCCAACTGCGCAGTCCCTAATGATATTCTAAATTGTTAGCGGTAAAGTAAACTGGCATTCGACATAATGTTGCGAAACATTAGAGATTATCACGATGGGTATTCGAGAAGGGTTTAGCTCCATCCAAATAAGTTCAAAACTCTTTCCGAAAGGTTCTTTCTGATGAAATTCCTAGTAGATCCGGGATCAAAAACGCGTCTTTGGGAATCTTGTTTTTAGTGAGATGCAATCTACCATGCACTTCTTCGGCGTAGATTATTTTACTGAATAATTCCTGTTCAGCCAGGTTTTCCCCTTCCAAACATTTCTATTGCTTCCAAATCATTCTCGTTAATAAGGGACTCATCTTTAAAATCAGAGATAACCATCGCCGGGTCCAGTCCATGTACGAGAGCTGTTATAGTGAATACGATGGGGTCAGATATATCTAATACGATATCAACCAAACCTTTTGGTAAGGCGGAGAACTCTTTCTAGAGACCGAAAATCTACACATGTAGATTTGACCAGTATATCCCCTTAAAGCTTGCAGCTGTTGACTTCCAGAACATCTGACATATCAATGCTGAACAGCTAGCTGCTAAGTGGCGAGGGAAACAGCTACGGAAACAATACCTCCAAATATTGGATCTTCCTTGCGTCGATAGTGATGTTTCAAGCCTATAGTTAAGGCAGCGAGCTATTTCCGGAAATAGAGAAATTTGTAGCTGCCATCCAGGATACGATCATCAAAACGAGAATTATCGAAAACGCATCCTCAATTTGGAGGCAGTTATTGACATATACCTCTTTTCAGGAAATCAAGATGAGAATATCGAGCACATCATTGTAGGCTGTACGATTCTTTCGACGCAAAAATACACTTGCAGACAGAATGATGTTGCAGAGATCGTTCACCAAAACATTGCCCTGAACACATAGAATGAAAAAATATATTTTTAATCATTGGTCTCATTCGTTGGCATTGGAAATAGCATTTGTAATAAATTTTCGATGCATATAGCACTCATATATGTGATTGTACTATCCCTATAGACTGGCTCTCTGGTGTATATATCTGCGAATAATAACGAGTGCGCAATCAAAATATCAAATTCCGAAACAATGACTAACACCAACGAATCCACTAATCACTGGCCGATTCGTGATTGTATTTAGTAGCGACAGTGTTCATTTGCAAATCGTTTCAAACACTCATTTATGAAATACAAATATCTCACAAGGACAAGCTCAAGGCATGTATAATTTAAAAGATAAGAAACACAGTATGTATCATGTATTATGCTTAAATATCTCAAGTCGCTGCAAAATCTCTTGAAACACTATCAAAATCTAATCAAATTCTTTGAAATTTCCTGTACTCTATTGAGGACTTATAGATTTTCATGTAGGGGCAAGGAACATTAGTCAATAAATTGTAAAGGAAACAAACAGTTTTTCTTTAGATATTCCTATTCACGTGTATATAATGGATTTTTGTAGACATGGTGGAAAGATATTTTTTAGTTTCACAGACGGAGCATGGTTGGCGTCACCAATTAATTTCTTATTATATAATGATTCTTTTTTATAGATAAATATTTAAACGTATAGATATGGGTCGAATGCAAATTTCTACGAAAATAAGAATACGTCAATTGGCATTAAAAGAGTTAAATGGTGTAAAGATTTTTGAAATTAAAATCAAATCAGAGCCGTCATTATAACTTTGATTTCTTTTCAAAAAAACATCAACTTTGCACGAGGTTTCGGCATCACTGCGTGCCTTTTCCATAGCATCTAAATGAATATAATAAGCTAATGTGTAATGTAATAATGGATTAAATATTACTAATTCAAATATGTAAGCGTAAAAAAACAAAAATAGCTGCATTAGATTGGCTTTTAAGAGAAAACCAAACAATCCATTTGAGGAAGCGCGAATCTGAATTAAATTTTAAACTTTGAAGTTTGAAAAACAGTGTTTTGTTCAAAATAAAATGATTTTCTAACTAACGAAGATGAAATTAATTAATTATGCTTACTTACATTTTATTAATATTTAAAATTTAAGTTTGAGAATGGTTTGAAATATTGCGAAATTCATTTATGAATAATTATTCAATAATAAGTCTTTGATAGGTATTTTTTCAGAAGATAATATTTTAATATTAGCTTACATAATTGAAAAAATTATGTATAATTAGGATTTTGAGGTTTAATAATTAAAATCTATGAATTTTTGTATCTGCATCACGCTTTTTAAACTTCATTTCATGTAATCTAGAGTTTAAAACGTAAAACCTCCAAATGAGTCATTATAATGATTTTTACTTATTCAAAAGTACACTGAATCTGGGCGTATATTTTAATTTTATAATTAGTGATACAATTCTTGATTTTCACATGATTTCTTATCTAACGCTGATAACGGATATTACACGCTATTATTCATTTCTGTTTTCAATAGAAAGATAGTAATATAATAAAAATTGGTATACATAGCATTGGATATATAAAAAATCCTCAGCTGCTGTTCACGAAATCTTAATAGAAGAAATGAAGATCGCTACCTACATTCTGATTTTTACCTTTGCGGTTCACCTGGATTTTGTTGGTAAGTGTTTTAAGTTTTAAGTGATTACCATACATCAGGACTGCCCGAAAACATCTTATTTTTCAGGATTGCGACTTTTTTAATGAATGTTTTTCAATTTTGTCCGGGTTCTTGTCTGGGTTTTAAGAAATAGATTTTATTATTTTTACATTCTCATAATAATGAGAAGATGATAGTTTTATGTTAAAACTTACTACCGTGGAAGCAAAAAAAAAATGTTTTTCCTAAGCTATTAAAGAAGATTAAACTCACCTTAAACTCATAAGTATTCAATCAATATTTTTTGTATGGCACTCGACTTTTTTCTATTAGTTTCACATTTAATGAATTGAAGGCATTTTTTCAACATTTTGTAATTGTTTCAATAGAATTAAATCTGTTTAATTTTCTCTAATCCTACTTACTAATTTATTATTAACAATTATTGTTTTTACATATATTTTAATAGATAAATAACCTATTTCCCAAACTTTTGCAGGTATTATTAAATTTCCCATAAAACTGATTTACAATTTGTTTAATTCATGATGTAAAATTACAAATAGAGAAATAATAATATTTTCCTTCAATAAAACTTTTTACATTCCAAATATCTCACTAAAGAGGAGCTATGGGCGGATTTAATTCAGAAAATAAGAAACACAGTATATATTATACACTATATACTTTGAAAGCTGTTAAATTATCTCAATCTCCTGCGAAATATTTTGAAATGCCATGGCAATCTTATCAGATCATAAAGAATTTCTTGTATTCGTTCAAGAAATTTCAAATCTTTACAGAGGCCCAATAAAAAATATCAATACAAATCAACAAACAAATCATTTTTCCTATAATAGCCCTTTTCACGTGGATATTAGGGAATATCTTTAAAGCCTAGTTGACTCCAGACCATTTTTTTATCTTGACAGACACCTTGAGAAAAGGACGAAGCTTGCTTGACTAAAGTAAATTTTGATTACTAGGCCTAATTTATGAAATATAAATATCTCACAGGCAAAACCTCGAAGCGTATTTAAAATTTCATGAGATAGTAAATATAATATGTATAATAAATATTATGATTAAGCACCTGAATAATTGTTTGCTTGAATTTTATTTCGAAACTCGATTTAAATTTTCCCATAATGAGTACAAATTCTATATAAGCCAATTGCGGTAAAAACCAGAATATATGTGTAAAAGAAAATCAGATTCTAAAAGTGCGCAAATTGCTAAAGAATTTTCACTAATAGAAATTAAATTTATGTAAATTCAATTTTTATTTATAAATAATAAATGTTCATCAAAAAATGGAAAATTGATCATATATGCCATTCCGTTTACACAACAATACATTCAGGGCTCGGTAAAGCTGGGAAAGGGGTATTTTCACGGTTGAGACTTAGTTCTCCAGGCTAGGGAGAGCTGAAAGGGGGCCCTTTATACATTTTGATTCGATCAGCGCTCCACATTTGAACCGAAAATTAGGAGCTTCTCAGTGAAAGCTAACTCGACCTAGGCGCGGATTACTATTTAGGGCAAATTTTTCCTTTGTAAACTAAGAACAAACTCAGAAAATTCATCAGGCGTGAAGTTCGAAAATATCAAAAATTTATTTCTTGTAAGGAGCAGCAAAAAATAATAAATATATGCATGTTCATTTCGCGTGCTCGCACGCATGTCCCTACTTTCTGGAATGTACTCACTTTTCCTCTCTCATGTAAAATCTCACATTCTACATTCGTCTTTTTCCTTGCTTTGCTTCCTCTACATCTTACCTAACACCACTTTCACCCATATAATTGCCCTTTTGTACCCCCTTACACGTGACAATACATCCATGCTTATCCCACTCTTGTCCACTTCCTCACACTCCTTCAACAAGTACTCCGTCTTTACATCTGCTTTCCCGCACCATTCAAACACTCTATTATCAATAGAAATATGGAAACTATTAAAATCATACATGGATCCGCATATCAGCCTCTCTATAAGCCTCGAATTTGTAATTACTCCTGCCTTTTCGAAGTACCCTCTTTCCACTTTTTATACTTTTCTTTCAACTTCCTTTTCAACTTCTTACATTCCCTATCCCACTATGGACTTGCGATTCCTTTTTTCATCATCCTGAATCCTTAGCAACACCGCCTCCCTCTCTGAGTCTTTTAATTTTCCCTTTAGCTCTTGTGCCTCCTTTTCCTATTTCTCATCTCTAATCCTCAAGTCTTCGCTCAATCTACCGCGCTTTTCTCTGGACTCTCTCCGCTATCTCTCTTCATCTTGAATAGATCGTCTACCTCACATGCGCTAGCCACTTGCACTACCTCACACGCCCCAAAATCCCGCTCTTCTTTCGGTAACAGGGACCGTTCCATGCAACAGTACCTTCTGAATCGGTTGCAGAAGTTAGAACTATTCTGGAATTTTTACACTTAACTCCCGAAGTTTTCCCTTTATCTCACTGCATTGCCCCTGCAGATACCATTTTCTGTCCTCTAGCATCATTTATGATTACACGAACCACCCGCGTCCCCCTTGAAGGTCTAAACTTCTGACTAAAAACTACTACTTCCCTATTCAAACAAACTCCAGCACATAACTACGCTTCAAATTGATTCTTATCTTCCCAGTTTCTCCCTTAATAAACCTACTTACCTAACTACGCTTCCACCGTCACTCTCCACATTCTCACCACCGTCAATAACATGCAAGTTCAACAAAAAATAGTATAAATTAAATGAGATATGCAAGTTTCTTAAAAGGAACCATTTGTTCTATAACAAACGTCACATGAGTGAAGGATGGTTTAAAAAATTTCAAAAAAAAAAGGTTTAAAACCAGAAAATATAAGATTTTAAATTGCGTTAATCGTATGATTGATTCCGAAAATCAGATCAAGTTTCAGAAATATAAATTCTTCATTTTCTCTTATACTTCAGAAATATATAAACTTTTATTTCTTGTTTCAGAGTTAAGCTCGCAGCCGGAATCCTTATCTGATGGGGCCTCTATTCCAGGTGATACTGATAACAGAAGTTCCAATTCTCCCGAAAAGTCTCCTTCTTCTGTGAGGTCTAGGTCCAGGTCTCCACCTGCCACACATTATTCTCGACCTGTGTCTTCTTGTTTAAGAATTCCTTATGACAGGTGCATAGCTCAACCCACCATGCTACCTTCTCCTAGCAGACGTGGATGTACTCTTGATAAACTTCCATTTATTCAGCTTACGTCAAAAATAAATCCGCGACGGATATTTAAACTTCAGAAATACACTTTTCCTGCCAATATCCCACTCAAACTAAGAACAGGTCGTGAACTATATACGCCTATACCAACCGCAGAACAAATTGTTATGTCAGCCACTGAGGGTGAGGTTGTTGCAATATTGGAGAGCTATGACGTTATTGCTGGAATGTATTTACATTATGATAGAAATTATAGACGGGTGAAATTAAACATTCAGAACAGCACTTGGACCCTATTGACTAAAGAAGAAATAGATGAAACTCCGGTAGGTGACAAACGTCGAATACATAAATATTTTCGAGTAAAGATATTAAAGGAATTGTAGACAACACTAGAAACAAGAACCCGTTGTATAATCACAATGCAAGTGATAATTTCTTCATTCTTCCTTTCATTCACGGACGGTCTGGAAGAATTAGAGCTTCTTCTCAAAAGTTTAAAGAAGTAGACGTTCGATAATCACAAAGATTACACAATTAAATGCAAAGTTTGCGAAATAGTTTACATAGGATAAATATGTAGGAGATCAAAGAAACTAATAGCAGAGTACAAAAGAGATTGTGAAATGGGTAATCATAAAATTGGTCTTCAGGAACACGCTTGGCATACGTTTCTTGCTTTCCACCTTACCCGAGGGGTGTTATTTTTGTTATAGCTTATATTTTCCATGTACTAGTCTTATCTTCTGTTTTAATTGTGTCCTTCATTAACATATTCACAATGAAGAAGTTTTAGTTTATTTTACATTTCATTTGAAGCACGAAAATATCTCTGTTGTTAAGCCAGGCACGGCAAAACTGTTGGGACAGAAGTTTTTTTTGGACAATAGGGGCCAGCTGATTGTACAAATAACTGTGATCGTGTGGTCAATTTTCAAGGTAATTTGAATTTTAAAGTCAGTCTTAATTTAAATGAGAGCTCTATTTTTACACGGGATTAGGAAAGAGCGGGGATTTAACGTCTGAAAATATATCTTTTACGGTCAACCTCAGATATTGTAGCTTTGTACACTCTCACACCTCGGACACTGTCATCAGCTGTTTCGCGGCCACTGTAAGAATTAGGTGATTAATTAGAACTTCACGCCTTTGTAAAATTAGAAAAAAAGTTTTATCATTAGTATACTATCAGGGGCACCTACAGAAATCGTATTGATAGGGTCCTGTACCTCGACGCTGATTGGTTGAGCGGTAAGCCCACTTGAGCTTACAGTGTCTGATCCGCCCGATCCCGATGAGTGAGATTGTCCGAGGTTCGACGTTACTTTGTTATTGTGACCTTCGGAAGTTCAAGGTTAAATTTTGTGGAATCTTCCAGCCTTTTGAGGATTTCTTGGGTTTATATGAGGATTTTGTTGTGCTTGTTTACCGTGAGTCCACCTGCTTCAAGGTTAAAATGGTCTAGGTCCTTGGCAACCAAGCCTACGCAAACATTCGTTCGACCATAAATCCTCAACAGTTCAAAGCTTTTGGACGATTTTCTAACATTAAACCTTGAACTTCTGTAGTTCACTCTAGCAAATTAAAAAATATCTTTTCGGAGGTATAATTGCCTGCTATCTCCGAAACCGGTTCCAAAAATAGGGGTTCCTATTTAAGAAAATGACTTTGACGTTTGACTGTCCTTGAAAACTGATTCTTAAATCCTAATTATTAGTACAGTTAGAAGTACCTCATTGGCCTGAAAAACTTTTTGCGAAACAATTTGTTCCTATCTGGTTTACCAACAGAGATGTTAGGGTGCGTCAGTTAAAATGACCCATCTGTATTTTCAGATTTAAAAAATTTCTTTCCATTAGATTTTTACGGATCCTTATGAATTCAACCCGTAATGCCTTGTTCACTATCATCCAAAATTTGGGTGAAAGTGAACTAAATCAAAAACTTGGAAAAGCTTCGGACACGAAGCTTTTTCAAATAACATCAATCTCTCCGATATATTTTAGGTGTCTCTTTTCTTAAGTTTCGTCAAAGGAAACATAGAGCGCATGTATTCCTTTCAACAGTTTTAACACCATTATATATCTCTAGAATGTTATCTTGGAAGTCACAGGGCTATTCACAAGGCTATATTGTGCTTACGGAATTTTAGGATAATGACAAAGACAATAGTCAGACAGTTACCGTCTTTCCTAAATATCTTTTCAATAACGGCACTATAGTCATCATTTGATTGTTTATTTGTTAGCCATTTCTTTCGAAAATAGACCAATCTAGGGAAGCCTATCTGTTTGCTGTCTAGCAGAGTTATTTCATCCGATATTAGCGGTAGCTGAATTTGACAATGCTTCCCGATATTGTTGATTGGAGAACAGGTTAACAGGCGGAATTTTCTACTATGGTTATTTTATGTCTGATCATTTTGAGAGTAGTAACTCCACAATTTTCGAGAGTAAAGTACTTTTTTACTTTGTCGTGAAATTCTTGAAAATTGACAGTTGTGCAGATCTGTGATCTGTGATCAGTAAATTAAGTTTGTTCACAGTTCTCAGTTTATTTAGGTTGAACAATTTCTTTCCATTTGCACTTGCAATATCAGTGGTTACAATTTCATAACTTTTTTCGAAGCGCTACATTTTACCTAACCATTTACAGCATGTGCCAAGTAAACCTATGTGTTTCTCAAGAATGCCATCTATGAGGATGGTTGTAGTTCAGTCACATATCCCTTGAATGTTGTATGGATTTCAATGTTTCATATCCTGGATGATTTGCATTCGTCTTGTGAAAAACTTTAGGATGTAAATTTGAATAGTTTTCACTTTTAAATACTTTTCTCTAATGACATTAGTCATGATATTTTAGAAGTTTATTTTTTATTTAGTTTATTTTTATTTTTGCTTCGATTTGTTTCAACTGTCTAGTCATTTTTTGACACCGTTATTTTCAAAGTATTGGAAACTTGATTCGCTATATAAGCTTTTGCTTCTGCCTGATCCTTTTTTAGACTTGTGATTGTCGTCCAGCTACTTCTTGTTGACTTTGAATTAAATTTGTTGACTCCCTAGACAGGCTTCTTTGATAACAAGCTCATGTCTTTTCACATTCAACTCCTTGATTTTTTTCTGAAATAACCGTAGTAAGTATATTTCCGTTTTTTTTGCAGTATGCTAATATTCATTTATAATCAAAGAGGCCTGTTTCCGCGCTTGGACTTCAAATAATATTTCACCTTCAAATAAATGAAATAGTTTTTTTTATTTCGAACTGTTATAGAAGTAATTTAGTTATTGTTATGTATAATATTTTTTCATAATTTGGCATTAAATAGGACTAAAGTTTGCCAGAGTTTTATTCTGGTCATAAAACCTCACAAATATTGTCCCATATATAAGCAGGAAAGACAAAAACAATCAAGTAATATTTATTCATGTTCCACTTTATTCTAGACATTTTAGAAACATATAGGCATAATATTCTAGATTTGACAATGAGTAAAGCATACATTTTGAAATGGCTAGTCGAACTTTATCTTGATTTGGCGATGAGTGAAACATGCAGTAATGATTATTTGTTGCTTCTGCAACATTTTATATAATTTACGTGAGGAAATTATTATGAAGAATATATTCAAAACACTAAAAATCCAGAACATGTTATGGTTTGTCTACTATGAAATGTGATGAAATTGACACCATATTTTCATCGAATATCCTTTCAATCGTAGAGGTTTTGTTTAAAAATAAAATAATTTTATTTTTTTGTGAGATCCTTATGAACAAATCATATTTTTTTAAACGAAGCCACTATAAATCTTCGGATTTCACCTCGTAGGGTTTACTATATAGCAGTTCTAACCACCTTCTAACACCTTTTCATAATGAATATATTTTCTATCAGTCTTTATAATACGTAATTACTATCAAACTGGAAGACTAATTATTATTATTATTAATACATTTGCTTTTCCTGTGAAGATTTTTAAAAATCCCCATTGGTGAATCATTCAATATTTCAAATGATTTAAGGGAATTTACAGCACCTTTAATTAGAATAAAGGTTTTATGGAATTTTACGCCTTTCAAATGATTTCAATAGATCTCCAGAAAACTTAAGGGAATGAATTTATTCCATTGGATTGGTTTACTTAAATGAGGAGCGAGTAGCGATTAGGTTAATCTACGAACCAGTTCTCAAAATCTTAACATTATTTGAACCTAAACTATCAGTTTATTTTGAAAGGACTTTTCAGTATTTGTGCAAATTTCTGAGTGCTTCAAGGATTTCCAGAAATATCTACAACTTTAAATACCCGTGAAAGATTTTAGTAGATTTGAAAATGTTTCCAAAGGCATTAATGAATTAAAATGTTTTCAAGGAATGCCAAAGAGCCTTGTAGGGTCTCCGAAGATTTCGAATAATTCTAAAGCTTAACAAAGATTTAATATGATTTGATTTTGTTCTAATACCTTCAACATGCACAATGATTTCTTATGATATAATGATTTTTTGGAGTAAATAAATATTTGACCCTTATAAATGAAGGTAAACATCGTCTTGATTTTTTTCGCATTTCGACCTTCCTAAGCCGAAAGTTATATAAAGTATATACGCAGTTAAAAATATTATGTATAATTAGGATTTGAACCCTAAATAATTCAGATAAAATAATTTATAATTTACATTCTGCTTTTAAAATGTACTCTATTTAATCTAGAGCTTAAAACGTAAAACCTCAAAATCGGTCATAATGATGAGCTCCATTTATTGGACTGTAATTTGAATCGGAGCATATATTTTACTTTTATAATTACATTAAGTAAGTTTAAGTAGTCTGATAAAACTTGGTATATATAGCAGTGGACATAATTAGAATCCTCAGCAGCAGATTACTAAATTTTTATAGAAGAAATGAAGATAGCTACCTACATTCAGATTTTTACATTTGCTGTTTACTTGGATTTTGCTAGTAAGTGTAATTATATTTTCATACGTCGGGGTGGCCCGAGAAAAGCTTATTTTTTAGGCTTGCGACTTTGATCATGAAAGTTTTACTTTGCCTTGGTTCTTGTCAGGGTTTTAGGAAATATATTTTTTTTATTTTTTAAATGCAAACTCCAGTCGAAACAGCACTCTGCAGCTACTTTGATCCTTTAGAGCCTACATTTTTATATATCAAGACCCTACTTTGACACTGTTCAACGTCCCCTTCAATACTGCCCTACTTTGAATCTTTTTGGCCTAAAATCTTCGAACTTCGTGAAAATAAAGTAAAAAGTATTTTTTATTCAGGTTAATTGAACTCATTCATCATCTTAATGACTGTAGGAACACTCAATTCTCAAAAATATATAATTCAACATTTAACCTAATTTTCATTAATTATTTAAATATACAAAATACTTCTTGACAATGCTGAATCACAGTCAAATATTTTCTCTTAAGTGAAAATGCAGAAAATTTGTATGATAATAATATTCATCATAGAGTATTACTAAATATTGTCGATTAGTAAGTCATTATAAACATTTTCATCAATAATAAATAAAAATTTTTTTATTCAACAATCATGCAGGTGATTGAAAATCACAAAAAATTATAAGAGTAAAATATTTTCTGTCCCTAACAGCACAAAATTATGAACGAAATACAAAATTTGACAAATATATTGAAATATATTTTTAATAATTATAATTAAATGTACTGCTTGTCATTAAATTTGTATTAGAGTAATACGGTTAATTTATCTGCAACATTATTTCATGGCGACCACTTGATTTAGGAGGAAAAATCGTTTCTTTTCATGACAAAATGCTTACTGTATTAATTTTTTATAATATTTTTCGAAGAATAAGAACAACCAAATTTATGAAAAATAAGTGACTCCTTATATCGAATTTTGGGCAACGAGACAATTGGCTATAGAATCAGTACTTTTATTTAAATAAAAAATATATTTCCTCATGAATATTAGGTTGAATATTGAACCAAATATTTGTATTTTTTACTGTAATTGGATAAATGATGATGCTGAATGCCTTTTTTTAAATCTTTGCTTAATAAAGAGGTAAAAGGATATTGCTATTAAAATCACCAAGTATGAAATTGTATTTGTTTCAGTAATAAATAACATACAATGAAATTGATATTTTTAGAGTGGGACGATGGTCGTGGGGCCTAAGGCGTAGGCTTTGGACCCACTCTGTCGGCCTGCGGGTTCGATTCCCGCCTCGCACTCTGGAAGAGCCCCGGTGGCCCATGCGGTGAAAACTAGCATAGCAAGGGAGTTGTTCACATCCGGAGAGTCGTGGGATCGGTACCTCTAGAGAAAAAGGTTCTC
>JAWWLR010000054.1:66820575-66831009 GCA_035041075.1 Acraspis erinacei | reverse complement strand
AGTTCTTGGAAGGCTATCTCTGGACAAGAATTTTTCAGAGTTCAACTGTATAAGAGATGGTCTTATGAATGACCTCATGAATTTCACTAGACACAAGTTTAAAGAAGAATCTAGGATTAAATCTTCCTTGAATTCTTGGATATAACTTTCGAAAATTCAACATTGACAAGAATTTCAACTTTAGTAAAAATAGTTTCACCCCTTCGGGAATACACATATTAATTCGATCACGGATCAAACGCTTCTCATCGATGACTGAACGCTGTTCAGACTGTAGCGAACCTTTGAACCTACCGCTAAGCCCTCAAACTGTATGATCAGTGCCTAATAGACCTCCTACTTTCGAAATTTCTTGACAAAATTTCTCGATCCAACAATTTTTGGGAGGTCCAATTTTGTCCATTGTTTTCACCGAATGTTATTTTCGAGCCAGATCAACATAAAGAATACAAAATCCTTTTAGATATGTCTAAAATATTTTTCCAACAACCACACAGGTAAGGCTTTGAAGTGCTTCAACCGATCGACTGATTAGAGAATTCAGACAAAATTTTGGGAATATATATTCTGTCTTTTCTCTATTACTTCCGAAAAATATACATTTGTATTTCGTCTTTCAGAGTTAAGTTCTAATTTTCCTGAAACGTCTTCTCCACCTGTGAGGTCCAGGCCCAGGTCTTCTTCTGCCAGAAATTCTTCTCGAGCAAATTCTGCCTCTTCAAGGCCTTCTGCTGAGAAGTGCATAGTTCAACCCGCCAGGCTACCTTCTTCTAACGGGCGTGGAAGTAGCATGGATAAACTTCCATTTATTCCGCTTACTTCCAAAACAAATCAGCATTGGATATTCCAACTTCAGAGGTACACTTTTCCTCCAGATAACAAACTGAAGCTAAGGACAGGCAAGGTTACCTTTGAGCCTTTGCCAGACCAAGAACATATTGTCATATCAACATTCGATGGTGATGTATTTGCAATATTGGAGGGTGCTGATTTTGTCGCTGGTATTTACATTTATTACCGTCACTACAATAGGCGGATAACAATAAACGTGTGGAGCCGCGAAATTACTTTATTGACCAAAGAAGAAGTCGCTGAAACTCCCGTAGGTCCTAAGCGTCCAATCCACACATATTTTCGAGTAAAGGTGTTAAAGGAATGGTAGACCGAAATTCTTCATATTATTCATTCAATAATAAAATTTAGAGCCTAAATTTAACTTGTTTGTCATACGAAGTCGTATCCAAATGGGGAAAGTATCTTGTAATCAGAGTTGATAATAAAAAGGCAGTCTAGTATGGTTCCCAAGGCTTCAGTCTTCCGAAAATGTTCTAGCTAGTATTTGCTCCATGCATGTTCATTCGCTGTCATCCGTGTATGATTATAGCCGCGTCAACCTCATCTTAAATTCCCAACAAATGTATTTTAGTACAAAATTAGCATGGCTTTACAATTATTTAAAGATATTCATTTTTAGAGCTCGCTAAGATGCTTTTTAAAAAAACTTTGTAATTGAATGTGTATCCTCTTCTACTCATCAATGGATGTAACCGTGGACGTGTAACCATCCTTTCAACTTTAATTATAACAATATCACAATTTTAGCGAGAGAGAATATATTTTTTTTAACTTTATCCTACCGGTGGGCCTTTATTGTCTTACCAGTATTGTCAACTGGAGGTATAGAACAGCAGTCAGACGATTAAAAACCTCTAATCCCATATTCATCGCTTATGTATTGACTTTGCAGCTCTGAGTGCTGCCACGCGTCCACCGAACAGTTAAACTTTATTTAGACTTTTATCAACTTTGACCTCTTAAATATTACTTCATCAAAAATGATTGAATTCTACATAAACAAGTTTTTAATTATTTAGTAGTATATTTGTTAAAATATGTCAAACTTTCATTTTTCAAAGTCGGAATTCATGAAACATGGTTTTTTCTTTTTAAGATAACAGAAAATATTGTGTAATGGATTTGGCTCGCTATTGATATTGAATTCAAGGCCAAGGGTTTCAGCAGCCTCCTCCGCTTCTTGGAACGTTCCTTTGCCCACTTCTTCGTTTTTCTCGACAATTTTAAGAAGAGTCCATTTGTGAAGATACGTGCTGCAGACAGAATAATCCTGTTGTGAAGAACTTCAAGGTGAGGTATTCCGCGACCACCTTAAAGTTATAAGATGCGAATTCGCCGAACAAACGAATTTAGATCAATAATTCTGTGCTTGTTTATACTTCATCGTCAAGAGACATTGAGTGGATCAAATCCGTCATATAACATGTCTTTATTCATATCGCAGAACATTGTAAATGCATGTTGCGGATTGAATGCATCTTTGTGGCACTTTTAAGTACACATAAGTCTCTCCAGCGCTAAGATATCGTATAACGCTTCTACGGATGAGATTAAGCCCTTCGGGGATGTCATTCAGTTCTTCCTTACCCCATTCAAAGCTCTTTTGTCGCAGAAGTACTCTTCTGAATGGCGATGTGCGAGAGATAGTGGCAATAATGCGAGGAAAAAGAAGATAGGGCTCATGTTTTAACGCTGAGACATCTCTCTGAAAGGTGATGTTGTTAGTTGTCTGACGATGTTTTCCAGTTAAGATAGTCAATCGGATTTTCCTAAGCGGCAAGAATCGCTGAATGCGCCTCATGATGTGCGGATGAACCTTAAAGTTTTCGAACAGACAGCTAATAAGTCTCTGGGATGCTAAATCGAAAGCTTTTCGATAATCAATCTAGGTCATCGATATATTGCGCTGGCAGGATACTGCACATTTTCAGACACATATATTGATGAGCAGGTTCCAACAACATCCTGCTGCTCCCTTCATTGATCCGCGTTTTCAATATATGGCTCGCAACATAGGTAATACAGTAATTTCTTAATGCTAAATTAGAATTTGGACTAACAGATGAAAATAATTGCAATTTTTATGGAAAAAACGTTATTAATTCTGACTTCAGAAGAAAAAGATTTTTTCTTTAATTTCGCATTGTAAATGTTTCAAAATGTAAAAAAAATGGAATTAAAAGTTTTAGTTTTAAGCAAAAAATATTAGTTTTAAATTTATGATATAACATTTATCAGGGCAGCAATTAATTATTCTTAGGGAGCTTCCATTAAGGATATCACAGTTTTACAGGGGATGGGTAGCTGATCTATGAGACTCTGTGACATCCTTCCTGGAAGCTCCCTTAATTCATTTTTGGTAATTTCAGTGATTTTTTATTTGAATTCACATTGTCCGAAATAAAAGAAAATAATTTTAAAACTCGACAGCAGGGACGAAGTTTATCTCTCCAAAATCTTACTTTCGTATTATGAAAATTCGATTTGGGAATTTCTCAAACATTATTTGTCAGAAATACTCAATCTGAATATTTAGGTAATTCAAAATCGAGGCGCTAACTGTAAACAATCGAGCTGTTATTCTTACGAAAAATGTAAATAAATGTGTGATACAATCCTTCATTATCAAATGAATTTTTCATATCACGGTGATAACGGAAAACAAACATGGTTTCTGCCTGCTTGTGATAAAAAGATACGTCAAGAACTTGAAATTAATTACCTGAGAACTTATGAGGATTTTAGACTTTATTCTAACGAATGAAATTATGTATTTTTTCGTTAACTTGGATTGATTTTTTAATTTTAAAAACATAGATAAGGTATATAATAAACATCCGATATGGTCTTAATTTATTAATTAGCTCCCTTTTAGCTTACTTTACAATTTTAAATACGCCTAAGCTGCTAAATAATGAATAATATTAAACTATTCACACAAACGTAAACAATACAAATATTGTTAATAGTATATAACATCGAACTTACGGGCGCATGAATTTAAAACAAAGATAACAAAATTGATAATAAGAATTTGTTAAAAATGACATAATTCACGTTTTTCTTGGAGCGCAATTTATTTTAAAAACAAATAACTTTAAACAAATTTTCTTTATTTTAAACTGTGATGTCTAACGGAACATTTTAATATGGATATGGACAATGTACATATAAAAATATTTTAAAGACTCATTTATGAAATACAAATATCTCACAAGGAGAGACTGATGACATATTTAATTTTAATGAGATAAGAAACACAGTGTGTATTACGCATTAGATATAAATATTTTAAACAGCTCCGAAATATTTTTAAACGCGATTAAAATCCTATTAAATAATTTAAAAAATCTTGTATTCTATTGCAAACAGCAAATATTCATTTAGGCACACGAAAAAATAAGAAGAAAATCTATGAACATACAATTAATTTTCATTATGTTATTCCTATTCATATGGATATCAGGAGATAATTTTTAACCATACATCTATAACAAATATAGAAATTTATTTACGGTCGGGAATGAATCTTCAGTCTTTTCTCTCACATTTCCGAAAAATAGACACCCCTATTTCTTGTTTTAGAGTTAAGCTCGCAGTTTGGATGGTTATCTGATGGCGCCCCTATTCCTGGTGATCCTCGTAACAGAACTTCTAATTTTCCTAAAACCTCTCTTCCTCCTATGAGGTTCCGGTCCAGATCTCCTCCTGCCACAGATTATTCTCGAGCTAGGTCTTCTCCTTCGACAGCTCCAGCTGGCAGGTGCTCAGTTCAACCCACCATGCTACCTTTTTCTGACGGTCATGGAAGTAGTCTTGGTAAACTTCCATTTATTCGGCTTACTTCCAAAACAAATCCACTACGGATATTGAAAATTCAGAAATATACTTTTCCGGCCGATAACCAGCTCAAACTAAGAAGAGGCCGTGATACCTTTGTGCCTATAACAATCCCAGAACAAATTGTCATATCAACATCCGGCGGTGACGCCTTTGCAATATTGGAGAGCACTATCTTTCTTGCTGGAATGTGTAGACTTTACGATACACATTATAAGCGGGTGAAAATAAACATACGGAGCAGCATAGTTACCTCTTTGCAAGTGAAGAAATCGATGACACTCCAGTGGGTTCCAGACAGCCAATTCGAACACATTTTAGATTGAAGGTGATAACAAAATTGTAGTCAAAAATCCTTTACAGTTCTAATTCGATAAATAAATGCATTCCAAAAATATTGCTGTTTTGATCAAACAAATAATATATTTTTGAATATTCTTGTATACACTGGAGATTATAAATATGCTTGTATCGAAACATAGATCTTCATGCCACCTATATAAAATAAATGAGCGACGTTGTACGTCTAGACAGTGAAGCTGTTTGTTGATACACGATAATCTACATATGAGATGGTAAATCTATTTTTGTAAAGAAGCATCAGTTCCCTTATGGATCTCAGTATGTATAAAGGGACTTTTAATCTGTCCAGCAGACAGATGCTAAGTCTATGAGCGGGTTGAATCGAAACAAAAATTTCAGTCAAACCAGGCTATCCACAGGGCGTGATGCTGAGCTGCTGCGTCTTCACAGACACGCATGTCTTTCCGCAAGCTCATTGGGCAGCTTGCGGAAGTTTTCTGCCAGTCACATTATTCTTGTAGCTCCGTCTACACCGGACCAATTTTTCTAACAATCCTGTCAATTTAGATAGTTGTAAAAATCTCATACAGCATGTTCCGACGAGTGATTGGCCTTTAGTTCGCCTATGTCTTTTCGTGCACCTTAAGAATTTCTTTATCTCTTCGGCAGTAACTGATGGAAATTTCTCCTTAGATCTTATAAGGTTGTCGCAAAACTTCTTCAATTGGATGATATCCTCAGTCTTTTTGTTTAATTACCGCATGGGATCATGCAAACCTCTCTTCAAAAAATTTTATATTATCATACCAGGATTTTTTTAAAAAAAACAGGAAAATCCCTGAAAAAGTGCAAGAGGACAGCGAGAAACCGTTGAATCTCCTTGGCCGCCCCTCTCCCCTTGCGTGAACTATATTATATCGTCAATCACACACTGAAAACGGTAGTCATTTTTCTGTGTATCTTATCTTCTTGATCAGTTCATGCAAGCGTATTTTGGTCTTTGGATCCATCTTCAGTTTTAAAATTCGATTTGCATCAGCTAAATTTCTCGTGCAACCACAAACTAAAAAATTGTTGGATCTAATGTGGGACTCCCCTGAGATATCCGCACGAATATAGGCATCCAGTTTAGACAGATCTTGGGGTTTAGGAGCAACCTGCATCTTAATGTTATTTCCTCCTTTTCCTGAAATCAATATCTTCTCTCAGGGGATGCCTTCTCCTTAAAATCGATCTTCATTTTTCTTATTTCTCCTTTTTTTCGTCTTGCTCATGTAGCCCCTATATAAATTCTTTGCGTTTATCTCCAATTTCGAGCGGTAGGTATCTGGATTTGTCGAATACCACAAACTGTTCGTAGGCACCAGAGAAACTATGCGATTATAGATAATGCTTTGATTTAAGCAACACCGCCAGTCATCCTTGAATTAATTCGTCCACTCAATGTGAGCGTTCTGAAAGTTTTCCATCATGTTTTCATCTGAATTCTTTTCAGCTTCCTGAACTCTTAGGTGATCGGCACTATTTGCCGATCGCTGGGATCGTTCTGAACTGCATCTAAAACTTTTACGTGATTTTGTAGTGTCATTGTTGTACCCGCGAGCGGTCAAAAAAGGGTTTCCTTTTCGATTTTAAGTTTTATTTTAATCACTATGCAAATTTTTAAATTCGGTTTGAATACTTATATATTTGAGCAGATTCTAAAAAACTACTTGTATTCACTACCATCGATCTAAATCTAATGTATCTTTTTTAATTTCAAAATGTAGATCTACTTTTATAAATTACATTAGTGTAGCTCCATTTTATAGGAATTTTCTTTAATTCTCTTGAATTCTCTTAAATTCTTTTAAATTTACTGTAATATTATTGTAATTATTGGTATATTTTGGATTTTCATAGTTTTTTTTATTTCATTTGAGTTTCTTGAAAATCAAAGCTTAATCATTTATAAGCTTTTCTTAAGTTTTTTATATTTCTTTAATTTTTTTTTGGTTTTTTCTAAATTTTTCAATTTAACCTGATTTCTGCCCAATCATTTGCAGTCCTCTAATTTCAGTCAAAGGTTCTTCAGGCCTTGCTTCTTTCTATTTTTATTTTGTAAATTCACCCGAAAGTATTTTCGAATCACTTTAAATTATTAGGCATTTTATTAAATTTTGATAAGCCCCTTGAATTTATCTCGTTTCATTATTCTTATTTTTTTCTCTCAGCTCCCTCGAATTTTTGTAACAATTTTTTTTAAACTGCAGAATACCTTCTGCAAGCTGTTCACGTCATTAGCAAATATTTTAAGGATATAATTGACGAAATACAAATATCTCACAAGCACATGCTGTTGGCATATATAATTCGTGAGATAAGAAATATTGCATATATTATACATTCTATAATAAAATAAAACGACCGATGAATTCTTAATTATAATCTTACACATTTCTTGTTTAAAAGATTGATTCATTTTTCATCTCGTAATGAAAATGAGAAATTTTTTTCCCCTGGTCTTCTCATTGGTGTCTATTCTTATTTCTATTGGTAAATATAATAATATCATATATTATAGTTTTTCTCTGATTTTTATAAATTTAAAAAATATTTTTGCAACGCTGTATTGATTCATAAAATAATAATTGCATTCAGACCTGCATTTAGTTTCGGTTTTGGTACTGGCGGTGACATAAAACTCGAGCTCTCAGTAAACGGCGTATGAACTTTTTCCGGCGGATTTTACTGCATTGTAAGAAAAATGTTCCGTATTGTTTTTACCATAGGAAGACAATGGTAAAATAGAAGGAGAACTTTCTCTTAAATGATTGGTTCAGGTACTCTGTGGCTCACATCATTAAAACATTCGAAGATAGAAGCGTTCAATGGACATGTATTTTTTCACAAAAACACCTTTGCAAAACGATTTAAGTGCAAATCACAAACTTTTGCGTAGCGCATATTGCGCATTAGGCAGTTTTATAACCCGACATACGAAGAAGTTATTTAACAGAAAATCAATAACTTTCATAAATATTGGATTAGCTGTGCACGAAAAAGACAGTTTTCAGCATTCTCACGTCAACAATCGACATTTTGTCCTACTGTTGTTTGGCGCGAGCTCGACATTTTGCTTCAAGTGAACTCCCGTAACGTCATGACTAAAGTACACAAGGAAGCCGGTAGGGTACAATGCCTTACCGCATTGTTCCTGTTTCGTCACGCGTGAGTGAGCACCGCTCATGAGCCGTAGTTCCTCTTACAAATCTCTGCAGCACGGCGTCAATTCTCGGTAACATTAAACCGAAAATCACTAAATTTAGGTTTCACTTTATCTCACAAGAACAAACTTAAGACACGTATGGTAATTCATAAGGGAGAAAATATATTATATATTACATGATTTGGTAAAGCACCTGAATAATCGTTCGTATCGCTACTTTTTTCGAACTTTATTTGAGTTGATTAATTTTAGATGTTAATTTTGTGTGTCTACTGGTCTAAATCAATATCATTAAAATACTGATAAATCTTAAGATTGTGAAAAAAATGTCTCTATCTCCGCTGGGATCTGAAACCCGGACCTTTAGATCCCAGTGGAGATAGATACATTTTTTCACAATCTTAAGATTTCTCAATAATTTAATAATATTGATATTAATATATTGATTCGGTGTAAAAATATGCCTATTGCGAAGGAATTTCTTGAGATACAAGACATAATGTTTGTATAACAGATGGACAATAAAACGAAGAATAAACTGAATTATGTTTTTAAAGGTCAAGAATATTCAAGAAATTAATTTCAAGATTTTGAACTCATTACTGGATTATCAAGATGGGGAGAACTGGAAAAACGGTCACTTTTATGCTTGTGGTTAATCCCTAAGTCGAGGGAGAGTTGGAACAGGGATAGATTTTGTACTCATTCCTGTAAAATAGCTATTTTAAAAATTTATTCTCCTGAATTTCATATTTTGACGGAAATAATATTTTCGTTTAAAACGAATTTTTATTGGATACCAAAAATATACAGGTATTTTCCAAAAAAATTTCTTAGAAAAGTAAGCCTGTTTAAAAAAACCAAAATGTTACAACTTATTCATAATTTAAAAAAAGCCAACTCTTGTATAAAATATTATCAAAATTATTCAAATTATACTTATTTACTAAAGATTGTAAATGTATGATGTAACGGATCAAAATTATCTCAAAAACAACACGGCTGATAAGATTTAATCAGAAATTCGTGGACATTTAAGATTTTAAATAGCGTGAACGCGTAAATGATAAAGGAATTCGGGAAAATCTTTGGAAATATGCATTCTATCCTCTCTTTGACAGTTTAGAAAAATTGAATCATCTGTTTCTTATTGCAGAGTTAAGTTCACAATCTGAGTCTTCATCTAGCAACTCGAATATATGTCGTGTTGCTCGTAACAAAACTCTGTATTCTCCTGTAAGGTTCAGGACAAGCTCTCCTGTCAGGAATCCTCCTACCGAGTTTTCTACCAATTTTGATCCTGCCGGATTCCATTATGCTGGACTTCCTCCTGCAGAATATGATCCTGCATGGTTTCCTCCTTCCGAGTTTGATCTGGGCGGATCTGATCCTCCCGAGTTATATATTAGTGAGCCTCAACATACCTCGCCATTTGCTCCGGCTAGTTCTTCTTCTTCAAGGGCTTCTCCACCTAACAGGTGCATGATTCCACCCACTGTTCTTCCTTCTCGTGGCGGATACGGATATAGTCTCAATCAACTTCGATTTATTCGGCTTACTTCCAAAAGGAATCCACGCCGGATATTTGAACTACAGAGATACACTTTTCCTGTCGATAAACAACTCAAGCTAAGAACAGGCCGGGATAACTTTGTACCTATGACAACCCAAGAACAAATTATTATATTAATATCCGATGGCGACGCCTTCGCAGTATTGGAGAGCACTAAATTTCTTGCTGGAATATATAGACTTTACACTGGACATTATAGAAGGGTTAAAATTAACACAGAAAGGAGTGAGGTTACCTTATTGACCGAAGAAGAAATCAACGAAACTCCAGTAGGTTCCAAACGCCCAATAAAAACTTATTTTCGGGTAAAGCTGATGAAATAATAATACTGCAATCCTTAGCACTACTATTACAATAAAAATGTAAAACCTAAATATAAAAGTGTTTGTAGTTCAAAATCCGATTAAAATGTTGAAAGTAAACAAAAGAATTGTAATTATTTATCTGTAGTAATTTTTGTACATGCGTAAGATGCTTAGTAAAATGAAGTAGTTATCGTTACCGTTACTTCATGAAAAATGTAACTAGTTATACCGCTGTCATTACGCTTTAAAATATAACATTCTTTAATTTATTTTTTACTCACTTTTTTATTAGGGAAATGTACAATGAACATATATATATATATATATATATATATATATATATATAACAT
>JAWWLR010000054.1:66787613-66803079 GCA_035041075.1 Acraspis erinacei | reverse complement strand
GGTTCGGAACCCACCTTAAACTGTAGGTCCCCCTCCCACCACCAAGAAAGTGTGTGGAGGGTGTGTAAAGGAATAGCCAAGAAGGTGCAAGAAAAATGTAAACCCTTAGGGGACACATTAGAAGCTTCTTCCAGCAACGTTTTATAGTTCTCGAGCGTCCAATCATTCGCCAATTCGCGAGATAGCGTTTCTTTATTTACGAAAATATTTTTACTTTATTATTAGGAAAAAAATATAATATACGCGATACTTTAACCAACCCTTTATATTGGAGGTGTACGTAAATAATAAATATATGCTAATATAAGCGATTAAAGTTCGTTGAATAATTTTTAATTTAGCCTGAATTCTTTTATATTCCCTGGCCGTAAAATACGTTGAATTCAACGAATACTTTTTTCTTTTCCAATTTTTTTTTATTCACCCTGAATCAATCACCAAAGTACTTCTGTCGATGCTTTGACCTTTGGTTTTAAAAATTCTGGACCCAAGTGTGTAGAATATAAAAAGACCGAGCGCATCAATCTATTTTAATTTTTTCTTAATATAATTTTATTTAATCTATTTAAAGTGTATAAATCTATTTTACATGACGCATATTGCGTCAAAAACTACTAACTGGTTTAAACTTAAAAGATACATTCAACAAAGATATCGACTACATTTTCAAGTGGTTTAAAATAATGACTTATGAAAGCCGAAATTCTCACAAGGACAAACTCTAACCATATATGAGTCATGAGATAAGATATATAGCGTATAATGTACATTATATAATACAAACAAGCGCAAAACCCATCATTAGTGACACTCCTAACCAAATTTTTCTTTTAAAAAGCCATCATTTTTTCTTCAGAAAAAAATAAGGATCCCATTTACGCTCGTCCTTTCATTGGCGGTTATTCTCAATTCTATTGATAAATACTCCTATAATGATTTTCTTTATTTTTCACTGATATTTTTTAGGTTTTCGCAAATAAAGCAAATATTTAATCCTAAATATTTCGAATGAAACCAGAATGTGGGTATTCTCAAGAATGTTTTTCAAAACGGTTTCCTAAGGATAATAAATATTATTTATACTGTTCAAACTAAATTTGATAATTGTGGCTTCACGATTTTGGACATGTAATGGAAAAAATTCGACGTTTAATAATGTATTATTCAAATTGCGATGCTCTCAAAGCTTAAAACACCTTTTACTGAAAGGATGATAGCCTATCACGTTTTTTTGCGGATACTTATTACGAGACAACACCGAAATAATTATTCTTATTTTAATTTTAAAAAGGAAAAAACGAGAAAAACGCATTTGTTTAGAAGAAAAAAACGAAAATAAGAATAGAAATTAAATAAAAGTTTGACTCTTGATGAATATAAACATGAGCTTTAATTGTTCGCTAGACCAAAGAAAACAACACAAGTTCCTTTTAATGCTTTATAAGATAAAACTTAAATTCGCACAAGGTTTATATTTTAAATTGCGTTCATCCTGCGACTGATTGCGGGATCCATATAACACTTTGAAAACTCGCATGGTTTGTTGTCTCTCATAGTTTTGTATAATATATTCCTTTGTTTCTGGTTGCAGACTTAAGTTTCCAGTTTGCATGTTTGCCTAATAGCGCCCCTATTCCTGGCGTTCCTCGTAGCGGAACATATTATTTTTCTAAAAGATTAAAAGTCCAGTTCTGCTTCGACCAGACATCCATCTGCCCGATCTAATACTGCCGAGTTTGCTGTTTCTAAGTTTCATCATAACAGACCTAGTCTATAGCTAGGTCGTCTTCTTCAAGACCTTCTTGTTCTACCAGAAGCAGGGTTCCACCCATCATTCTTCCTTCTTCGAACGGACATGGAATTAGTCTTGATCAACTTGCATTTATACGGCTCACTTCCGAAAGGAATTCACCTTGGATATTCCAACTTCAAAGATACACTTTACCTTATGACAAGAAAATAAAATTCGGAACAGGCCGTAATACCTTCGAGCCTATGGCAAGCCAAGACCAATTTGTTATATAGTGTAGCCGCTAGAAAGAGTGCTTTATAAGCTTTATAAGCTTACCAGCTTTATTCTAAAGATTCGTAAATAATTAATATACAAACGGGTCAACGGAGTAAAGCATGAGATTCTTGTTTAAAGAACGAAAATTTGATCAAAAATACCTAATCTAGCTCTACATACAGATACCTATTTTCTAGCTACGTTTTTTATACGGTAATTCTTTGGTTATTAGTGAGTTTAAGGATTTTCTATAAGAAATTAAACTATATCCAACCTTACAATAATACGTTTGATTAAAATCTCCTATTCTGTAATTTGTTATACAACCCTATCTAAACCTCAACTTATTAGATTAAAGTCTCAAAAATACACAGTTTATATTTAACAGGTCATTGACCTCACAATTTCTATCTAATCCCTTTTGCCATACAAGAATTTCTAAAATTGGAACATAAGATAAACGCTTAGGATTATAGGCCTGATGGCCCTATTATCTCGATAATGGTACAGTAGTCCTTTGGGTAATTAGGCAAAATGAGGTGTCACTATAAAGGGGTGATACACCTGACACGAAGGTAGCTGACCTGAGTCGAGGCGCTCTCGGACTCCAAGTGCACGAAGAATACAAGAGGTATCGGAGACGCTCTTCTAAGAGAGAGAGAAAGAGATTTTCTCAAGGCTTATATTTATTTTCAGATTTCACAAATAGTCCCTTTTCCGAGGGCTAGAATATTCCCGACGCCGTAATTTTATTGCCTTTTGACCAAGCTTAGCCGCTTTTTGAACAGGTTGCACACGAATTTACGAGGGTCTTCTCCTAAGAAGCTAAGATGCTCAAAAGGTCGTAATTTTTCTACTGCCTAACTTCTTGGCCCCGGGTACAAGAAATTTATCTTGGCCTTGACGTCTGGAATCGCATTCAAAAATTTTACTATTTAAAATTATGGCCTTTTATTGCCTTCAAATATTCGGCTCTCTTGACAAATGTTTTTCGTAACTCAAAGAGATTTTTCCTCACAACATCTTGACTAAAATTTATCGTCAAAAAAATCAATTTAAAATTCTTTATTAAAATCGCCTTGGCAAAATCGCACGCAGTCTTGGATTGTACGAGACAAACACAGCGAGAGCTCTGGTTTAAGGAAAGAACCTTCTACCGACTGGTTTCAGACGAATTGACGCCTGTCCACTCTTCAAAGTAGCTGACTTTTCTTCAAAGTAGTGAAGATGGAATTTCTCCCAAAGTCACTACGTTAAAGTCTTAGAAGAGATAAAAGACCCTCTTCTAAGAAAGCCCTGCGAGTCGCCTCGCCCACCCCAACTGTCGTTTTAGGGCGGATTGGCCCTTTTTATAGGCCATGCCCTTCTCTCTTCTCCCAAGATGCATGGAAAAATGCATAGTGGGAGACCTCAGAGTCTGCGCTTCTCGAATGCTCCTGAGATCATGCAATTTTGTGTGTATCATCCCAGGAGTTTCTACGGTTGCTTGTAGCCAGGCTTAGGGACGTAACCCGCTGGTTACAATATATGAGAGCACTAATTTTCTTGCTGGAATATATATATACATCATAGAAGATTGGCGAAAATCAATATAGAAAGCAGAGAAGTTACCTTATTGACCCAAAAAGAAACTGATGAAATTGCAGGAGGTTCCAAATGCCCAATCAACACATACTTTCGAGTCAAGCACGTAAAGTAATCAGTAATAAGGCGTATCAAAATGTGGAACGTAACATATCCAGAATGTCCTAGCCAGTATTTTTTTAAACGAAAAAAAAATTGTTTTAAATTTTTGAAGGGTAATTATTATATGCTCATAATTATTTACACCTAATAATTTTCAGATATGGGTAATAAGATTTTTAAATAGTTAATCCAGTTTTCTAGCACACAAAACTACAAATAAGGCGTTTTCTGGTGATCAATACTCGGCATGCCAGGATCATCCGAAACAAAAATTTCGGGCGTCAATAGTTAAAGGATCACTTACTCTTGTCTTTGGTTGAAGCATTTAGCGATATTTCAATTTTCGACGAAATGGCGCATGCTCAAACACAATTTTTTTTCTCAAACAAAAAAAAGTCTAGTATTCGCTTTATAAAAAAGAAATAATTGACAAAATTAAAAATCATTCGATCAAGGAAAACAATTTTGTGTTATGAATAACTGGTCAAAATTTGGTAGGGATAGAATAAGCCTTTCTTTAGATAAAAATAATGGACCAAATCAAAATTTCACTTTTCGATCAAATTCTGCGTATTTGAGAAATGTAAAAATTAACAAAAAAGCTGTTACAAAATGTATAATTGGATAGCCTATTGAAACATCTTTCGGCACAGCGTACTCTCTTTGATTTTGAAATTTCTTCGAAGCAACCAACAATACGGAGTCTTCGACCTTCGCAGGTTTTGGATAATTTGCGGTCCGATTTCGATGAAATTTTTACACAATATTTCTAAAATGTTATACTTTCAGAAAATGCAATATAGAAAAATATATTTTTTTGAAATTTTCTAAATTGACTAACATGATCAAATGCAATTGTTTCAACAAAGTTTAAATTGGATAAACTTGTAGGAGATTGAAGACACGAATAGCGTAATATAAAAAAGATTGTCAAATTGGTAACAATAATACTGGACTTTCACAACACGTTTGGAACAATAACCATTTTTTCAATTTTAACGATGATGAAGTTAAAATACTAGGGAGAGAAAATATCTCTTATAAACGGATTTTTATCGAATCTATTTTTATAAAAAAAATGTTTGCTCGTTTGTATTAACTTACAATCTGAAAGATGACATATTAAAAACTATTAGCCTTGCGTTTTAAGTTAATAACTTTCCTTTATCCATTTTGAATTTTTAAACTTCCTGGCGCGCTCGTCAGAGTTACTACACTTTTGTATGGCCATCCTTCTCATTAAAGGGGCTGCTTCTATGTACTTCGTACACTCCCTATGTTTAATGGCTCTTTCTTTTTAAGTTTTAATCAGCTGATTGACTATTATGGTCATTCTTTCTCTTTGTTTTAACTACTTTTTAAAATGATTTGTTGTTAAACATTTTTCTGAAATGTAGTTATTTTATTATCTTAAACTCCGTTACACATTTAGGGTTATAAGAAAATAATTTTAAATTTTTAATTTATAATCTCTGACGTCAATCTTGAAATTTGTTGAAAAATTGTCATTTTATACATTATAGATTTTTTTTTTAAAAACAGGAACTCTTTGATTTCGAGTATTTATAACATTTATATTTCATTTTATACTTACGTTGAAACAAATTTTGGTTTTTAATTGTAAATGAAAGAAAAACTTCGTTTCTATCTACAGCCTTGAGAAAGACACGTCGAAAGGTCGACCTTTAATGTGTATACACTTTTATTCAATTCCTGATAATAAAAGTGCAATTTCGAAAATTAACGAATGATTGAAGTAATGCTTATTTTCTCAACTTTGAGAAATTGTTACATTCTACATAACCTTCGAAGAAAGTTGGATCTTGACACAAGAAATTTTGCAGTTTTTCAATAAGTTCCCTTAAACACATTTTTGTCTCATTGGATTATTTTCTATATAATACACAACCCACACTGCCACATACTCACACCGCATTAGCCGTAAAATACCAGGAAACAAATCTCATCTCTTCCCAAGAAAATTTGCGTAAGACAGATTTCCGGAAACAGAATCTATCAACATTCTTCCTCTGTAGGGAGTTGCAACTTTTCTAAGCTTTCCCATTCTTTTTTGTCGACAATGTACACGCCTAGAGAATCGAAGCTTGATCCAACTCAAGTATTTGGGACGTAGTTTGGTACGAGAACGAGCCCGAGCCTCCCCCTCCCCTCCCAATCCGACTTTACGATTCGTTTTCGGCAGCTAACTGGCTATTAGGAGTTTTTCAGTCAACTGAATTTTGCAGGGTGGCAAGAAAATAAAATGAAGTTCAAGGGAAAATTTTAAATGATTGTATTGTAATGAATTCTAAGCGAAAAAAATTGATGAACATAATTCTTATCAAGCCTTCTTTTGCAATTCTGTTGCATCAGGATTTTAGTTTATGTTGATTTAAAAAATTTGCTTTTAAATTTGATTAATTTTGAGAGATTGAGAAATTTTGAAACGATTGGACTAGAATTCAAACTTACAAAGGTTTTATCCAAGCATTTTTTAAGGTTTAACAAAAATGACAAAATCCTTTTAGTTTCCTAAGAATAATTTAAGTAATTTTTTATTTCCAAAAATCAGTTTTAAGAGATTATTTTAAAAAATTTCAACACATTACAAAATATTTCATGAAGTTTCAAAGAATCTCATAAATTTTTAAGTCAATTTTTTTAATTTTTCAGAATTATAACAGAAAACCAGGAAAGAATTTAATAATATTTAAATATCAGAAGGCTTATAAGGTCTGACAAGATTAGAAAAACAGAATTATTTTCATAATATTCATATGAAAAGTGTTAATGATTTTTTTTTAATTTACTTTAAGAAAAAATTTAAAAAGATTTTTAAAAACATCAAACTATTTCCTAAAATTTCGAAAAACAATTTGTAAGGTTTTAAAGCAAATAGTTTCAATTCGGTCAGATTAAAAAGATAAAAAAATTTAAGTAGTCGAGTAAATTTAGAAAATAGTTCATACATTTAAAGAGATTCGAAAAGAATTAAAAATTTAGAAGAGGTTTGAGTTATATGGTAATTTTTTTACATCTTGAATGATTTTTTATAATTATGATGGAAAATGGAGACAGCTAACAATATTCTGAATATGACCAAAAAAAAATTACAAATTTCAACAAAATTGTTAAATTTTCAACTTCAAAAATGAATATTAAAACTAAAACAAAAGTATTTAAGCTAAAATAGAATGGGAAATTTCCAGATGAAAATTCTTTTTTCTACAAAGTTGTATAATTTTCCATGGATGAAATGATTTTTCAACTGAAAAATATAAATTTGTAAAACTTTGTTCTGTAATTTGAAAGGAATAGTATTTTTTCAAATATTTACAATTTTTGTTGTTGTCATAATGAGTGTCTATCATGTTAAATAAAACTGAGGAACTTTGATAAAAGTATTATTATATAAAAGTATACTTAGCTCTAAAAACCATTTTTAATTTTCTCTTAAAGTACCTTTTTTAAAATAAAAAACAATTTTAAAATTTCCGACGAATCTTAAGCAAGTTCTGTTACTCATCTTGTCAGACCTCCTAGACCTTCTAATCGTTAACAATTATTCGAATTTTTCCTGATTTCCTTTTAAATTTGGCAAAATTAAAAATATTGCAGATTCCTCCTTGAAAAGAGACTTGCACGAACTGAACCAGAAGGATTGATAGTAGATCGTTCTTGATAAGGGTGAGAAATTGCACCCAGGAACTCAGGATATAAAATCACGCACCGAACAAATCAAAGTTGCTGACAATTAAGCAGCATAGTGTACATGGGTACATGAGAATCCACAGTTTCTCTCTGAAGCATGGCACCTTTTCAGTAATCTCCATATTTCTCCCAAAATATACCCCAGCCCATATGAAGATGAATGCCCATCCAATTACTAATGGAGAGGTGAAAAAAGCGCTTACGGGCTCGATCACTCCCAAAAAGCTTTGGATTCGGCCTCTCATAAACTTATTATATTTCTGTTGGGAAGCTTAAAGGTTCATCCGCACATAGTATGATGCCTGGAAAGATTGATGCCCCTTCGGAAAACAAGATGTTCTATTTCATCTGAAAATAATCATATGACAGCGAACAATTTCACATACCAGAGTGGCATCTTTGAGGGCGATACCATGAGCCCTCTGCTACTTTGCATCATGCTTCTGCCTCTATCTCTTGCACTACGAAATTCTCCTGACTATCTCTGCGTTGACACTAATCATCGCGTGCATAAAGTCACTCTTATATTTTACATGGATGACCTGAACACTGCCTAAGCCTTCCTCCGAAGCCGAATTCAGCTTTAAAAATCAGTGAAGGAGTCTCTCCTTACCGGCCCGGTTTTACTCTACTCATTTGGGGCGGTTTAATGGGCGAAGAATGAGCTTACGTCGCTCGACATCTCCATACATAAGATTATGGATATGCAGAAGAAGAGCTTGCATGTTGGGCAGTTCGTTTCACACTTGTACATACCACTCTTATAAGCCAGGTGTGGGCTTTACACAAAGCCCCGGAGCAGATGTAAGTGAGTATTTGTCTGAATCTTAATATCAGAAGTGACGAAAGTGGTGACACTTCCATTTTTTTATACTATAGCCGCAAATTATCTTCGCTAACAGGTACCAGCACGACGCGCCATTAAATCCGAACGAACGAATTTTAAGTAAGCACGTGCTCTGGACGAACATTTTGGATAAAGAGCCAGCAAACACGAAAGGGGCTAGAATTGAGCTCTATTTAAATTTTTCTATTCATTCAAAATTAAATCTTGAACTATAGGAAAAACAGAGCACGACGCCTTCATCTGAAACGATTGAAAAAAATTCGGGATACATAACATGGTAGGTGTTCGCCCTAACCTAACATGCCATGAACCAGACTTTTTCCGAACTGTAAAATTGGTCGTGCGCGTATATGTTTAATATATACTATGGTAAATGATTAACCCTTACTTATATCTGTAATTACGGATACCGCTTTTTACAAGAACAAGACTTTTATTAATTATCACGAATTATTAAAAAAAAATAATGCTTTTCCACGGTTGCAGCATTTATTTAAAGTAAAGTATAAAGCCTGAAACTGAATCTTCGTAAAAAGTGATATAACTTTTTTGCGAAGAAAAAAATAATTTCCCCATATTACTCCCGTCGACAGATGTAGAATGGGATTCTTCCTAAGTCTCCATAACGCAAACAACATTTTTTTTATTTGAAACCTACAAGATAACTTTCACAAAATGTCGACAACATTTGTAAATATTTAAAATATATAATTAATGATCTTCACATATCCCATATAGATAAGCTTGAGACATGTCTAATTTAGTAAATAAGAAAGATATTATATTTGATCAATTATATAGTCTAATAAGGCGGCAGAGTTGTTACGCAGTGTACAAAATTCTTCATTAAAAGCGTGAGCAGATTATCCTGAAAAGATGAGCATCTTCTTTACTTTGGTTTTATCTTTGGCCATCATTTTGATTTCTTTTGGTAAATATTACTATATAATGTAGATATAAATATTTATTTTGTAAAAAGTTTTAACAGGGATTCGAACGGAATTAAGGAGCATCTTTCTGTATCTGCCATATGTTACAATAAACTAAAAACTGTTTTACTAAAAACTCAGCTCAATCGAAAAAAGTATTAAAAGACAAAGAGGCTATAAAAAAAAGGCAAAATGATGCGGTTATTATATTTTATACAACAAAGAACTAAAAGAAACCTAACGGAATTTCCTTTACTTCCTTTTTGTTTGTTTCCACTTTGTTTCCACTTTAAAGAAACACAATTTTGATATTATGCTTTCGTAGCGGCAGAATATTTAGTCATTTTTCATACTTAGCATAGCTTTCAGGTAAATTATACTGATTTTACAGAAATAATTGGTAAATATCATAAAATGGAAATACTTCTAAATCTCCTAATATCTTATGAAATCATTAAAAATAATATATAATTATTCTAGATACACTGAAATCCCATAAACTTTTAGAAATTCAGAGAATTTCTTCAAACTCTCTTCAAATCTGTCGAAATTTGTGAAAATTTCTTTAAATCTTTCTAATTTATGAAAATCAGTCAAATCCTATCAAATCTGTTGAAATATCTCAAAACTCTTAACTATACTCTGAAAAACCATGAAATTATTAGAAATTCTTTTAAATTTCTTGAAATCTTTGAAGAACTTGAAAATCCATCTCTACGTCCAAGAAACTATTATTTAAAAAATGTATTAATAAGAAGCAAATAATTTATCTTATAATGTTCTTCTTCACGCGGATATTAATGAATATATTATAATTCTAAATGACTCCAGTAGTTTTCTCACTCTGAACATGCACCTTTAGCAAGGTGTCCATAATATTCTTAAATGATTATAAAAATTCCGGTATAGGTTCAAATTGTCGTAGAGGCGTATTGAAAAATATCACTTTATTTTCCCCAGCGAAACCTGGTTAAGGTTACCAAATCTAGATTCCTTGGACTGATTTATGAAATTCAAATATATCAGCAAGAAAAAATTAAGGTAAATGTAATAATTCATGAGATAAGGAATACGTATGTATTGTATACTCTAATAAAGCAATTGTATACTCGTTCACAGCAATATTTTTTTGGACAGCTACTTAAATTTGTGTATAATGAGAACAAATTTACTCTTGACTGATTCTAGGGGAAACCAGAATCTGTGGGGTTTAATAAAGGGTATTCAAAACGTGTGCAAATCGATGAGGATCTGGGCATCTAGGAATGTCTTGGGAAGTGTTTAATTTATTTATTCAAATCGATATGCAAAAATCAAAAGTTCTCATATTACACCAAAAGGTGCAAGAATGTAAAAATTCGAAAAGAAGAATTGTAAAGATTAATATAAATTGAAAAATGTGTGTCGAAAACCGAGCGCGTTGCTTAAGCGTCACAATGACAATTTATGACTCAAAGACTACATAGCATACAAGAACTAGGATAAAAAAAAAGATGTTTTTCATAAAGTCGCATTGAAGCATTCCAAGGGCAAATAATAAATATCCGAGCGTCAAGTGCAATTATGAAGTAAAGTTCCATCTACCATTATCATTAACATATTAAATTTAGTTAATGGTCCAACTGATTCCAGAATCCGTATACCTTTTTGTAAATTCCCATTCTCTCTCATCTTACTTACTTTGTAAAAATAGAATCCTTTGTTTCTTGTTGCAGAATTAAGTTTAGAGTTTGACTGTTTACCGAATGGTGCCCCAATTCCTGGTGTTCCCCATACTGAAACTTCTGATTCTTCTCGAGAGTCCAGACGCAGGTCTCCTTCAGCAAGGCATCCTTCTACCGGGTTTTCTTCGGCCGAGCTTGATCCAGACGGGTTTCATCATGCTGGTCTTCCGCCTCCCGAGTTACAGATTAGCGATCTTCATCAAGCCAGAGATATTTCCTTAGCTAGAGTTTCTTCATCAAGGCCTTCTACTTCTACCAGATGCATGGTTCCACCCACTAGGCTTCCTGCTTTTCACATTAATGGACACAGTCTTGAACATTTAAAATTTATTCGACTTCTTTCCCGCGCAAATCCGCACCGGGTATTCCAGCTTCGAAGATACACTTTTCCTACCAATAAAGAACTCAAGTTAAGAACCGCCAAAAATACACATGAGCCAATGATAACCCAAGAACAAATTGTTATATCAACTTACGATGGCGAGGCCTTTGCAATATTAGAGAGTACGAATATTCTTGCCGGTATCTATGCAACATGTCGTAATAGACGGGTGAAAATAAACATGGAAAGTGAAATGGTTACCTTAATGACACAAGAAGAAATCTTTGAAACTCCAGTAGGTTCTAGACGCCCAATCACAACACATTTTATAGTACAGCGGGTAAATCAAGTGTAAACAGTAATTCTTTATATTATTGAATCAATAAACAATGTGAAACATAAATAAAATATTGTTTGTGATTTACTCAGACCCAAATGGATCAGGTAACTTTCCTTTAGAAATAATAAAGTAGTCATTGTATTACAGCTCCCAATAAAAATTAAATGTAAATAGAATATAATTATTATAAACATGAGTGATAGCTTGCCTCTTCAGCAATATCCCGGTTTCTGTCCAGATCCCCTCAAGCCTGAGAACGCCGAGAATTGTTGGAAAGCGATTCACGAGGTTCATCACATCTTAAAAAAAGACATTAAATATCATCCGCTTCAAGACGCTAGGTGAAAACCTCATACACTCTGAAGAGTATTTTCAATCAATCTCTGCCGAAGAGGTGAAGAAAGCACTAAGGTACACAAAGAAACTCTTATCCACTGGACCAGCTGTAATCAAGAACTCCCTCTCAAAAATTTTACTTCTACGCCAATATCTGGCCTAAACCTTCACCTCGTATTCAATTTTAGAAATTCCCATTGTGCAGTCGCTTGTGATCGAACGCACTATGCTCGTACCAAAAATAAACGACTTCTCCAACCCAAGGAACTACAGGCGAATACATTTCCTGGACACACGGTACAAGATTTGCACAGCTATTGTGAAATGTGTAAGGAGAGTTTGACGAAGAAAGTGTCTGTAGAAAAGGTCTAAGAGACGGCAGCAGAATCTGATAATCCACAAGAGCTCCTGAAAAACCGCTGCATTATTTAATCACAATCTGTCGATGGCCTGAATTGACTACCCGAAATTTTTCGATTTAGCCATGAAGAGATTGATTCGCCTTTGAAGATATACGTATTACCTCACTTACCTTCCTGACCTTTTCAGTTATATTCTAGTACAGTTAGACCCACTCCGTCGTTGTGGGTGCTGTCTTTTAATTCTCCAATGTCTTTAGTACAGAATTATCTCCGGTATGATTTGCATCGTCACAAATAGAAGAGTTGCTTTCCCAAAAATTCTAAGAGTCCGGAGAAGATTGGCAAAGAAGCGCTTATTTAGAAAGCCGTTAAGCAGGCGGTCGAGACTCTTGGCCTGCATCTTAACATCAGAAGTGAATAAATTCGTTACATCATCTATCTGTCTCTCTTGGAAAATTCTAAGAAAGCAGAGCTCTTTGTCGAAGAAGCTATCGTTTAGTTTCGTAAAATCATGCGGTATTCATACAAGTACCGAGGGTTCTATTTTCGCGTACCACGATGGTACCATTTTCACTTCAGTATAACGTAGCCGCATTTCACGTCACGAAATATCAGCTGTAGGTGCAGAGTGTGTCATTCCTAACATTGTTGTATAGGACTAAGGCGAACGAACTATAATTTTTATCTCATCAAATTAAATTTTCGGATTCTGTCAACTACCACATTTCAGTCGAAGAGAAGGATTTTGAAGTTATTACTTGTCCCTGAATTTGAGAAAATATCATCAGATTTCCTAAAACAGGATTTTTATAGGATTTTAAATAGGATTCTTAAATTGATATTGATAGACTTATAAATCGTCGCAGAAGATTATATGTTCAAAAAAGGCTATACAAAGCTTCTATAACTGTATAATTTATGTTAATTCTGTCTGAAAAATCAACATAACATATCACGCTAAGCATTAAAAGATTTATAATGTTCCTGACTGTATTCTTAAAAATAAACAACTTCAAACCAAATTTCTGCGAATTACACTTTTGCAGTTTAAGTTCAAACTTTGGTTTAAAGGCCTGAAACATTAATTTATTACAAAATTGTGCATTTAAAAATATAATTTTAAATTTTAATTATAGAAAACTAGAAATAACAAAAATTAATAAGTGGTTTCATATCATGTAATATCAAACGAAATTCAAATTGATTGGATATAATTTATTATTCAAGTTACAATTACTTTACAAAGAAATTATTTCTTTTATTTTCAACCGAAAAGATTTTATAATTTCAAATATTTCAAACTTTCAAAGTTTAATTATTCTGCGAAGGTTTAAAATTATATATTATGATTTCCCATTAGAACCTTTAAACATAATTAACTCCAGGCATAAAGCAGTCTAGATATTGGATCGGTCTCATGAAAAATGATTTAAATTAGGTTTTTTTTTGCGGCGAAATCTGTGCTCTTTGACATAATTTGTTTTTAGCGACCCTTTCCAGGTTAAAACTCCAGCGTTTTGGAGCTTAATTTTAGAAATATTTAGGCAACTGCAGAGCGTGAAGAATGACCTTCATTCGAATCGCATACAAAAATCCTGTTGTATGGGGGGGGGGGCCGCCACGCTGTAGAATCAAGTTTGTGCATTATTGAGTTTAAAATAATCTAATTTTGAAGGTTTAAATATTGTCAATTTTTAGGGTTTTTAAAATTATATGTAGTTGATGCCGAAAAACAAAACCACGAAGAATTTCAATTAAAATTTTTAAAAAACATTCATAAGAATTTAAGATTTTTTAGATTTCTTAAATGCACTTTCACCCCTGAAATAATTCAACATTTTTAAGTTTATCGAAAAGTACAGTATTTACTAAAGATGCCTTTAGATTTGGTAATCAACTTTTCTAGAAATGACGACGTACAATAAAATGCAAGTAAAAATATATAAAACCTTTATTTAAGGAATTTAATCTTCTAAATTGTTGTTGAACATGTTGAATCAAACAATTTTATAAAAGATTTAAACCAATTGTATTGTCTAAATGAGCATCCAGAATAAGTTGATTTGCGAAACAAATAGTTTTCAATACCATTCGCTACCATTTTTTATAAAAGATTTAGGTTTAGGAAGAGAATTATTTTAAAAATATTATTTAAAATCTTAGATATAGTATATGTGGGAAAATTATTAGTGCTAACGACATCTTGTAGCAAAATCACTGTTGCGGATTTTAGGAAGGCCATGCATTTTAGGAAAATTCGTATTTTCTGTGATAAAAACATGTTTCTCTATGTTAGTACCTTAAAAACCTTTTACGCTCCATTTGTTAATTTTATTAAAGGTTTTTCTTTCTATAGTTTTTAAAGGGCTGTTTTTAAGTTTTCATACTTTGTGTTATAACATAATATTAATTCCATTCTGCTTTAATAATCCCGTTGATTGAGAATGACTCTAACGTTGCCTTTATCAACACGTATTAAAAAGAGATGTTGATGTCCTTTGAGAAAGTTTATTGTTTCAGAAATATTTTTAGATATGATTCTATCTGAATTAGACATGAGGTTAGGTTTTAATTTTTTAGTGTTTATAAAACTGGTCTTTTATATTCAATAATATTATAATAATAATCTTTTTATTATAAGGTAAAAAAAAATGTTTTTCGATTCTAAGCACGTCTAATTGGACGTTCTTTTCTGGCTTGTATGTCGTGGACGGCCTGGTTGATGTTGATCCAATTCATCATGTTACCGAATGTTCGAGTTCATTTAAAAAGGACATGTGTAAGCATAGTTCTAGTTGATGTTCAATCAATATAAATATCCTTTAACTTCTAGAAAATCAATGTAGGATAAAAAAGAACATCATAGAATGCTTACAGCTCCATCGGTCAAGATTTTATTGACAATTATTCCCAACATTTCGAAAAATCACTGTTTCCATTCTAAGGGGAACTCCTTAGTTTAGTATTATTATTATTATTACAATAATTAGGCCGTTTCCCTTCCAGGGTAGGCGTGACTCACTCGGTGGGGAACGGAGTAGTATGTGGAAGGGGTTATAGAATTTTTAGATTGATCTAGAACTATCGTATTATTTATTTAAATAATCAGGTAGTTTCTCAACACGGCTCCAAGCCAGGTTGCTAATCCATCTCTCTCGCAATCACCCCAAGTAGGGATGCTCACAAAGTCTTTATGTGAGG
>JAWWLR010000054.1:66760988-66778858 GCA_035041075.1 Acraspis erinacei | reverse complement strand
GTTAATCGGCTTATAATATAAAAAGCAGTAAAAAATTATTTGCTTTGAAACACCAAAATAATGTTTCATAAATTAATATTTTAATGTTATATATATATATATATATATATATATATTTATATTTATATATTTATTTATATATTCTTCGTTAACGAATATTTAACTTCACTCTTCACGTAATTTAATACTTTTAATAAAGTTAATCAGCTAATAATAATGAACAATTCAATGACATAAGAAGCATTAAATAAATTATTTTTATTGAGTTATTAAAATAATTTTTACTTGATTTGTATTTTTTTTAATTGGCACTTTCCTTTCTGTTACTTGGATCTAGTAATACATTAATAATTATTTAATCAGTTCAAAAGATAAAAAAAGTAGTAAAGAATTACATTCATTAAAAAATATAAATGATTCTTATTTTATATTTTAATTTAAATTTAAAATTGCATTTCTGAATCAGGATGTTTATTTTTTGAGGCCTGAACAATTTTTATATTTCTAAGAATTTTACACGAAAGGGAAATTTTTTACTCTTCGAATGGCATTTCAAAGAAGCACGTTTCCAATAGGCTTTTATTACCAATAAAATGTTGACCATTACAATTTTATTATTTATTTTTATTTGCGACAATACGGACTTAGACTTAAGATGATTTTGGAAACTTTTACCATTTTAATCCATTTAGATGTCTATATTTTTTCTGATCTTTTATGATAGTCTTTGAATAGTCGGTCATCGCCCGACTCGCATCCGTCTACCTGCTAAGTATACCCCCACCATTGCTACCCCTCATTTGCCATCACCCAGTATATCTCGAGTCGGATTAGAGGAGGGTATACCTGAAATCTGGAAATTATCCCAGTGGGCAAAAAAATTAAGGATGTCCTAGAGACGTCTTTGGGACATCCCTAAGACGTCTTTGTTAACCCGTCTTTTGGACATCGTGGCGATGCTCTTAAGACGTCTAATGTCAGTCCGAAAGATGTCCCAAGAACATATATGTCTTTAAGACGTTTACTGGGCTGACATAGGACGTCCTAGGGACGTTCTAAGGACGTTTTGGGGATTTTCAAAGTTTTGTGCCCACTGGGTAGTATCCATTGTACTTTTAATCCCTTCATATTAGCAATGCTCATTCATAAAATGTCTATATATTATGCTGTATTGGAGTTTTGAGAATTTACATTTATTGTTTCTAAGACCTTTAAACTGAAAATTTAAAGCTTCTCAAATTTTAACATTTTTGACGTTTTAAAAGATTTGACTGTGATTTTTTATGTATCCTCATAACCTTATGACTTTGAATTTCAAAATATTCTACAATTAGGATTATTCAATATGCTATAATTTGCAATGTTCTAAATTGAAAAATGAATAAAAAAATTTGATTTTTTGTAAATTATATTGTTTTAAGCAATTTTCAGTGAAAAAGATTACAACTTGAAAGATTATAATTTTTTAATGAACACTTTATAAGTCAGAAGTTAAATTATTTTAATTTTAAGTTGGCACAAATTAATAATTGTTCAATTTTTATTTATAAATCAAAGTTTGTTTTGTAATCTTGTCAATATTCTATTAAGATTATTTTTTAAAAAGAAAAATCATTAAAAAATGTTTACATCTTAAGTATATTTTTTTATTATCTGAAAAGCTTAAACAATTTTTGGCGTCTTTTTAAATTTTAAATTATCTTTGAATCTTTCAAAAGCTTCTAAAAATCTGTGAACCTAATCAAATTTGTTCTATCCATTTCTATTTATTCTTTAAAATTTGTTTTAGTTTGAAGCACTTTTTAAGTATTATGAAAAAATGATTTAAAAAAAAAAATAAAAAAAAAAAAAAAAAAATACCTTAAAAGTTTCTAATTTTTGTTTAAGATTTTTTTAATCTTTTGAAATCTTCTTAAATATTCTGTTTAAATTAATTTTATAAGGAAAACCCCCATTTTTTATTTGCATAGGAATCCTAATGAGATTTTCGTGTATAATTTTATTTTTACTTATTTCGAATCTTTTTAAGATTTAAATTATTTTACAAATTCTTTCAAAACTTCTGAATATCGTTTACAATGATTCGACTTTTTCCTATCATTTTTAATAAAAATTGCAAAATTATTAAAAATGCCCGAAAGTCTTCCAGATCTTCCAGTTTTCACAATTTTGGAAATATTTTTTAAATAATTTTTTAAATAATTTTAAGGCTAATGACGGGGCTTATAAAAAAATAGAATAGAATTTTAAATAAAAACGTAAATTTTCAATTCAAGAAAATTGTTTAATTGGTAAACAATTAGTTGAATATAATTATTTATGTGAAGTTTCCACCAAGAAGAATAATCTTCTACCAAGAAACAAGACTTTTTAATGCACGAATTTTTAAGTAAATAATGGAATTCGGAACTAAGAAAGAAGTGCAACCATAACTAAAATAGTTCAATTTTAAGTTTCAAAATCAATTTCTCAAGAAAAAAACGACTTTTCAACTAAAAAAAAATTTATTATTATTAATTTTTAACTATAAAATTGAATTTTTGTCCAAGAAGATTAAGTTTCAACAAAAACAAAACGATTTTTCTAGAAATTAGTTACATTTTACTCGGAAGAAATTAATTTTGTACTAAGAAAATTAATCTTCAAAAAAGAATATTTTTATACCAACAAGATTAATACATTTTTAGTTAAAATCAATTCATTTTAAAATAAAAAAGAAGGAATTTTTAAGCTTTTTGAGGGTGAAATTTTGTACTTTTTTATAATTTGATACATTTTTTTTTATTTCTAGAAGTTTCAGTAGTTTTGAAAATAATGTAAAATAATTAAAATCTTTAGAAGCTTCAGTAAATTTTTCTAAAGAAATGTACATTTTTGAAAATTTAGACCAAAAATTAGAAGCTTTTCAAGAATTTTTTAATATTTTAAGAGACCAATAAATTTGTCTCAAGATTACTGGTTAAATGTGAAATTATTTCTTTAATTTGTAAAAAAAATAATTCTAGAAGTAAATTACATCATAATTGGGAAATTACAAAAAATTCAAACAATTCAAAGTGCATTTGAAACTTTTGAAAAATGTCATGTTTCTTTAAAGTATAGATTGTTGAAGATTTTGAAAAAAGGATCTGAATTAAAATTAAGAAACGTTTCAAGAGAATGAACAAATTTCCTTGGGTTCCCAGATAAATGTTTCATGATTTTTTTTTACTTTGAAAAACTATCGTTAGAATAATATTCTAAAAAATTTCAAAGTTTTTTAAAAATTGTTTAAAAAGAATCTGAATGATCTTGAGGAAATTGTGTTGGTCTATAAAAATATTAAGACAAATTCGAAAAATTTAAAAAGATATTAAGAGGTTTCAAAAGTCTCAAAAAGATTCCAGAAAATCTATTAATTTGAAATAGAACAAAATTTTGAGGAAAATGTAGATTTTTTACGATTTTGTGAAAATTAAGCTTTTTATGAATTTGCAAAGTTTCAAGTTAAAAAAATTAAGTAAAATTATAAATTGAAAAAAAAAATTAATTGTAATAAGTCTAGTCAGAAATTTTGCTTTTCGGCATAACTATTTTCATAGATTTTAGCTTAAGACTTAAGACGAAATGGAAATTTTTATTATACATGTTTTGAAATGAACCATGAGCTCAAGTTATTTCAAGATAAAAAATGAAAGTTGTTAAAAATGACTTATAAAATCGAGGAACATATTTTATTGAAAATTATATCATTTTTTGGAAAAGAATTCGAGGTCCTTTTTAGTTATATTTAAATTTTGTAAATTTATTAATTTATTTTAAACAAAGAAATTTCTTTTATACTAGAAAAGATGGCTTTTTAACAAAGTACTTGAATTTTCAACAAAATATTTAAATGGTTAAGATAATAGTTCAATTATCATCCTAAAAAGAAAAAATTCCCAACAAAATGTGTTATAATTTATATCGAAAAAAACGAATTTTAAAGAAATAGAGATTTTTCCCTTAAGAAAGAAATAAAAAAGTTGCGAAATTTTTAAACCTTAAAGCCGAAAGATTTTACCCAACACAAATGAACTAAAAAAAAGATAAATCTTAAAGAAATATTTGATTTTTAAACAAAATGTTAATGTTCTCCGAAAACGGTTGTTTTACATTTATTTTGGGATTATATAATCGTTATTTTTGTAAACAATAGTTTTTCATAAATTCAAAATTTTAAATAAAAAACTGCCAATGAGATTTAAAGAGAATCTTTTATGGAATAAGATAAGCGCTACAGTATTGCAATTTAATAAGAATGGCAAATTCTACCTGTAGAGAAAAAGAAAAACATTAAACTCTAAATATTTATTGTTAAACAAAGAAGACCCGAAATATTTTGTTAAAGTTTCACCTCGAGTTCTTTTCCAAAATAAGTTATAATTAACATTAGCATATTTTTCCAAATTTCATAAATAATTTTTAACAAGGTACATTTTTGGAACATAAAATAACGTATGATAAAATTAAATAATAATAAATAAGGAACCACATTGTGCTCATTAAAACACATAATTTGTTTATTAAAATATTTAAAAACCCGAAATATAAGAGAAGAGAATCTGTAAATATTAACCCTTGCACAGCACACTGGTGCGAATTCGCACCGCACCCACTTTCAGTCTTTTAAGGCACTATATTAAATATATTCCGCTATCTGCAGAATATAAATTTTTTATTATGAGGGTGGCGAGTGGAGCGGAAAACCCATGGGGCAGGGAATTTTTGACATGGAATGAGAATTTTGTTAAAGAAGTTAAACTGGGCTTTAGAAGAAAGTGTTTGAAAATCCTGATCCAACTAAAAAAATGAGTCACAATTTAAAATTTGCTTCTCCAAAGTTAAAAAAAGGGTATGTTTCACATGGTTTTTAGTGTAGAACTAGTATTTCGAAAAAAAATTATGTAGAAATTATAATTTTTTTTTACATTTGTTGTCAAGCATTTACATTTTTTTCTTGAAAATTCAATTAATTGCGGTTAAAATCGGAACTCTTTTTTTAAACGAATTTTGTTGTTAGAAGATTCATCATTGTAATCGAAACATAATCTCTTTTTAAAAATGTAACTATTTTGTTAACAAGAAATATTTTAACAATAATGTAACTCTTCATTTTCCAGTTCAAAATAAAAATATTCAGATGTAAATTTGTCTTTTTAAATTGAAAATTCATTTATTTGGTTGAAAAAAATTTTTTAATATCTAGAAATGGTTCATTGTTCTTAAAATGGAACGATTCGAGCTCGCTCGTGAACAAGGGCAATGCTTATGACGAGGGTCCGTATCTTGCCGGTTTTTCGCACTCGCTGCGGAAAGCCAAAGCCAACGGTGACGATTCGCAAAAACTTTGGTTGTGCTGTAGACACTCGGCATTGTGTATCCTTCAGCTTTACTTATACGCTTCTCGCTCTTCTCGCGCTTCTCGCAATACCAGCAAAAGGTCAACGAGTGATAAACGAGGACGTTTGTCCGGGGCCGGAGTCCGGATACAGCAGAATGAAAGTTCCTTCCTGAGCTTAACGTCGTCGCTGGCTGCATTTTACAAGACATGCATCAAAATCCTTGTAATTTTCTAGTAAATTGCCCTTTCTTTTTTACGACGCAAAGGAAGAAATTAACAGATCCTTTTTACGAACAAGACAATTTCTCCACTTCATTTTACGATCTTGTCTGGTTCAGAAGGAACTTAATGACAACTTTTATATCACTCATAAAAGGTAATATTTCACTCCAGCTTTGCTATAAAAAAGATATGATTTTGAATTCAAAAGTGGATCCACGGAAAAATTGTGTATATTTTATATAGAGAGGAAGAATTAATGTATCATTTTCATTTTCTTAGACTTGAAATTTATTACAATTAAAGAAGTTTAAATGAGATTCAAATCAAATTTAAAATCCTATTGAGCGTCCAATAATCACGGTAGTATGAAGAATTCCTAAAAATAAAACTAATAATCAAACGAAATTTGGATACCCACCATAAAATGTCCCTATTGCAATCTGACAAAAATTAATTAACGAAATAAAAATTATGTATGACATTTCCGACTATGTATCATTTTTACGCCCGGGAACCAATAATTAGAATTTAATCCTCCTTTATCAAAAATAAAATTTATAATCCTTTTGTAAAATTACATTCAAAAGATTTTAAAACTTTGTATTCGAAAATTCATTTTATTATTTGAAGTAAATTCAACAAAAATTAAACACAAAATCATGGCAGCGCTTTGGTATCAAAACTGCGTAAAAAAATATTGTAGAATTATGTTCAAAAATAAGAACTATACTATTTACAGTGGCTTTTGCATATTGGAAGAAGCCATTAAATTATAAAAAGTAATTGGACCATTTACTTTATCACCAGTTTATTATAAGTTTTAAATAACTAACGTTTAAAAAAGTAATTGGAAAAAATTTCAAAAACAAACTTTAAAATTTTTTGTAAATATATTTTGCACTTCGTGTTTATAAATATGAAGTTGGTTGCGGCTCATCACAATATTTTTAAACATAATTAATAATCGAAAAAATGCAATTTCAAATAATTTTTTAATCTTTGATAGTAAATCTTAACATTTTGCTATTTGTCCAAAAAGAATCTGTAAGGTTTTAGAAGGATTCTTTGCGTGTTTCTAAATGAAAAAAAGTTTGGGAAACTTTGAATTATTTCAAATATATGAAAAATTCTCGAACTCTTGAATATATATTACAATAATTTAAATCTGAAGAAGATTTCAACAAAAATTTTAATACCGATTTTTGAAGATTGCAAAAAAAAACTTCTTGAAAATTTCGAGAGGTTTCAAGAGAATAAAAAGTTTCCCAAGTAAAATTCTGAAACTTTTCTTAAGATTCCTAAAAAAACAAAGGTAATTTTTTCTTTAAAAAAATGAAGAGAATATTTAAATAAATAATAAAACATCGGAAATGTTTTCGAAAATTGTTACCAAAAAAAGCAGAACGATTTCAAACGAATTTTTTCAATTGTGCAGCATTTAAAAGAAAAATTCGAATTATTTTTGAAGATACTTAGAAGGTTTATAAATATAGAAATTTGGAATATTTCTAGTTATCCTTGTTTTGAAATCTTATTTTATAATTTGAAAAAAAATACAAATCTTGTCTCAAATTTACGAAACTTTTTTTATTTTTCCAGTTTTAAAGACTTAAAAGAACAATTCGGAATAATTCGAGTAATTCTAACAGATTTTGATAATCTCATTTATTTTGATAGAGATTTTGCCTTTTGGTTATATATAAAAGTTTTTTTTGAAAATTAATTCTTTTTATTTGAGCATTTATCTTTTTTGTAGGAATTTTATCTCTTTGGTGAAAAAGGTTGGTTATAAATTAAACCAATTATTCTTTAACATCTAATCTAATTTATTGAAAAATCCTTTTTTTTAATGATTCACCCTTTTAGTTTAATGTCATCTCTGTGGTCAAAAATGTAACTATTTTGGGAGAATTAATATCTTTTCTTCTTTATTTATATTCCAAATCCTTTGGGATTAAAATCTGAACAATTACATTTTATTTTAAAACTTAAATTTTTGGTTAGGAAATTCAACTCCTTGCATAAAATGTAATTCTATCGTTAAACGTTCGTCAATTTTTTATAAAAAAAGTCTAATTTTATTGATAGAAAGTTCAGCTATTGGTTTGAAAATTCAAATATTTGGTTTGAAATTGACTTTTATATTCAAACCTAATATTTTGGGGTAAAAAAACTAATCCATTTTTGTATATTTTTTATTTATTTTTTAAATATTTTTGTTTGCTGTTTGCAGATTTCAGAATTTCATTAAAAATTATTTTTCTCAGGTTAAATTCAACTGTTCTTTTATTTAAAATAATATATTTTTGAACAAAATATTAACTGTTACATTTTTTATTTTAAAAATTCATCCCTTTCTTTGCAAATGTGACCACTACTATATATTTTTTTGACAAAATTTGTTCTAATTTTGTAGATCTATTTGTGTTAAATACAACTGTTTTCAATAAAAAGTAAAAAATTTTGTAAATAAATGCCAAGTATAACATTTCCTCTTTTAAAAATTTAACTGCTAGCTTGAAAGTTAAAGTACTTCGATAAAAAATTATTTTGTTAGAAAATGATTTATTATTTCAGTTAAATATTCATCTTTTTGAAAATCTGACTTTTCCCTTCAATTGTTTAAATAAATTTAACTTATTTCAAAAATTATTTAATCCCAAAAAAATGTAAAAAGTAATCGTATTTTCTAAATAAATTGTAATGGTTGCTTTTTGTTTGGAGTAGTCATTGTTTTTAAAAAATTATGTAATGATTTAAGCAATTATTTATTGTTTAGTTGCAAAGTGTTTAAAAATTGTTTGAGATATGTCCAATTGTTTATCAAATTGGTTCAATAATTACAAAATGTTGATACATGGCTTTTACTTTTTCACAAATCTCTATTTGTTTATAACCATTTTTATATTATTTTATTAAATTGAATTTAATATTAAAATTTATTTTTCTGAATATATGTCGTATATAAAAAATATATTGACCGTTTGAGAAATGAGGATCAAAAACAGTATTTGCTAAAAGTAGTAAAAAATTACCACATTTTTTAATAGAAAACTGCGGGAACTAATACAAAAAATTTAAACAGTGAAATGAAATTTATAACAGAATTTGCTATTCCTCAAAATGAAAATTTAAGAAGCTTAAATGAGATTAAAATAAAATTTAAAATGCTATTTAACGTCCAAAAATCAATTTAATTTTGTTCAAATTTGGTCGTTGCATTCTTGATTTTATTTTAATGAGTTCTGCACATTTCCTCAAAATCCTTCTATATTATATTTAATACAGGAAATACAATTTTAAAATAGTTTTGGAAGATAGCTATTTAAAAAAATTATATTTGCTTAAGGAATTAAAAAATGATCCATTTTTTTCTATATACTATAGATTTAGTAAAATAATTGCATGCATTCTATATTAATCCCTTTTTTCGTTTGAATTAATAAAAAAAACTGCTTGAACAACAAAACTTGTTTAAACAAAATATTTTTGAAAAACAAATAGAACTTAAGCAAGTGGTATTTAACAAAAAGTAGCAGACGATACCAATTTGAGAAACAAATGGAAATTTGCGACTCGATGTTTAGAAACTTTCTAAATAAACAATAAATAATTGTTTAAATAATTACACAATGTTTCAAAAAATTCCAACTCCAAAAAATGACAAAGTTATATATTTCAATGAGAAAATATGATTATCTTTTACGTTTTTTGCAAATAAATAATTGTTTAAATAGTTTGCATTTATTTAAGTAATAAAATACTGTTTAAAAAGTCATGTAGAATAATCGAAGTATCCATTAGTAATTATATGTATAATTTCTCGAAAATCCGAAATTTCCCCATGTTAATCAAATAGGATTTTATAGTGCCTGGTGGCACGTGTTAAATTTTGAATTTGAAAAATAAAAAATTACGGATTTATTTGATCTGGAAATGGAAACTTTGAGAGGGGGGTGTATTGCCATCTGGAGTGAAAAAAGTTGAAATCCATTTTTAGACCACCCAAATGGACATGTTTAAAAATTGTGTAACTTCTGGAAAAAGTTGAAACCGTTTAAATATTTCTCTAGAAAAAAATTTGAATCAGTGTTTAAAAAACTTTAGAAGAAAGCAATATAAACCGAATACAACAAAAAGGTTTTTTTCATCTGATTTTATTTTTACGGTCACAAGATGTGTTTCTGAGGGAATAGGGGTTGGGAAAAGGGATGGTGAAGCATTGTGTTCAGTTGTGCTAACTTCCGGTGTTTATCCGTGAAGGCAACTATTTCTATGAGGAAACGAGGAAAACAGTCGGCGACAACACGCAATGAAACAAGGATATCCTTACAGTCTCTACTAAAACCATTTTTTATTTTATTTCTTTTCTGTTTTCTGAGGCTGCAAATGATTGGTTAAGCACCAAGGGGAGAACAATGCTTAAAAAATGCAAGCACGACACGAGCATAAAAAAGGGACATGAAAGAGATAAAAGCTTCCTACCCCGTTTGCGCACGTTTCCGCGCCCGGATGTTCCGCGGCCGTGCGCAAATTTCATTTCTACTCAACAGCGTCGCAGAAATTAGCCAAAAAAAAAATGGAGAAAGAGGCTGAGCATGCACTTTAAGCTCGACGAGTAATTGCTGTGGAAAAATGTAATTAGAAAAAACGAGCGCTCTTTGTAAATATAGAAATCCTGGCACAATGAAACTTGAAATATTGTAACCGCAACCGTACAATTTCCACTTATTTTTTTTCAAGTCCATTACTCAATAGAAATATGAAAAACCAGAGGGATAATTTTAACTTCCCGGCTTCCGTCGAATAATTTTTTATTTTTGTGGTCTGGTGATTATTCCTCTATTTGAAATTTCCATGCCCTAATTCAGAATTTTAATTTGCTCTAAAAATTCCTTGTTCCAGATCTGATTTATATTTTTACGTACATTCTGATTCAATTCAGGATTAAACTTAATTTATTCATGAATTTTTCGGTTTAACTCAAAATTGTCATTTTTTAAAATTACCTTAAAGCAATCATAATTCTATTTGCAGGGTGGCCGGGGAGGTAAGGAAAAATGGGGAATGCCAGGGAATTTATTTTTTGACCGATAATTTTATACAATTTTCGAAAAAAATTTTGGAAAGTTTACAATTTACAGATTCCAACGTTAAAAATTAAGCTGTCTTAATTGAAAAGTCTTATTAGTTAAAAAAATTAAATGTCCTATTGAAACTTTATAAAATATTTAAAATTTTAAAATAACTTCAAAATAATTTACTCATAATTAAAAGCTTTTCTTAAATTTCGAATATTTTAGTCTAAAATATTCCATTTTTAAACTATTCAATTTAAATATTTAGATTATGAAAAATAACAATTAATTAATATTTATAAATATCTGACTGTTCCCTTAAAATCAGTAATTATTATGATGAAATATTAAAAACTAAACTTTTAACCTTACACTTTTAGTCGTTTTATTAAAAGAAATTAATTTGTAAACCAAATTGTTTAACTTTGAAGTATAAATAATAATTGAACACCTATTATTGTTAGAAAAAAGTTGAAGAGATATTTAAAATTGCAAATAAGTAGACCATGGCCTAATTTTAAACAAAATTTTGGCAAAGTTCAAACAAAAAATTTAGAAACTTTTAAGAATTTTGAAATAATTCATGAGAATAAAAAAATTTCCTAGGAAAATTGAAACTGATTGTGTATTTTTAAAATTTGAGTTTAAATCAATAGTCAAAAAGATTTAAAAAGATTTACAAAATTATCTAATTGAATGTGGAAAATTTTAAGGAAATTTCTTTAATTAAGTAAAATTAGGAAAAGAATTTTTAGAAGTTCTAAAAAAAATTTCAAAAATAATTAATAATTTGAAAAAATGTAAAACAATAAAATTTTGAAGCATTTGAAGGATTTTGAAACTACTTAAAATAAATATAATTTGACTTTTAAATTAAGAAGTATTCAGTTTATAAAAAATGTAATCGCTGAATGTTTAATTTTTCTACCTTAAAGTTACTTTAAATGATATAATTTTGTAAATTTTTTTATTCATTTAATCATTCTTGAATTTAGAGCAGTTGAATGATAAAGTGGAATTATATTTTTGGAACTGAATCTTAATTTTTTAATCCTACAATTTATAAAAGTTAAAAAAATTTAATTTAATACAAAATTATTAAATTAAAAAAATACATTTTGATTTTATTTAAAAAGTTTAAAAATCAAGAATTCAACTTTAAGTACTTGCATTCGCATCTCAGTTTTTATGACTTGAAATCGAAAAATTTTATTTGTAGAATTCGATTTTTTTAAATCTCATTGACCTTGAAAAGTTTGTAGGAACCAGGAAAAAACCGGCATTTTCATTTTTTTCGAAAACTCAGGATTCCACGTCAAAATTACCCTCCTTTTGACTAATTCTTCCTTCCAAATTAGAATAATAACTCTTCTAGAAAATTTATTTTTTAAAGTTAAAATCTCGCTTAAAATTGTAAGTATATTAAAAAGTTCACTGTTCCAAGTCGAAATTATAATTATGGTAGAAAATTTCCTATTTCAATTCAAAATTATCATTTTTTGTTGTTGAAAATTCTCTCTGCCCAATCAGAATCATTATTCTTTTTCAAAAATTCTCAGTCCTAAGTTAAAATTATAATTCTCTCGGAAAATTCTCTGAACCAAATAACAATTATCATCCTTTCAAAAAAATCTCTATTTGAAATGAGAATAAAACTTGCATTTTTCTCGCAAATCCAACGTTTAATGTCAATATCATAATTCTTTTGAGAAATTCTCTGTTACAAATCAGAATTATAATTCTTTTCGGAAATTCCTCTTTTTAATTAAAAATTTTTTTCTTTTTCGAAACTTCCTCTTTTCAAGCTAAAATTTTTAATTCAAGGAAAAATTGTGATTATTTTGAAAGTTCGCTGGTTCCAATTCAAATTATTATTCTTCTCTCAAATTTCCTGTTCCAAATAACAATCGTAATTAAATCTGTTTGAAAAATTCCCCTTTTAAATTAAAATGCTAATTGCGTTCGTAAATTTTATGGTCCAATTCTAAATTATCTTTTTTCTTTGAAAATTCACTGTTTAAAGTCAAAATTGTAGTTATGTTCAGAAATTCTCGGGTCAAAATCAAAATTATAATGCTTTTCAACATTTTCCGGCCCCAAGTCAAAATTATAATTCTCGAAAATTCACTTGTCTAAACCAAAATCATCATTCTTTTCGAAAATACCTCTTTTTAAGCTAAAACTGTTGCATTTTCTACTGTATATAATAAACAATGATAATGTTTAACTAGAAAAGTTGAATTTACATGAAAGGATATATATCAAAAAATTTAATAGTCAATATTTCAACAAGAACAAAATTAATTTGTCAAAAAACAATAAAATTTTGAACCAAAAAGTTTTATTTTGAACAGAGCAATCAAATTAGCAACAAAATGGTTCAATTTTTATATAAATAATTGATTTTTAAAGCTAACGAGATAAATTCGCATAAAAAATAAAATATTTGTTAAAGAGATAATTCTGAAAACCAAAAAGAAAATTTTTTCAGTAAAATTGTTTAATACTCAACCAAAGATGTTAAAATTTTGTACTAAGAATACCATTTTCATGGGAAAGAAAGTGCAATAGATAAGAATACAAGGCAACTAAATTACTAAAAAATAATATTATTTAAGATTAGCCTGAAAAGTTCTTTTTCAAAAATTAATAAAAAGCATTCAAGAATTATTTTCAATGAATCATCCAAATAATTTTTATTCTACACTTTTCACACAGTTTGATTTATTTATAACATTTTAAACTATTCCAGTAAAAATCAAAATATATTGACATATAATTTCGAACTAAAAATTCAGATGTTCATTTCAAATCGCAAAACTTTACAAAAATAATGTAACTGGAATTGAGCTATTTTAAACTTTCACAAACTTTTATTGTATTTTAATGAATTAGAAGAAATTATAAATAAATTTTTATGTAATTTAATATTGTAACAAAAATCAGATAATAAGTAATTAGTATGCGTATCGTAAAATGCATTAAACTATCATTTTCATTTAGAAATCATAATTTTGGGAAAAAATTAAAACACATTAACCTATAAATTAAAAATATGAATGCAGATAACCATATTTCCCAACATCATAATCATTTGGAAAATTATGTAATTGAAATAGGGATGTTTTAATATAAATAAACTTTTATTATGCAAATTGTATCAGTTTATGTTACCTAATTTTAAGAAGCTAAATTCTAGTCATTATTTAATTTAATGTTTTGAAAAAATTATTCAGACAATAATTAATTAATTATTTCAAAATATGAGAAGCTTTTTTTTTACATTCTAATAATTTTTACATGATATTTTCTTTAAATCTAAAAAATCATTTCTTTATATTTAATTTATTAATAACCTTCAAACTAATTTTAAACAATTTTACTAATTTGATTATAATTTTGACAAATGAATTTAGATACTCATTTCACTTCACAAGCATCAGGTAAATAATATACTGATAATAGAGGTATTCTAATAAGAAAATAAACCTTTATTGTAAAAGTAATAGTTAATATTGAATTACACCATCTAAAAGTAGATAATCAATTTATGTTACTTAATTTAAAAAATATAAAATTGAATGTCTATGTAATTCATTATTGTGGTGAAAGTTACTCCACTTCTTTTCATTAAGAAAATGAAACTATTTTTAAAATTTTAATATATTTTTTAAAATTTTAACTTTAAGATAATTATTTAATAAATATGCAATCATCTAAAAACAAAAAGAAGCATTAAACTATTATTTGTATTGAAAATTTAAATAAGTTAAAGCTTTAAAAAATTATTTTTATTGAAACCACAAAATAATTTTCGCCCTATATATTTATGAAAATTTAAAGTACTAATAATTTCTTTAAATTATTTCCACAAAAACTTAAAACATATTCACTTATAATTTACTAGATTGAATTCACATAAGTATTTAAAAACACCAAAGACATTTATTTAATTATGAAATCAGTTACATAAAAAGCATCAAATGAATTATTCGTATTGAATCATTTAAATAATTTATATTTTAACAGATACAAAAGCATCAAAGAATTAATTTCATTAAAAATATAAATGATTTTTATCTTACTTTAATCTCAAATGTGCATTTCTAAAAAATTTCATTTATTTTTTATTTTCAAGTTTCAAACTATTTCCAGAAAATATATTAAAATAAATACATAAATTGTACTTTATAATATAGCACTGTGACAGCGCTGCATGGCAAAAAATGGTAAACAAAAATAATGAAATAGTCGAAAAATGAATACTCTGCAGTCACAATCTTAAACACAAGACCTTTTATGAGTCAATTGAAGAAATGGAAACAAAATTTAGTTTTTAAATACAAAGGACTGATTACCGATACTTAAAATGAATAAATTTTAGTTTATAATATAACGCTGAGATGGCGCCACGAACTTGGAGAATTTTCACATTAATCGAGAATAAACTACAGTAATAGAAGTAGAAGCAAGAAAGTCGATTCCTAATATATTACATTACTACAACCATATAGTCGATTTCTACTATACAACATTACTACCAAGATGGAGCTTACGATTTTCATACACTGAAACAAAAGCTATGGTAAAATGAACTACAGTAGTGTAGTTGAAAATAGAGTAGTCACGAGTATCATTTTTCCAATCATTATTACTATTCGTATTTAGTGGGAAAATATACTTTAAAATATTCAATCAGCTGCAGTTGCCATAACCGATTCACCTAGTTGGATAAACTGCTTTACATGTGTAAGAGATGTGTCAATAAAAATATAGCAACAATGGCTATTCACAATAGTTGCATTAAAGAGTCAAGTGTAATAAAAAGAATCTTATACTCTTAGTTAAAGAGAAGTAGTTAAAATAGTATAATCCTTACGAATATTCGCGTGTAGTGAGTGGGACCACTTTAGAATGGTCAATCACTTGTAGCTGTATTTGGTAGTTTGGGATAAAATCCGCCAGGGCGCGACGTGTCGCTGTCTCGCAACACAAATGGCGCGCCGAGTCTTTAAGATACCAGTCGACCCATAGCAAAGCATACTTACCTGTAGCAATGGCTAACATGATGGCGTTTCTTGTAACTGGAAGGAGTAGTTACATTCGCTAGGACTATCGATAAAAAAACTGTGACTTAGTTGCGGGAACCTCGTTGAACTATAAATAATAGTACAGTTTACTAGTTAAAGTAGTTCAAGCAAACAACTTTTGCTTCTGAAAGAATTCTGGGACTAAAGAAAGTAGACAATGTAACTGAGCAATATTATTGTAAATCGCATGTTCCAAATGGTTTAATTTACTAAAAAAACGGTTATATTTACTACTTTTAATATTTCATTTGATCATTAGAGGTGCAGTTATTTCGACTACTTTTGTCTTGCGGTAGCCTCCAGCAACAAGGGAAAAGTAGTCACAGTTACCAGGAATTCTTCTCTATGTATAAAGGATATGTTTTAGTTGAAAGTGGACAGACCCCGGGTAATTGGATTTGACGTTGAACAACACACTCTCTTAAAATGAACCAGTGAAATCTCACTGATGTCCAATGAAATCTCACTGGTCGAAGCAGCCAGCGGTGTGTCACTGATAATCAGTGAGATTTCACTGGTTTACTCAGTGGACTTTCGTAACTGAAGTAATCAGTTAGTTCCACTGGTTTCTCAGTACCAGTAGTCATCTAGCCGTATCCCGTCAGCTGATTTCACTTTCTTCAGAGATAAGGTGACGTCACATCTATTTTACTGATAACTTTTGTAAAATTATCTTTTATAAACCCTTCCTTCCTCTAACAACAACAAATGCGCTCCAGACTACAGGTTGGTTAAATTGATGAAAACTCCTGTAAAAAAAATCAGATTCTCCTCAATCAAAGATTTTTAAGTCATGATGAAAAACATGATAAGAAACTTTCTATTTTAATTCACCAGCAAACTATTGTTCAAGAACAAAATTTAAATTTACATAGGATCTTTAAAAAAGGACATAAGGATCTTTGGTTTGTAAATTTGACAGACATACAAATTCCTGATCCAGCAGTTACAGGAATTCTCAGATTAGTTCAACGTTTCAGTAACCGTATGATAAAAAGTAAGTTAAAACAAATGATGGAAATAGTAAAAGATGTTAATCAAATATACACAAACTTCCTATTTCAGTTCAGCAGGATTTCCGAAACGAGGTGTTACATTTCTCAAAGAGCTTTGTTGATAAAAAATGTTTGCATATTAGTAGTGCGGATCGTAAGATTTCTGAAGGTTTCATGATGACTAAAGAATTTCTTGGAAAAAACCCTGATATAGTTTGCATGAGTGCTGATAAAGACAGTATTACTGTTTGTATGAAAAAATCGGATTATGTAAAGGATATGGAGAATTTGCTTTCTAATAGTGTTAGTTTTGAATTATTGCATGAGGATCCGCTAAAAAGTTAAAAAGAGGCTTTTAGGATGCTTGGCAATTCGAGAAAGAAAGGACTTCTGAGAAAATATATAAGATGGACTGATATTAATACTGAAAACACAGTTCTTGCCAGATGTTATGGTTTTAGAAAGATTCACAAAGATGGTTATCCCTGAAGAATAGTTATTTAAATTATTAATACTCCCACTAAATTTTTATTACAAAATTTTAATTTGATTCTCAAAGATTCTATCTCAACTTCTAAATATAATGTAAAAAATAGCTGGGAATTTCAAAAATTTATTATTCAAAAAACGGTTCCGGACGATTATGTAATGATTTCTTTAGATGTTATTGCAATGTTTTCGAGTATACCCCTTGATAGTTTTTATCATGAACTCAACTTATTTCAAATTTAATGGATCTTTTTATAGGCAGAAGTCTGGTACTCCCATAGGTTCAGTCATTTCTCCGATTTTAGCAGAAATAGTCATGAAAGATTTAAAGGGTTTTGCTTTTGAGAAATTGGATTTTTTTTTGCCTTTTTATTTCCGGTATGTCGACGATACCTTGTTGTGTATTCCTCTGGAAAAGTTTCAGATGGTCATTGATGTTTTTAATAGTTTTCATCGAAAACTTCAATTTACTCATGAAATAGAGCAGAATAATAGAATCACTTTTTTGGAAATAGAAGTGATTAAGCGTCGGGATGATAATATCATTACCAAATGGTATAGGAGAAGTACATATTCAGGCAAAATTTTCAATTTCTTTTCTGCTCATCCTTTTCAAAACAAAATTGCAGTAATT
>JAWWLR010000054.1:66747698-66758222 GCA_035041075.1 Acraspis erinacei | reverse complement strand
CTTATTGCATCCGACCCCTCAATTATGTGGGATAGACTAGCAGACTTTTTAATACTAGGATAGAGGAAAACAAAATTAATGTTCGTTTAGGACGCTGTTATAAGAGTGTTCTTGTCAGACATAAAAGGGAATTTGTGAATATTGATCATGAGTTTCACTGGGATAATTTAAAAATTGTGCAAAGTGAAAGTAATAAGAGAAAGAGAGAATTCACGGAAATGCTTTATATTAAAAAACAAAAAAAGTGATCTATTAATTTAGAAACCGATTTGGATAAATTAAACAAAGGTTAAGCTAACATGATTAATTACATTTAACGGTGAGGTTCCATGAATCTGGTTTTTCTTTTATTTTCTCTATTTCGGATTTATTTATGACAGATATTTCTAGTGTGCTGACAATAGATTGACCTACTAACCCTCAATCGATTTTTCAGGTATCAAAGAGAGAACACCTGTTGTTCGGTGCTATTGTTTATTTTTCTTGCCTTGATAATGGTACTGTAACAGTACCGAAACGTTGTTAATATAATTTTAATTTTATTTTTCAATGTTCTTTTAATGCGATTTGATAATAATAAAAATAAAAAAGACGAAAGAAGGGAAAAGAGAAGTGAGGAGATGTGGTTGGTTGCCTTCTCATTTTTCTTTCATCTTTTTTATCTTTGTCTGAAATTTTTCTTTTTAACAAAAAAATTTCAGATTATAATTGATTCTTGTTTTTTTACAGGAGTTTTAATCAATTTGATGATTGGACGGTAAATTAGACTTTTAATTTGTATTTTAATCTAATTTAAATTTCTTAAATTTTAGGATGGTTAAAGTTGAACAAAAGTGGCTATCGAGTGGGTCTTCCACTGAATGTCGGAAAATCACTGGTTCACGAGTGATGATCCCAATAACTGATACAATCAGTTCCAACATCATTGGTTTTGTTTGAGAGAGCAATTAGGTGCAATATCTTATATTCAATTCTATTGAAGTCCAACTCTAATTTATTTTCATGAAATTGAAACGCGGTTGTTGAAAAATAATTTTGCGAGGTTTAGCTCAAAAGTGATGAATGATAAATTTTACACCTAACCAGTTGACCGATAATTCGTGCGATCAGATGACTACTGTTACTGAGTAACCTGTGAACCTTACTGATTAAACCAGTGACGGAATTCTACTGACTGAACCAGTGAAATCTCCCTGATCGTCAGTAAAAAACTTGTGACAATTCCAGCCAGTTAAATTTTACTAAAAATCAGTTAGATTTAATCTGCACTATCTTAAAAGAGTTATGCTCTTCCAAGCAAAAGTTCTGTTAGGTCTCTTGATGAAGCAAATGAAAAAAGTTGGTGTTAATATTGCTTTGAAACAACGCATAAAGCTGTTTTTTGGAATTAATATTATTCAAGGAATAAGAGTACGTGTGTAAACTCGAGGGAATGGTAATATTCGAGGATATGGTGTTCGCAGCCAGCCTGCCTCTCTTCATCCTGAATAACATTTTTCGAGCTAACGACTCGGCAGGCATGAACTCATATTGCATTAGCATCCACCGACCGTAACTTCCCACTTCACTAACCACCCTTGCAAGATTTTCGTAACTTCGGTATAAAAATTTTTAGAATAAAAATGTCGGATATCTCGAATGAAACCAGATTTTAGACAGTAGTCGACCATTATATCCGCGCGCTTATGCTCATTTTGATCATTTACCTAATTTTCTAAAACTTTTTATTTGTTAAAATTTTCTGAGCACTTATGTTCTTGCTGACTTTAGATTCTTAAAAAATAAATTCAGCATGAAACAATTCTTTTAATTGAAATATTCGGATGATTTTTACTTTATATTTAAAGTTTTTTTAAATTTCTTTGCTTAAAATATAAGTCGACAATAAAATTTAGAAAAATTTTAGGAAACTTATTTTTCAATTAATAATAATTGAATCAATAATTATATTCATCAGATCATTCTTTTAAATTTTAATTTATATTATTGTGAAAATCGTGATTAATAATAACCATTTAAACCAAATTCACAAAATTTAAAACATTTGTGTTCATAATTTTGAAAATTTTATTCAGAGACTCATTTCGCAACATCAGTAACATTTGGAAAATTACATAACTGAAATCTGGGAATTTTAAATATAAATAAACTTTATTTATACCATTATAGCAAATATTCAAGTACACTACCTTCAATTTTATTCTCAATTTAAGCAATTAATTAAAAAAATTAAAATTTAATCTTTAAGAAAATTAATATTGTGAAAAAAATGTATAAGGTAATACATGATTAATCTGTTCATAACATAAAAGGCATTAACTATCATTTTCATTTAAGCATTGAAATAACTTTTCATCGATACCTTCTCCAAGAAAATTTAATTTAATTTTGTATTTATTACTGACGTTTAGTATTAATTTAAGAAGAAAAATGATAATTTAAATTTGAAAATGCATTTCTGTACATCTAATTTATTAAAAGCTTTTTAAGTAAGTTTTAAAAAAATTAAAATATGTGTACATTTAACTTTGAAACTTGAAGGCAGATATTCATCTCACAAGATCACTAGATCATAAAAAATTACATACTTGTAATAGAAGTACTTAAAAAAAAACTGTTTTTATTAAATTAATAGACAATATTTAATCAAAGATTTTGGGAGTGAATAATATATTTATGTTACTTAATATAAAAGAATTTAAATATAATTGTTATGTCCATTGATGTTGTGAAAAAAATTAATCAGATAATAATTAATTAATTATTTCACAACAACAAAAGCCCCAAACAATTATATTTGTTGAAACAATTAAATTATTTTTATTTTACTTTTTTATGGAAAACTTCATTTCTTAATATTTGGATTTACTAATAGATTTTGAAATTATTCCAAGAAATTTAATTTTTCACGTAATCAATTAATAATTAATCAATCATTTCAAAGCATACAAAGCATTAAATAATTATTTAATTGAAATATTCGGATAATTTTTACTTTATATTTTTAATATTGAAATACACAACCTTAAAGTGAAGAACGGATTTATTTATTATCAATTTGAAATTTTCTTTTCGGAAATTTTATTTATTAATAAGCTTCTAATGATTTCGAGAACATGTAAATTAACAGCATCAATTATACTAATTAATTATTAATATTTTTCTGTAAATTTTAATTATAAAATACAACATCACAAACATTTAAGAAAATTATTCTGGGTGTCCCATTTTTTTCATTCAGAATATACGTTGAATTATTTTTAATTCCTCTGAATTCCACTCAATTTTCCGATTTTTTTATTCTTCTCAATTGTCTGAGATTTTTTAAATTCTCCACATTCTTTTGAATTCTGTAAATTCTTTTAAGATCTATGAATTCTTTTGAATTTTGTGAATTCGTTTAAAGTCTGTGAATTCTTTTGCATCCTGTGAATTCTTCTTAATTCTCTGGATTCATCTAAAGTTTTCTGAATTTCTTGAATTGTCATGATATCACTGAGTTTTTAAAAGTGTTTTTCAGTTATCCAGAAATCATTATAATACACGTTGAGTTATTTTAACTTTTTTCTATTTTTTGAAATCTGTGAAATTCAAACGAATTCTACTGAAAAAAAATTTGTTTATTAAATTTTTACAATACATCAGTAGTTAAACTTACTTATTCGTCATTAAAAGTAAATTTCAGTGAAATAAAACTTGTTAATTTTATTTAATTAGTAAATATTTCAAATGATTCAAATTTATCCAGTAAAGGACCTTCCGAAAATTATGAAAGTCTAAGCAATTTTTATTAATTTTATTATCAAGTATTTTATTAACTACATAAGAATAATTGTCTTTATTCGTACCAAAAATTAATTAGAATTTATTGCGGGGTTTAACAACAAACTTGAAAGTGTACTACCAGATTTATGAATTTTAAAAGATATTAAAGATTTAGAAGATTACGGAAGATTTAAATTTTGTTAATGATTTAAATGATATCAAGGATTTCAAAGAATTTTAAATATTTTAAAAGATTTAAAATGAGATCATAAATATTTTCATGATTCCAAAGCACATCATTTCAAAGAAATTCTCAGAGATTTAAAAATTTGTCATGAATATTTCCAGGATTTTACAAAATTTCAAAGATGTCAATGAAATCAACAACGATTTAAGGGACTTCACAAAGATTATAAATCATTTCAAAAGATTTGACAAAATTTCGAAGATTTTAAATATTTCAAAATATTTCAAAGATTTCACGAATATATCAATGATTTTAAATAGATTGCAAAGATTTCAAATATTTTAAAAGATTTCAAGGATTTCAAGGACTTTATAAGGATTTAACAGAGATTAGAAAATATTTTAGAAGATTTCGATCATTTTCTAGATTTCCAACGATTTTACAAAAATTTTAAAGATTTAAAATATTAAGAATATTTCAAAGGTTGCACAGAGATTTTAATTATTTACAATGCATTTCAATTATTTTACGACCTTTCCATAAGGATTACGAAATATTTCCAAAGATTTCGGAACATTTCGATGATTTTTCAGATTTCAAAAGATTTTTCAAAAAATCTCAAAGAATTAAAATATTTAAGAAGATATCAAGGATTTCAAAGATTTAAAGATTTAAAACGATTTCAAGGATATCCATGATCTCACAAAGATTCCACAAAGATTAAACATATTATAAAAGATTTCAGAAGATTTCGATGATTTTTGAAATGTCAAAGGATATTTCAAAAAAAGATTGAAAATAATTGTAAAAAACTCATTTATTTCAAAGGTTTAAAAAAAATTTACAAAAATTTGAAAAACATTTTATAGAAAATTTTAAATTTTTCAATGATGTCACAAATGTTTTAAAACATTTCTAAAATTTTGCAAAGATATTTTAAGAATTTCACGAAGATGGCTTCAAGGACTTCAACAAAATCAGAAGATTTAAATGATTAAAAAAGGTTCTAAAGATTTAAAATCTTTTTTTATATTTCACGAGTGCAAATAAGAAATTTAAAAAAATATATTTTCCAAGATTTTAAAGATTCCAAAGATTTCGGATTTGAAAGTGTAATTAAAAAATTAAGTCAGAATCATTAGCACTTATTTAAAAAATATTGGATTAGATAACAAAATTTTTTTTTTTAATTATAAAATCCCCTTTTTATGCTTTCGAAATTCAGCCGTGCAGATAAATAAAATTTACTGGAAATCTCACTTTATTTCTTAATTTTTCTTTAAATTCCATGTTTTAACTATTCATCCGATAGTTTTGAGAAGATCACAAAACTTTTTAAATATTTCACAAAGATTTTCAGGATTTTGAAAAATTCCAAACTTTTTAAACAAATTCAGAGGGATTTTAAATTATTTAATAAACATTTAAGAGATTTTACAACTTTTTTAAAAGATTTTTTTCAATTTTTCATATATTTGAGAAAAGATTTAAAAAGATGTTAAAAGAAAACGAAGATTTCAATTACTTCATAAAAACTGAAAAGATTTCGAGGATTTCACAAAGGTTTCAAATATTAAAGTTATTTTAATATTTCACAAAAATGCAAAGATTTGAAAGATTCGAAACTCCAAATCACAGAATCATTCACCCTAATTTTTTTTATCACATATAACCTTCTTTCCAAAAATTGCATTTTTGAATTTTGTCGGAAAAGAACAGATTCAATATAATGCTGAGGAAAAGGTTGGTTCATTTTAAAATGTCATTTAAAAAATAGAGCAAGAATTATTGGTATATATTAAAAAACAATATTGGATAAAATATGAAAAATATTTTTCCATGAAATCCAGTTCCTATGTTTCCAAAATTTACCTGGGAAGATAAAGTCCAATTTAATAGAAGTTTTGAGGAGTTTTTCTGTTTATATTATTGTGAAAATTTTGATTTGAAAATTTAAAACATTTGTGTACATAATTTTGAAAATTGTATTCAGAGACTCATTTCGGAACATCAGCAACATTTGAAAAATGACATAACTGAAATCTGGGTATTTTAAATATAGATAAACTTTATTTAGACCATTTATAGCAAATATTCAAGTAAACTACCTTCAAGTTGATTCTCGATTTAAGTAGTTCATTTAAAAAAATTAAAATTTAATCTTTAGGTAAATTAATATTGTGAAAAACAATGTATCAGGTAATAACTGATTAATCGTTTCAGAACACAAAATGCATTAAACTATAATTTTCATTTAAGCATGGAAATAACTTTTAATCTACACCTGTTCAAACAAACTTTAATTTAATTTATAAATTTTTTATTTATTAGTGACTTTTAGTATTAATTTTATTAATTATATTTTTGTATTAGAAGTACTTAAAAGAAAAAGAAACTTTTGTTATGAAATTAATAGACAATATTCAATTAAACAATCTGGGACTGAATAATATATTTATGTTACTTAATATAAAACAATTTAAATGCAATCTTTTTGTCCATTGTCTATTTTTGTAGAAACAATTAAATTATTTTTACTTTACTTTTTTTGATGGAAAACTTCATATCTTAATATTTGGATTAACTAATATATTTTGAAATTATTCCAAGAAATTTAAGTTTTTACATAATCAATTAATAATTAATGATTTTAATTGAAATATTCGGATAATTTTTACTTTGTATTTTTAATATTCAATTACACAACCTTAAAGTGAAAAACGGATTTATTAAATTAATTTTTAAAAAATTGAAATTTAGCCATTGTTTATTAATCAGTTCATAATATATATATATAATTGAGTAATGATTTTCATGGGCATATTAAAATAATTTTTATTTATTCTCAATTTGAAATTTTCTTTTCTTAAATTTTATTTATTAATAAGCTTCTAATGATTTCGAGAATATGTAAGTTAACAGACTCAGTTATAATAATTAGTTATTAATATTTTTTCTGGAAATTTTAATTGTTAATAACATTTTAAACGAATTCCAGAAAAAATTAAAATACATATACTTAGAATTTTGAAAACTGAATTCAGATACTTATTTCACAACATCACAAACATTTAAGAAAATTATGAAGGGTGTCCCGTTTTTTTTATTCAGAATATACATTCTTTTGAATTCCGTAAATTATTTTGAAGTCTATGAATTCTTTTGAATGTTGTGAATTCGTTCAAAGTTTGTGAATTCTTTTGCACCCTGTGAATTCTTTTTAATTCTCTGAATTCTTCTGAAGTTTTCTGAATTTGATTAATTGTCATGATATCACTAATTTTTAAACGTGTTTTTAAATTATTCAAAAATCATTATAATACACGTTGAGTTATTTTAACTTTTTTTTTAATTTTTTGAAATCTGTGAAATTCAAACGAATTCTACTGAAAATTTTGAACATTTTTTTTCGTGAAATTTTTAAAATACATGTGTAGTTAAACTTACTTATTCACCAGTAAAAGTAAATTTCCATTAACTACAACTTGGTAATTTTATTTAACTAGTAAATATTTTAAATGAATCAAATTTATCCAGTAAAGGACCTTTCAAAAATTATGAAAGTCTAAACAATTTTTATTAATTTTATTATCAAGTATTTTTTTAATAGTAGTACAGAAGAATAATTGTCTTTATTAGTACAAACTTGAAAGTTTACTACCAGATTTAAGAAATTTAAAGGGTATTAAAGATTTTAAAAAATTTCAGGAGATTTATATTTTGTTAATGATTTGAATGAAATCAAGGATTTTAAAGAATTTTAAATATTCTAAAAGATTTAAAATGGGATCATAAATATTTTCATGATTCCAAAGCACATAATTTCAAAGAAATTCTCAAATATTTAAAAATTTTTCATGAATATTTTCAGGTTTTTACGAAATTTCAAAGATGCCAAAGAAATAAACAAAGATTTAAGGGACTGCAAAATATTTCACAAATACTTCAGAATATTTCAGAAGGTTTTAATGATAAATCATCTTAAAAGATTTTACAAAATTTCGAAGATTTTAAATATTTCAAAGATTTCACTAATATATCAATGATTTTACAAATATTGCATAGATTTCAAATATTTTAAAAGTTTCAAGGAATTTATAAGGATTTCACATAGATTAGAAAATATTTTAGAAGATTTCAGAAGATTTCGATCATATTTTAAATTTCCAACGATTTTACCAAAATTTTAAAGATTTAAAATATTAAGAATATTTCAAAGGTTTCACGGAGAAATTAATTATTGACAATGTATTTACATTATTTTACGACTATTTCATATGGATTACGAAATATTTCCAAATATTTCGGAAAATTTCGATGACTTTTCAGATTTCGAAAGATTTTACAAAAATGTCAAAGAATTAAAATATTTAAGAAGATATCAATGATTTCAAAGATTTAAAACGACTTCAAGGATATCCATGATCTCACAAAGATTCCACAAAGATTAAAGATATTATAAAAGATTTCAGAAGATTTCGATGATTTTTGAGATGTCAAAGGATATTTTAAAGATTGAAAATAATTTCAAAAAAATTCATTTATTTCAAAGGTTTCAATGATTTTACAAATGTCTTAAAAGATTTATAAAATTTTGCAAATATATTTGAAGAATTTTACGAAAATGGCAATGCTTTCTCTAGATTTCAGTTATATCGAAAAGGACTTTAAAAAAATCAGAAGATTTAAATGATTGAAAATGTTTCTAAAGATTAAATTTTTTTATAATAGAAGAGTGCAAATAAGAAATTTAAAAAAATGTTTTTCTAAACAATTTTCTAACATTTTAATGATTCCAAAGATTTCGGATTTTTAAATATTTCAAAATATCATAAAACTGAATTCATTTTGAAACAAAAAGGCAGTGCAGTTTAAAAATGAAATCAGACAACACCAATTTCACAGATTGAAAAATTGTATTATCCATTTTTTCTGACAAACTACGACAAATTCGATATAATGTTAAGAAAAATGCGGGTTCATTTTAAAGTGTAATTAAAAAATTAAGTCTGAGTTATTAGCACTTATTTAAGAAATATTGGATTATATTACAAAATGTTTTTTTTTTAATTATAAAATCCACTCTTTATGCTTTCGAAATTAAGCCGCGCAGATAAATAAAAATTTAATGGAAAACTCGCTTTATTTCTTTTTTTTAAATTCCATGTTTTAACTATTCATCCGGCAGTTTTGAGAAAATCGATTTGTTTTGGAAAATGGTAAAATACATATTTCACAAAGAATAATAATATTTGCGAAAGATGCTAAGGATTTAAATTTTCAAAAGATTTCTAAGGTTTCTAAGAAACTCACATAACTTTTTGAATATTTCACAAAGATTTTCAGGATTTCGAAAAATTTCAAACTTTTGAAACAAATTCAGAGGGATCTTAAATTATTTAAAAAACATTTAAGAGATTTCACAAATTTTTCAAAATATCTAAAATGTGTTTTTTCAATTTCTCAAATATTTTTGAGAAATTCACAAATATTTCAAAGATTTCAAATGTTTGCAGATGCTCACAAAGAATTCGATGACTTTGCGAACATTTAAAGACTTCAAACAGGATTTAAAAATATTTCATAAGACCGTATCCCTTTAAAAATATACATTAATGCAACTCCAAATCACAAAATCATTCACCTTAAATTTTTTTGAAATCACATTTAACCTTTTTTCCAAAAACGGTATTTTCGAATTTTGTCGGAGAACAACAATAGATTCGATATAAAGGTAAGGAAAAGGTTGGTTCATTTTAAAATATCATTAAAAAAATAGAGCAAGAATTATTGGTATGTATTCAAAAATAATTTCGGATAAAATAACAAAAAATTTTTTCTCGAAATTGAGTTCTTATGATTCCAAAATTTACCTGGGAAGATAAAGTCCAATTTAATAGAAGTTTTGAGAACTTTTCTGTTTTTTTTTCTCGTTTTGTAAAACAGCCCTAAAATACTGGATAATCATCCCTTCACAAAAATTATTTTCTTCTCTAAAAATTTCGGAAAATTTCACAGGGAAATTATTCTGAGATTTGACATCGCACTGCCTGTATGATTTCAAATGTATTCGATCAGAATTCTGGAAAGATTTTTAAGACTTTAGGAAAATATCGAATATTTTTAAATATTTTACCCAGTTTTAAGAGAATTTACCCAAATTACAGGAAATATTTATAAAAATTCCAAAGGATTACAAAGGATTTCAAAGATTTCAAAGATTTCAAAGATTCCACGAGTCCAGAAATTAATTATCTTCCTTGAAGTAACAAAATAAACATAAAAATTTAAAACAATCGCAACGGAAAAAATCCCAGTCACTTTGATCAAATTTCGTTACTTTTACAGGGTGTTCAGAACTCTTTTACAATTCCATACATTTTCCACGCCTTCCAAGTGTTCCAGTCCCTTATTAATGGAATTTACTGTATTTTACCGTGGGCAAATTATAAATATCAACAATACAGAACCCTACTGAAAAATTTGACGTCGGAAATAACATCAGAAACTGCACCGGACACGACGCAGGAAATGTCATCGGAAACGACGCCGGAAACGACAACGTAACCGCC
>JAWWLR010000054.1:66719272-66731498 GCA_035041075.1 Acraspis erinacei | reverse complement strand
ACATGTTTTTCTGTCGCTCTCGTTACTTTTCCTCTACTCAGTTCTCAAAACTTCTATACTTCCCTATGCTTCATTTTTGCTTCTTTACCCTGTTTCCCTGTCAAAAATTCACCCTTACTTCCCCCCATAAACCACGATTAACTCTCCTTCACTTCCCCTGTTTGTCCTCCAGTTATTTCTTCTACATCAGCATTTCCCCTCCCCTCATTTCCCTTCACTAACACTATATTCCTATCTTCCCCTTCTTGATTTCCGCTAATTTTTCTACTTTCCGACCATAAATTCTCCGCTTTCCCTCTTTGGAAAAAATTACGACAGATGGTCGAAAGAACACCTGGCCGAAACGATGGTTTCTGACCGGGGCTACGAAACCCTAAAAAGCGAAAAAGAGGGAAAAAGGGGAAAGAGTGTGAATTCTGCAATAGCTTTCATTACATGATAATCGTATATTATGTCCCTAGGGGAAGAAGAGAGACTTTTTTGACGAGTGTATTGGCGCATACGATTTTGTTTCTTATAAAATATGGATGATTTCTGACATTTCTCGAAATACAGTCATGAATACAGCCCATATTATATTTCGAATGAAAAAAGAATAATTTACGGTAATTTTAGGGTTAATTTATGGTAACTTACCCTAAATTGCCTAAAATTCAACTTAAAAATGAATATAAATTTCCAAAAATTGATGTGAATTGATGTAATTTATGAAATGTTTGGTAATTTATGGTAATATTGTAGGTAACTTTTGGTATCTTAACATAAGTTACCCAAAATTGAATTTTTAAAATTTTTAGAAATTCCCCGAAATTTATGAAATTTTTGGTAATTTTTGGTAACTTACGGTAACTTTTTTATTTCATATGTAAACTTTCCTTAAATTATAATTTTCATTATTCACACCTGATGTCACTTTTCACTCCCAGGGAGTAAAAAGTACTTTCTACTTTCCCTATGGAGTAAAAAGTAGAGCTTCATGGCCGTCGAAAAGGGCTGAAAAAAGTATGGGAAAGGGGAAAGGAAAATCCAAGGGAAGAAATGAGAAAGGGGCAAAGGAATGAGGAAAAGGGAAAACGAAAAATGGGACTGGTTGCAAAGTGAAAAGGGAAATGAGAAATGGGAGAGGAAAATGTGAAAGGAAAATGGTGAATTGAATAATCCAGAGAGATACAGAGAGATTTCTAGATCCAGACCCTGTCTGATCATGCTGACCAAACTTTCTTCATTTGCTTCACATGCTTGTTTTCAAGGAGGCCAGGACAAAAAGTATAGTGTATTTCAAGGGCGTAAGGCGATATTGACTCGTGTGACTTCCGCCCTCGCTTCGCTCGGGCGGCAAGTAAACGCTCGTCGAAATAGCCTTCCTTACGCCCTCAATACACAAAGTACTATTATCTTTTTAATTTGAAATATATGGTATACAAATCCGAAAATTAGGCAGAATAGGGTCTTAAATTTAAACACTTTATAAAAACTCAACAGTACTTTGACATTCAAATTCCTTTGTCAAATCGCAAATTTATATTTCAATTTGCACTACTTCCTATGCCTTCATTTCGAATATTGAAATATTGAAAGATAGATTTCGAGCAGCATTTCTATAGTAAAATATAAATAAATCGCACTATTTGAAGAAATTTGAAACTCGAGGAGAATTCTTCAATTTCCAGCACACGTAACGGGAACTCAATACATAATCCTCAGGTATGGTATATACTCGTAAATATATATGAATGCATACGAACGTCGAACATGTTCATTGGAATACTAGAGGGAACCCTTTTGAGCTCGGATTTCAAAATGTTAAACGAAGTGGAGCGAGAGCAGTGTGTGATACCCAACCCTCTATTTGTTTATTTTCTCGTTACCGATCAGTTCACTGTGAAAATTTAAACGTTTCAAAGGCTTAAAGCATATTGATTATTAACTGGACTGCAATGTTTTAGAATTCAAATATAGAAATTAAATTTTGTTCTTGAAACCTAGTTTTCGCTTTGAATCAAGTAGATCAAATTTGAGCCAATTAGTTGAATTTTCAACCAAGATAATTCACTTTTCATCGAAAAAGTCGAATTTTCAACTACATAATAACGTTTTTCCATCAAAAATGAAATTTTTACATTTTTAATTAAAGAATTAAATTTTAGCTAAATAAAGAAATATTTTTTAACCAAATTTATGAATCCTGAACCAAAAAGACGAATTTTTAGCAAAACAGTTGACTCTTAGACCAGAAATAATACTTTTTAACAATGTCGTTTAATCTGAAATAACTGAAATTTTTTTAACAACATTCCTCAATTTTTGAACCAAAGCCGTGAATTTTTAACGAAAAAGTTTTATTTTGTATCATAAAATACGAATTTTTATCAAATATTTGGCTGTCAACGAAGGAGAACGAATATTGGGAAAAATAATTGAATCCATAACGAAAAAGAAAAATTTTCCACTAAAATATGCATTTTCAGCTTAAAAGGAAAACCTACCTTCTCAAGAAAATAGTTGAATTTGGAATTAAAAAAGATCAACTTTTAGCCAAAAGTTAAAATAGCGAAACTATTTCGCCAAAATTCGAACAAAACACGATTTTCTACCGAAAAACGGAATTCTTCACAAAATGTTTAAATTTTCAACCGCCGGGGCGAATTTTAAACTAAATATATGTATTTCCAGTTCAAAAAGAATTTTTAACAAATTACGTCAAATTTTGATCAAGTAGTGGAAATTTTAACGAAAGAAGATAAATTTGCAAAAATGAAATGCAATAATTTAACTTTTGTTTCAGAAAATTAATTTCAACAAGAACAAAAAATTTTTGAACAAAAGGATGACTTTTGAACTAAAACATATAAATTTATAATGAAAGATGCAATAGTTGAATTTTTGTTTACAAATTTTAATTTTCAACAACATGAAAACGAATTTTCAACAAAACAAAATTGCCTTTTTAAACGAAACAGATATTTTAAAACAAAACTGTATAATTTCCTATAAATTACAATAATTTATAACCAAATAGTATACTTATTAACCAAAAAAATTAATCTTACTCAAGAAGATTAATTTTTCATACATAAATACGAATATTTAACAAAAAATGGAATATTTACATTTTCGATTTACGAAAATAATGTTTGCATAAAAAATATTAATTTTTTACCCAAAATAACAATTCTTATCAAAATACCTAATTTTTGATAAAACAGTTGAATTTTCAATTAAAACAGGAAGGATGCAATAAAAAATTACTACTTTGATTTTGATATAAAAATATTAATCTCAAACCAAAAAAAAAGGAATTTTAAAGCAAAGAAATCAATTTTTAAACAAGAAAAAATTTCACAAACAAATTCAGAATAGTTAAATTTACAGTTTAAAAAAATTAATTTTTGAAAAAAGGGTTTCATTTAAAAAAAGTAATATAGTAAGTACATTAGTTTTTTACTAAGCAGTGGAATTTTTACGAAAGAACATTAATTTTCTTTCGAAAGAGTCTAATTTTAAACGAAATAGTTTATTCTCAAATAAATAGTCGATTTTTCAAAAAACCATCATAAAGATGAATTTTTAACAAAATATTCGAATCCTTAAGCAAAATGACGAATTTTCAACAACAGTCAAATTAGTTTTGTACCCACATGGACGAATTTTTTATAAAGTAGATGAATATTGTATTTAATATTTAAATTATGTTTTCGTGAATAAAAAATTTTCAACAAAAAAAATTAAACTATTTGGTGAAAAATTAACATTTTAGTTGAACATTCATATTTTTTCCTAAACACTAAAATATTTATTTGATAATTTAAACTTTTATTTTTTGTTTGTAAAATTAATTAATTTATCTAAAAATTACTTATTTCATTTTTGTTTAATTTTTTTACAAGTAAAAGTTGAAAGATAAGGTTTTTTAAACTGAAACTTTAACTATTCCACTGAAGGTAGTAAATCTCTCTTTCTTATATGAAAATTGAACTACTTGTTTCAAAATTCACGTATTTTATTTTACATATTGAACGTCGTAGAAAATTATTCTTCTATGTTGGAGATTCTGAACTTTTTGTCAATTAACGTTTTTTGTATATTGTTCTTTTTAACTCTTATGAATTGCTGGGCTTATTTAAAATTCTTTAAAATTCTTCTCTAATCAGGGAGAATTATAAATTTAGAGAGTTTAAGAGATTCAGAAGAATTCAAAAGAATTTAGACAATTCAAGAAACCTAAAAAAATTCAAGGAATTCAGAGGTCATTAACCTGGGGAGGGCTATAAAGTTGGAGAGTTCTATCAGCTCCGGCAGTTCTGTAAACTGTGAGAAAATTAATAAAGTTCAAAGTGTTTTAGAAATTTGGAAGAATTCAAGAAACTTAAAGTAATAATGGATTTCGTACAATTTAAAGGAATTCAGAGATCTATAAACAGCAGGATTTCCACAAAATCCGAGAGTTCTGTAAGTTCCGGGAGTTCTGGAAACTCAGGAAAAAATTCAAGAGATTGAGGGCGTATCTGGAATTTGGAAGAATTCAAGAAACACGAAGAATCTGAAAGCGTTCTTTAAGAGTTCTGTAAAGTTCGGTGTGTTCTACAAGCTCCAGGAATTCTATAAACTCAAAAAAAAAAATCAAAAATTGAGGGTGTTTCAGGAATCTGGAATAATTAAAGAAAATCTAAAAATTAATAGATTTTATAGAATTTGAAGAAATTTAGAGTTCTGTAAACTTCGAGAATTATATAATTCCGAGAGTTCTATAAGCTCCAGAACTTCTGTAAATTTAGAAAAAAATGCAAGAAATTTATGGTGTTTCAGAAATTTGGAAGAAATCAAGAAACTATAAGAATTAATAGATTTCGAAAATTTGAAGGAGGTCGGAGTTCTGGAAACTGCGGGAGTTCCATAAATTTTGGGAATTCAATAAGCTCCGAAAGTTCTATGAAGTGAGGATGTCATATAAACTCAGGGAAAGAATTCAAGAATGTTCAAAAATTTAAGTAATTTCGAGAATTCTGGGAGCGAAGCGGATTCAAGAAATTGAAAGATTTTAAATAACATAGAGAATTTAAAAAAGTCAAAGATGTTGGAGCGAAAGTGTTATTTAAATTTTCAAATGAAGAACACGGAAATTCTAGATATATTAAAAAATCTATATCATAAAATAAACTCCGGGTGTTATACCAACTAATGGAGAGGATTTGAGAAATTAAGAGAGTTTAAGCCCATGTTATGAGTTGGTCACGTGACCAGATTCCTGCCATACCAACACTTTTTATTTCCTAACTTATTTCCTGAGGAAGCGCCACATTGAACTGTAAATTTAGGATAACAAATAATAAACCCTGTGAAAGTTTTCTCTGGTCCTAAATTTTTATAATTATGAAAAAAGTTTTTTTTTTTGTAAACAATTCTTTTTTGCTTTTTTCATCATTATTAAAATTTAGGAACATACGCACCTTTCTTAGTGCTTATTATTTACTATCCCAAATTTACAACTCGATTTGCTGCTTCGTGTGAAAATAAGTTAGGAAATAAAATAAGTGTCGGTAAGATAGGAATCTGGTCACGTGGCCCACTCGTCACATAACCTCAAAGAATTAAAAAAGATCCAAGAAATTGAGAGAATCGATGGAATTTCAGTAATTCAGAAAACCGAATTATTATAAAGAATTCAGAATATTTGAAGAAAGTTAAAAGTATTCAGAGATTTAGTGAGACTTATTAAATTCAAATTAAATTAATCATTACCAAAGTTTTACTGCCAGCGCTGGTACTTTACTATGAATACTGAGACATAAAAGAACAAAAGGTGGAAGTGTTTAAAAGCACTCCAAGCAATTGAAAAGAATTAGAAGGAATACAAGGCGAATTGAAAGAACTCCAAAGAATTCAAAGGAATCTAAAGTAGATCAATTAAACATACTTTCCTAGAGAAATCTTTTTAATATGTGATGCGCTCCTAGAAAAGGGACCTACTAGGCAAAAGTGAAATTTTACAGGTCCTCAAACTGTTTATGTGGTTCATTTTGAAAGTTAGGCTTGGTGCAAATTTGCACAAGTGTGATTTCCAATGTTGTAAAGTGCATGCTTAAAAAAAAATTAATTTCGCCTAATAATCGTTTTTTCGACTAAATTTTCTCTAAAGGTAAGTAATTTTACATAGTATTTTTATTTTTTAATATAAATTTACTAAAAATAATCTCTACGTGTTAATAACGTAAATTTTATAAATTCTTGATTTTTTTATTGAAATTTTTTTAAGGTTTGAGGCTCTTAGGTTTGGATCATTGTAAAAAATTATAAATAATGATAGTGCATAACATTAGTAAAAGCTAGTTATCAATAATTTTTTTTATTTCAGAATTACTGGCGCATCAACTTCTGGCTATAATTTGCGCAGCAGCCGAGCTGTTTTGCAAACATTATTACGAATTTGTTGAGAATTTGAATTGTTGAATTTGAATTTTTTGAAAATATTAAAATTTTATAATGATATTTTCAAATTATTAATTCTTAAACAATAAACAATATTACAATTAATTACTTATTATATTCTTTAATGTGTTTTCCCTTCTAGATTAAATATTGTCTGATTTTGCTATGCTTTAAAAATAAATTATTTTCAGATAGACATAATAAATATTTCAATTTTATTTCATGTGCAGTTGGTAAGTTTTCCTGAAAATATGATTCTATATCATCAATTAAAAAAAAAAAGTACAATGTCGATAATTAGAAAAAATGGCAATTTAAACAAAAATGACATTTCACAAAAGTTCTTTTAATTTTTGTCCTTTTTTACTATTTAAAATTTCTTATTTGAATTCCGTTCATCTCCATTGCATTTATCAATAATTTTTACCCCAAAAAATGTATACTGTAAGTTGAATTTAGTTTATTTATGCACGAGTTATCAAAATTTCAAATGCGAAATCCCAAATCGCACAAGTGTGGTAAACACGTATGCGCAGATGAAGTGTGGTATTCACGGCTTAAAGATTAAATTGCTCGAAGCTCTTTAGGCTTTCAGATATACATGCTCGTCGTAAGACTTGCGCTGCGCGCTCGATTTTTGCCTGAAATTTATAATTTATATTTATTTTCTGAATTACCTTACAATTAAAAGCTACAATCCTTTCTTTAGGAATGCTTCTCTACCTAGCGTTGTTATGCTAAAAATTTTACGTATCTCGTGTAAAAATTTTTCTCAACATTTCGCTTTGTTTGGCTTAAAATTTGAAGTTTCTGTTTTTTCATAATATTTTCGATAAATTAGACTAAAATGGCAAGTCCTATCAACGAATGGTTCAAATCAATTTTTTAGGAATTTTTAAAATCTGCAACTCCTTTTTGAATTTTTTTCCGCATCTCATGTCGTTTGGATCAAAATTAGAATTTTTGATTTTTTATAGTGTTTTTGAAAAATAAAACCAACATATCAAGTCTTATCTAATATTCTTTCATAACTTTTTGCTTAAAGTTACAATTGTCGATGCATAAAACCCGAACAACTTATATTATTGAAATATAGTTTTTTTTAAATATAGATATTTTGAAGGGCTTGAATTCTAATTTTATACTTTTTTCACGTACCTGTCTTTGTTTGGCATAAAATGAATTATACTATTTTTGAATAACATTTTACATGGATGCAACCATAACCGTGGGTCAATTTTTGTTCAATAATTTTTCTTCTTAGCTTATGTTTTTTTTTTTAATTTAATTTAAACAAAATTTCGAATGTTATTTTTTACGATTAAAACAAAAAATTACGCATCCTATCAAAAAAAAGAAATTTAACAAAAATGTGTAGCTGTTTCTTAGTTAAACAACATTTGTCCGTATATTTTATTTTCGTAGTTTGTGTCGCTGATCCGAAAATGTAATGTTTATTTTTAATGTACTTTTTCAGGGCAAAACAAGAAATTGAGATCGAAAATTTGAATTTTCGATCTTTTGAGAAAATCCAAATAATTCTACGATATTATTCTAGATCTTTAAAAAAGCAATGCTTTTCTTCTCTTACTTTTTTTCATATCGGGCGTTGTTTAGGATAATATTTTAATTTCCGTTTGATTTTTTTAATTTTGCAAATGCTCTATAACTCTGATATTTTTTTAACGTTTGAATCTTAAAAAAATTCGTAATGAAAATTTCGTAATGCTCTATCTTTTGCAATTTCTATCCGAAGTAGCTGATAAATAATCTCGTTCTTTTTTTCATCACCTAAAAAAGTGAGCCAAAGCTCGATTTGATATCTTCATTTTTTCGAGAGTAATAGTGTTCACGGAAGAACGAAGGGACAGACAGATATAGATAGACACAGTCGCCAACACTTGATTTTCAGCTTGCATTTAATAAAATTGTGAACATAAAGTTTTTTGATGTATTTTTTGGTAAATTTATGTAATTCCTCTAAGAAAAATCAGCATATAAAAGAAAACTCTGCAAAATCATACATGTCCCTTTGAACTTAAATTACAATTTCACCAAAATTTCACTTTATAAATAAAATCATGGTGTTTTCTGGAGGAAATTGAGCATATAATGGCAATCAAAATTTTATTGTATTTTGAATAGTATAATGTGTCCATAAGTTGAATTTTGGAAACGATTTTTCGACATGAAACTCTCCTTGGAAATGAAACACTGTAGCCCAAATTACGAAATTAAATCGTTCAAAATTAAAACAATATAAATAAAATTTATATTTTTACACTATTTTATAAATGAATCCAGCCTGCATTTTTATAGCTGTGATTTTATTTCTCTTATACTTAAGAATGTGGATGATATGAAAGAATGTGGAATTGAGGAAGGATAAAATCTAGAATGGGAAAAGAAAAAGAGCAAGATCTGGAAATCAGGGAATTATTGTGAACTTTCAGACAATCTCTCGCCGCAACTAGGAATGAGGAAAGAACCTTTGGGTTTGCAGGAATAGAATTAGATAGGTATGTACAATGCATAGGTGAAACAGGATTTAATAGGCAAGAGAGACGAGCAGTTTGTGGCAGAAGGGAGAAATCCAACGTGAGAGTTAGGGGCTGAGAGCAACAGAGATAGAGATATAGAGAGAGAGAGAGAGAGAGAGAGGCTGTAACTCTGTAGCTGGCAAGAGTAGAGTCGAGTGCCAACGGATTGTGGCTGTGGCATTAATTCCAACCCACCTACCACTGCCTACAAAGCAGCAAGCTGAAGCTGACCTTACTTTGGATTACTGCGTTTGCATTACGAACTCAAGCGAAATGCCGCCCGCTATAATAGCAGAGGACTACCACAATTTGCAGTTCACGCGTCGCAGCTTCTTGACGGCTGATCGATTGCCCTGCTATGCCCTCTCTGCGTTCGACAATCCGCCCCTTCTTCATTACGATTCCTCATAACACTGGTCAACTAAATTCTTATTTTCAGTAGTGCGGTAGAGGCCTAGCGTCGCCAGGGTACTTTTCTTGAAGACCTAACGGCACCAAGCTACACACAAACTTCAAAGATACGAGCTTCAAAGATAAGAGTGCTCCACAAATACGATCGTCTCGACTCTAAAGGAGCGAGCTGAATTTCTTCCCTTCTTACTCCACCCTATTGAAGATTTTGGTGCTCGGGAGAGCGCGCTACCTTGAATTCCTCGTGCGCATGCGCGCAGTAGGCCTGCGTACGTTCTCGTACATTACTCCCAAAATCCAAAATTCGCAAGAGTGGGAGCTCCTTTCTCGCTCGTGTATTTAGAGTTACGGATTCCCGAGCTTCTCATATCTTTAGAGTTCTTTATTCCCGAGCTTCTCGTATCTTTAGAGTTCGAGTGTACTCCCCTTTGGAAGTCAGAACCTTCTACCAGCGATTCTCCCACTTTCCTCAGCGGTCCTAAGACTCACCTTTCGGAATGACTAACAGATGCTTCGTCATATTTTGTTTCATTTTTTCCAAGTCTGAAAATTATTTTCCTTTCAGAGGATACTTTAATTTGGGAAAAAGCAAAAAAATTACAAGTAGCCAGGTCAGGACTGTAGGATGATTTTTGAACCATATAAGGCACTTCATTAATTTATTTATAAACGAATATAGTACAAAAACTTTAATTAAAAAAATAGTAAAAAACATTGAACTATTTTTAATTTTCGTTCAAGAGTATTTATGAGTATGGTTTTTAATTTAAATTATGACAATTAATTATATCAAGGACGAAATGACAAATCTTGAGAAAAATATTTTTTAATGGTTATAAGTTTCATGATTTAATTAATAATTACGTTATCCAATGTTTGAAAATAAATTTTTAAATGGAAGACATCATTATAAAATCATGTGACATTATAGAATTAAAAATTTTTTTAAATTAATGTTTCTTCATAGAAAAATAAATTTTCAATCTTGCCATGAGAACTAGCACAATATGCAGTTCACGCGTCAGAGGTTTTTAATATTACCAGATCGATTTCCCTGCGTTCGACAATCCACATCTTAATTGAAATTCCTCACAATAGTTCTAAATAACTTCTTATTTTTAATTATTTTTGACTACGGCTGAAAAGTAATTTATATTTTTAATTTAAATAAAAATTACTAAAATTCTTAATAGTTTAATCAAAATTTATTACTCAGAAAAGTTTTTGGTTGGCGCACGCTACCAAATGCACCCAAAAATGGGGCCACGCTTCACCTAAATCCTTTTTACACTAAGGAAGCTTGAAAATTTCCTAAACCTCCTTCAGATTTTTTTTATTTCTCTAATTGTTTGAAATCTTCTGTCATTCCTGGAACTCCTTCAATTATTTGAATTTTATAAATTTTCTGAAATCCATACTCTCCTTGACTTCATTAAATTCTAATTTTGCTAAATTCTCTAACTTTCTTAAATTTTCTGGATTCCACAAAATCCTTGAATTCCTTTAGCTTTCCAAATTTCTGGAATTCTCCTTGTTTTTTTTTTGTTTCCCTTTTTTAAATTTCTTAAATATTCTAAATTCCTTAAATTATCTCAATTTTACGAATTCTCTTAAATATATTAATTCTATTAATATACTAAATTGTTCTGAATCCTCTGAATTCTCTAAATTCTCTAAATTTTCAGAATTCTGTGAATTCTCTTGATTTTCTAAATTCCACTAAATCTTTAAATTTCTTTAATTTCCTGGAATTCTTCTTTATTTTTTAGAATTCCTTAATTTCTTATAATTCTGTGAATTTCTTTGTTTATCCGAATTCTCTTAAGTTCTTTGAATTCGCAGAAATTCTCTTAATTCTCTACATTTTCCAAATACCCTGAATTCCTTGAGTTATCTCAATTTTATGAATTCTCTTGTCTCTCTGATTTCTCTAAATTCTTTGAATTGTCTGAATTTGCTTAATTTCATAAATATTCTGAATTCCACAAAATCCTTGAAATCCTTTAATTTTCTGAATTCCTATAATTCTCTAAAAACCCTTGTATTATTAGAATTCCTTGAATTCCTGAAGATCTGTATATGCCTTAGATTATATAAATTCTCTTAATTTTCAAAAATATATGAAGTCCTAAAGTCATCTGAATACCTGGAATTTCCTACTATCCTTGGTTTCTTAAAAAACATAAAATTCTTGAATTTTCTGAATTTCCCAAGTTCTCAGAATTTTACCGAATCTCAAAATTATATTAATTTTCTGAATGCTATGAATTCCCCGTAATCTTTGGATTTACTGAATTCTCTGAACTCCTCATATTCCTTCAATTTCTTAGATTCTCTAAAATCCTTGAGTTCTAAGAATTGTCTTAATGCCTTAAATTCATGGATAAAGTTCCCCAACATTATCCTCCTCATCTTCCCCTTCTTCTCCCTTTATTCTTCGCTATTCTTCCCTTGCCCGACATAATTGTTTTCTACGTCCCTTCTCCTCACTTCCCCCATTCCACCCTCTTTATTTATTATGATATAACTTTCTCTACTACTTCCCCCTATCCTCTCACTTTCCTTACTTCCCGCTCTTAATTTCAAATTACTTCCCCACATCCTCTTTCCCTTCACTTAACCCCCACTCTGTCCCTTACTGTCCCTCACTGTTCGATTTCCTCACACTTCTCCTACTTCCCCTTCCTTAAATTCATTTCACATCCTCTAACTCATTTATCCTCTCTCCGTTCCTCTAATTTACCCACGCTTCCACTAACTCCCCTTCCATAATTTAACTTTACTTATCTTACCTCAATTTCCTTGTTTCCCATCACTTCCCCTTATTTCCCTCCACTTTTTTCACCTAA
>JAWWLR010000054.1:66685320-66695867 GCA_035041075.1 Acraspis erinacei | reverse complement strand
ACATTCTATCGGGATTTACCTTTTTTTATCTATTGTAAATTTTATGCCCTTGTCCCAAGGGAAATTGTTCTATTTCTTTAATTCTTTTTGTTGAATACCTATTTAATTTCTATGACATGGTTCTAGTGATTTATTTAGTTTGTTCGTGTTGTTCCTAGAGACAAAAATCCCTCCTGTTTCCACGATGAAGGTTTACACGTTTTCACCCACGCCACTCTGCCAAAAATGGAGCCAGGCCGGTCCACTTTGCGGTTTGCTTGAGGCGGTGTCTTTAGGCACCTGGCGCTAGAATTTAAATTCTTTAAGCCTCATAAAGGCCGTACAAAAGTTTGTCTGTTCTTTTTTCTTTCCTTATATTTTACCTTTCAGGGTAAATTGTATTTTCACTTCCCCCTTTTAAAGTAAGGTATATTTTCCTGAAAGTGTGGGAAAATGTTGGTGCTAATGGCGACATTATAAATAATATTGTGGTAAATACGCATGCAATGGTAGCGCTATTCTCGGCACTATAAGTGGTTATACTTATACTAATGTAATGTGATATTTAAGGCATTATATAATATCCTAGCTCACAAGGCAGATTTCGGAATTCTAGGTGATGCTATCATACAGCTGACGGTGAGAAAGCATTTGATGACATAGGGTTGAATATCAAACTAAATGCAGCAAGATTTAGCTTACAATGTTCTGTTGAAGATCCCATCGTAGATGCTTAATCCTTATTTCAGTGCGCAAAGAAGTAACAAAAAGAAACTGAAATCAGTTTTGGTAGCAAGGAAGATTACGAAGCCCCTGCTAAAGATCTGAAAAGCAGATTCGATGCAGCAGTGAGAATCAAAGGGACTTTGCAATAACATACATTTATACCTACTGAAGATGGGCGATTCCAATTGAAAAAACTTTTCTCAGCCACGGAATCAGAGATTCCAGATCGAGCTAGAAATTTACGCCCACCACGCCTACCATTTGTGAGCCGCAAACCAGAAGGTGCATGATTACCACTGTAACTCCGTGTGTAAGCACGAAATTCACAAGATCTCCTTCATATTACTATTAATCTAAAAAATCTCAAAGGGAAAAATTAAAGTTGGCCTTTTTCAGAAAATAAATTTTTCAATTTTTCTAAAAATTAACTTTCTTTCGGGAGTTGGAAAAAATTTTCAAATTATCCAAAAAATTGCAGAGATACAACTTTTTGAAGAAATTTTTTTGTGATTTGTTTCATAATTGAATTGAGTTCGTCAAAAAAATATTTCTCTCATATTTTGAGTCGAAAAATAATATATTATAGCTTTTAAACTAAATAATAAAACACTTAATTTTTATAATATTTGTTTAATCAAATCGAAATGCACAAATAAACACGCAATAACACATGGTGATTATCACAATCTGCAAATATTTCCGCTTCGAAATCTTAACTGTCCTATTTATATGTCCTGTACAAAAATTAAGAATAGTTTTCTTTAAAATCGTGGGAAGAAATTTACTTCCTTTAAATTTCTTTGCGGTAGCTTATAGTGCAAGCTATACTCTTCCAAAATTTTCGAAAGAAACATAAATTTGTTTAAAACACAAAAATGGCATACATTTTTTTAATAAGAATCAAAAGTTAATTTACTGACAAAGTTTTCGTCTTTATTAATAATTCACGAGTTAGTAAATTTATGAAATTTCAAACTACCATAGAGAGAAGACTACCGAAAACATTCAGTATGAAAATTTAAATATTCTGGAAGTAAAACTTAATCAAACTAGAAAAAATTCAAGATTATAAATTTATAAAACTTTGAATCCAAAATATTAAAGATCAGGGTATTTACAATGACCAAAATTAATGGGACTGAAAAATAACCAAAAAATTTAACATCCGATCGGGGCGAATATATAATATATAAACAATATTAACAAATTTGCAAATTTGTTCCAATGGAGAATGGATACTTTATAATGTCAGAAATTGTAATGCGAATGAAAACATAGTAAATAAACAAAACATTTGTTAACATTTTCTTACAGCAAAATGTAGGTATAAATCCTATAATGAATTTTTTGTAAGATTTTTGCAATTCCATGGTAACAACATAACCAAATTATTGAAATGAAAAACGGAATAAAAATGTTAAAATATTAAGAAAATTGATGAAAAAAGCAGAGAAACAATTTCTTTATAGTAAAAATTTTAATTTAAAATCACATACTAATTTTCTAAATTATTTGAGACTGAAATTTAGAAAATTAGTATGTGATTTAAAATTAAAATTTTTACTAGAAAGAAATTGTTTATTTAATAGTTTATTTAATAGTTAAAATTTTTTGAAAAATAAATTTTGAGCGCTTTAATCAGCTTTGAATTTTTAGTGATCTCATTTTCTTCATCTCAATTCATGAAATGGGGAACATATTTTTTTAATAGTCCAATTTTCAAGATTTTCAACTGTAAAATCTTCAAAGACGTAGAAATAAAAATAATAAATTTCGGGGATTTTGAAAATTTTTTAATTCCGAATCTCACAAATTGTACAAGTTTTAGATGTAAATCAGCAAATTAAAGATTAATGTAATTTTATAACCAAAATCTTGCATCCATCGTCATTGCTAAACTTAAACCTTGAATTTGTTTATGGTATATTTTCCAAATTAAAAACTCTTTATTTTAAAACATATAAAAATCAAAGTTCCGAAATTTTTTATATTTAAAATGGAAAAGTCTTTAATTTTTAGGACATGCAATTGAAAATTCTTCTATTTTTAATAAGTATAATTCAGAATGATGTAATTCGAAAAATTGGTCTTTTGAATATTTGTATTATGAAATTCAGAATGAGGAACAGAGTATAAAAAATGACCAATTATGCACAACCCTTCAGCTTTAAAATCCCTCGAAATTCTTTTTAAAAAATTCTAAAATTTTCTGAAATCCCTTAAAGTATTTCGAAATTTTTTAATATCTTTTTCAATTCTTGAAATCTGATTACATCTTCTATAACCATTAGAAATATTTAGAAATCTCTTAAAATTTTTCTTAAAAAATCAAAACCAATTGATTAAATTTCTCTACAAAAATAATTCCGAAACCTTAAAATTCCTTAATATCTTCAAAATCGTTAAGAATCCTTCAAATTTAATTTAATTTCTTTTCCAGGTTCTACAAAAAATATTTTTGAATATTCGCAAATCCTAAAAAATTGCTTGACATTTTTTAATTCTCTTGAAATTCTTTGGAATTCTTTAAATTCCCCAGAAATGTTTCGAAATTCCTGAAAATTCGTAGAAATATTTTTCAATCTCTGGGAAAGCGATACATTTTTCTAACAATATTTGAACCGTTTAGAAAATCGATACTTTGCAAGAATTCCTTTTTACTAACATATACTTTGAAATTTTTTGAAATTTTTTCGTTATTTTGGTTCTTTGCAAAAATTTGAAAGTTTTTTTAATCAAATTTTAAAGAGTGTTGATTGCAAAAAGAGCTGCAGCAAAGAAACTTATATCATGTCAATTTATTTTCCAGATACAACTTTTTAAAGAAAATTGTCATTAATTTTGTTCAGGATTCACCTCAATATTTTCTGTTTTAACTATAAATTATTTATGTGCAAATAAAGTAAGGTGAAAAAGATTAGGTATTTAAATAACTCAAATTTATTATTTTGAAGCTGTTCTCGTCAGAACGTGAAGGTGACGTAATATATTTACAAGTTTCACAATATCCCCTTCTTAGAGTTACAATAAAATATGAGAATGTTACACAATCCCGTTATCTAATTAAACCATTTTGTTTTTCAGGTTTTCTATTGCTGCAACCTTTTCTAAATAATATAAAATAATTTCCTAGGATATTATTGTAAAATAAAATTCAAACACACGATAAAGTTTATCAAAGTTTTGGATTTTTTTACCTATTGCCCTCTTTTCCTATTTTAAAATAAATTCTTCTTTTTTCTGCTTTTAAAAAAACTTTTCCGCAGTTTTTTACTTAAATGTTAACTCAATTAATAGATACCAATACAATTTTATTATAATGTTTTAAATTTCACTATTTGCATCAACAGTAACTTTTACTTCGAAACTTATTTATTTTGTAAAAATAATTCTTTTTTATTCAAAATTTCTTTTAACAAACAAAATTTATCTGAACCAAATACATTTTTTCTCACATGAAAGCCAATAAATATTTTCGTGTGATTCAAAGAAATTTTCTGACAATGAAATAATCTTTTTCTGAGCGAATATGTATGTTAGGAACATTTCATTACGTTATGAAATACAGAATTAATTTATTATATTATTTATTTGCTTTTTGTTGTTGCTGGAATAATATCTCATTTTTAAATAAAACCTACAAATTATTGAAGATAGTTTTTAATTCTGAACCTCACGTTTTTAAAAATTAAAAATTCTTTAATTTCAAACTAACTTTTATTTTAATATAATTCACACGCTTTGAACAGAATTTGAAAGTTTTCAAGGGATTTCTATAATTTATCTCCTGTAATGTTTTTGTAAGGCAATGAAAAGGAGCTTTTTCAATTTCTTCTGAAAAAGACAAACTAGGGTATTAATAAAAGATAGAATCTTCGAGAACTGTAATACATTAACTCTTTATTTTTATATTTAAGTGAAAGGTACTTGCAACATTTTGATCAGACGCTGGAACGCGAAAAATATCATTCTTAAGTTTTAAATTTTTTCATTTGAACAATCCTGTTGATGATTGAAGTTTACTTGTCTTGTACCCGAATTACGTTAAAATGGTTTTCGATTAGGCGTTGAGTGCCTACTGGAGTTTCAGCAACTTCCTCTGGGGTTAATTTGGTAACCTTACCACTTTTGGTGTTTATTTTTACCCGCTTACAACCAGAATTATAAATTCCGCCAAGGACATTACTACACTCCAATATTGCAAAAATGTCACCATCGAATGTTGAGATAACAATTTGCTCTTGGGTTGGCAAACGCTCAAAAGCATTATATCCTCTTTCGTATTTTCTGTATACATCGGCAGGAAAAGTGTATGTTCATAGGTAGAATATCCGGTCCCGATTCTTGTCGAAAATAAGCCGAATAAAATTCAAATATTCTAGTCCACATCCATTTCCGTCAGCAGAAGGAAGTTTCGTAGGTCGAATCATGACCCTGGCAGAAACCGAAGGCCCTCGACTGCGAGATTTGGACCTTATACGAAGATCTGACTGAGCAGGAGGAGGAAAACTGTCTGCAGATAGCATTGTCGCAGTCGGAAATACGAAAGGAGAAATTTGGAGAGGTTGAGATGCGACAGAATGATACTCTTTTTCAGGAAACCCTACAGGATGAACATCGTTGGGACCATACGGTAAATGAGGATGACTGACAGGCGAAGGCGTCTTCCTGGTCCACGCAGGAGAAAGAGGAGAATTGCCGCATGGATGATGCTTAGCAGAAGAGGACCTGGACCTTCCCCTCACAGGGGAAGGATTATTGCCAGAAAAATGAGAAGCTCTGTTTTAAGGAACGACAGGAATAGGGTTGCCATGAGGTAAACAGTCAAACTGCGAACTGAACTCTTCAAGAAGAAACAGAATTCGATTTTTGCGAAGTACTGAAGGTAAAAAATAATGCGGATTCGGGAAAGGATCTCGCACAATAAAGAGTAGCAAACGGTAATTTGTCAGCAATGAAATTAGGATAATTTAGGGCGGAAATTAATATTAAAAAGTTTATCTGGAAGGGGTTTAAGTCCATATGGCGATGACTTTCCTAATTATATATTAATCAACTTTGACATTAGAACTTCAAGATATGTGTTTCGATTAAAATTGCATCAGAGATAGGGTAGAGTGGGAGGTTTCGAGCCAGAGCGAGTTGTTAGCCACTTCGATTTTTACCCCGCTGTGATTGGTAGGAATTTTGTAACAACTGTAAAAAAATTTTCTTAACAGGAGTTCACTTTTCATTAACACTCATCATATCATCTCGCGTTCTTATTACCAGATTTAATCGGGTTATGTTGTTCTTATGACTATTCTCTAATAATCTTGTGATCGGCCAGATCGCCCCACCATGGAGACTGGCCGCACCTGATTGGCCCATCAAGTTCTCAATCAAGCGCTCTGGCCAATCACAGGAATCGTAGAGAGTATAAATAAGAACAACATAACCTTATACTTCAGTTTCCGGTTAGCCCTGAAGAAGTGAGCTGCAATGTTCACGAAACGTCGGAAAAAGAATAGTAGATGGCGATTAGGCTGTTTCGAATACGTACTTCGATTCTATCATGTGAAATTTGAACGTTTAATCAAATTCTTTAGCGATTTATCCTGAATTTTTATGATTTTTTCTATTTTTCAAAAAATTTTGATTTCCTTTCAATTCCGATTTCGTACCTTCCAGTGATCTGTAATATTTTAAACATAATTATAATTTTTTATTTTATATTTCTTTGGTTAGTAGTTGTATTTATAGGGCCACTAAAAACATAACCTCAAACATTTAAAATCTACGGATATTTATGGTAGTTATGCCTTCAGAACGAAACCCGGGTAAAAAGTCCCTACTCTCCCCGATATATGTATATAAATAATAGCTAAACCTAAACATAAATGTTGAATTAAATTTTACATTATATTATATTTTATTTACAAATATATTTAAAGATGACTCCCAACGATAGGTGCAGAGTAAAAATAGTCGTCATTTTTCTTTAACAGAGGAAAAACTGATCACTGAAGTGCCGATTAAATTGATTAAAAGTGTAACTAATGTCTATTCTGGTACTTTATTACGCAGTATATAACATGAGAAATAGTGTAAAAATTTGATAATACATAATATTGAAAAAATTTGAAATGGCGGGAAATTTAAAAAATTATTTAAAAAATTGTTAAAAATCGCAATACTCTTAATGGTATTCATTTTGGTATAAGACTTAAGCGATTTTGTTTGTTTTTTACTAAAAAAAATACTTTATATTCATATTAATGTGAATTATTCAATTATTTTCGAAACAAAAACCTCAAAAATTAATTTTATTTCTATTTACTGGATATACCTATCTGCAAACCTTACCGAAGTTATAACCCATCAAATTTGTCCATTTGGCTATTTTTTACGAGCAAAAAAGTGAACTTCAGTTTTTAACCAAAAAAATCGCAAGGGTAAAAAACCAAAAGTTTTTTTTTAATTTCCCTAACCCTCATACATTTTAGACCAATTTTTTTCACCGAACTAAATGTTAATATTTAATTCATAAAATCAGAAAAGGACAACTTTAAAATTGGTAACTTTTCGTAATATTTCGTGAAAAACATTAAATAATAAGCATAAAGGTGTTATCGAAAGTAATTCCCAATTGCTACCTCATCATTTAGATTCTCCGTAAAATCTCATATGAAAATTTGTAGTTTAAATTATTTTACTGAATCTAAGTCAAACGTGATAAATTATATCATGGTGCACGCATCGTACCCGCATTTGGTGCGCACATTGCGTGTGGTTAATGTGCGCCTGCACCTATTGTTATCTGGGAAAAGCAAGGCTAAATCACGATTTTTGACTTACGTCTGTCTAAATAAATTAATTTCTGTCAATATCCTATCTAAAAAATGCTTTGCAGTCCATCAAGTGGTAAATCCTGACAGATTTCGACGTTAGCGACTGAGTGTTACGTAATGTTAGAATACTGAATACACGGTTAGAAATATGTTGAATGTTAGAAATATGTTGATGAGATTATAAAAAAGTTTAAAATACCATGAAACCTTACTCTTAAAAAATGATTTTATTATGTAATATTCTATTGAAAAACATAATGAAATAGAACCAATTCTACTATAAAAAGAAAAAAAATTATTATAGAAAGAAAACAATTAAAATTGTTGCCCACATCTATCGTAAAAGCCTTATTATATGGAATAACCCGACGTTTTGAGAACCCACTGTTCCTCTCCTTAGGAAAATGACTTATAGTCGATTCATGTCAATTTGAGAAAAAAGTGACAGCCCATATTTTAAGGCCATGTGATAATTTTGTCCGCTTAATTGTAACAGTTCCATTTTCATCATTGATAATTTTGAAATCCCACGGATTTAATCTGGTAGTAGAAAGGATCCTCATTTTTTCCAACTGTAGATAATTTCTGAAAGTAGTGTATTATAATTTTTCTCCTATAATATTTTCGTAAGGCTATGAAAGGAAACTTTTTTATTTGCTTCTGAAAAATATTGACTGGGGCCTTGATGTGAAATAAAAGTGTTGAGAACAGGAATACATTGACTGTTTATTATTTTTCTATTTATAAGTTACTTGCAACATTTTGATCCAACCATATCTTGTACCTGAATCACTTTAAAAAATGTTGTGATTGGACGTAAACGACCTACTGGAGTTTCAACAACTTCTTCTGGTGTTAATTTGGTAACTTTGCAGTTTTTAATGTTAATTTTAACCCGTTTACAACTAGAATTGTAAATTCCCCCAAGCACATTACTACTCTCCAATATTGCAAAAATCTCACCATCAAATGTTGATATCACAATTTGCTCTTGGGTTGGCATACGCTCAAAAGCATTATATCCTGTTTTATATTTAATGTGTACAGTAGCAGGAAAAGTGTATTTTTCAAATTTGAATATCCGATAAGGATTCTTATCGGAAATAAGCCGGATAAAATTAAGATGCTCTAGTTCATATCCGCGTCCGTTAGAAGAAGGAAGCTTCGTAGGTCGAATCATGACCCTGACAGGAGAAGGAGGCCTCGGAGTCGGAGATTTGGACCTTAAGCGAAGAGTTGGCTGAACAGGAGGAGGGGACCTGTCTGGAGAATACGGCCTGGCAGCCGGAAGTGCGAAAGAAGGAAGTTCGAGAGGATGAGATGTGGCAGAATTAAACTCGGTGTCAGGAAACCCGACAGGATCAAACTCGTAGGGAAAAAACCTTGGAGGATGATGAATGGCAGGAGGAGACGTGTACCTGGCCCTCGTAGGGGAAGGATCCCTGTTTGGATGATGCATATCAGAAGAAGTCCTGGGCGTAAATCTCGAAGGGGCGTGATACTTGTCAGAAGAATATGAAGTTGTGTTAGGATGAATACCAGGAATAGGGTCGCCATTAGGTAGACAATCAAACTGCGAACTTAACTCTGCAACAAGAAGAGGACTACATTTTTCTAAGATACGCGAGGCAAGATGTTAATTCGGATTTGGAAATGAAAATTAAAAAAAAAACAGTTAAGGAAGGGGGCAGTGAAAGGGAAGAAAATATATGTGGTATAGCGAATATTAGGATACAAGATAAAGATATAAAGAAATTAGAAAAACGGAAAAATGGAAAGAGCAGTTTGAGAAGCAAGAAAAGGCTATCGTCGAGGAAGAATGATTGAAAGGAGTTACTAGATAGAGGAAAAAAGGTCAATATTTTAAGAAATTTTTTAAGGATAAGTGAATAAGGAGAAATTGAAAAAAAGGAAAGAGGGAATGGACAATGTTAATGGGCAACATGGTATGGAAAATAAAACGTTGGCCAGAAATATAACAAGTTCTATTGGTTTTAATAGTCAAAATTAAAAGTAGAAGAGGTTGAAGTTAATATGGAGGAGCTGTTGATAATTATATATTATGATATTTTAACTTTAGAATTTCAACATCGATTTTCTAATAAAAATTCATTACAAGAAAATTTTTAATTAATAGATAAAACTGAAGATAAATGTTGAATACACAAAAGACATCCCCGATTTTTAAATCTCAGTTTTTTCTTTGAACAATTTTTCATTTCTCCTGACCATTAAAATTCAAATTCCAGCAGTTTAATCATGTGACATTTTTAAGGTAGGATTTTTTATAAATGGAATCAAGCAAGAGGAAAACCTCTTTTAACAAATTCTCAACAAATTAGTTTATTTTTTACCCAGGCAATTGACTTTTCAAGTAAAAGGGATCAGTTTTTAAGAAAATAGTTAAATAACCAACCAAAGAGATAAATTTTCTACTAAAAATATATAACTTCGACAACAAAGGATTTCTTAAAATATTAGTTTAAAAAAATAGTTAAACCGTCATGCAAAAAAGATTACTTTTCAACCAAACAGTTGCATTTTCATACAAGAAAGATGAAATGTCTACTAAAACAGACAAAATTTGAAATTAAAAATACAAATTTTCCAAAAATATATTTGAACTTCCGTGCAACAAAATTTTAGCTTGGCTTTGCAACAATGAAATATGAGTTTAAAACAAGAAGAAAATTTGTTAAGAAAATTTTCAACCCAAAAAAATGAATTTTCGACTAAACAGTTACATTTTCAACCGAAAGGGATGTTTTTTTAAAACAAATATTAGAATTTTTAACCAAACAGTTGAATCTACATCCTGGGAAGCCGCAGTTTCTACTAAATAGATACGTTTTTAATTTAAAAATACAAATAGAAAAAAAGTTGAATTTTCATCAACAAAAGACTTCAGTTTAAAATCTTAAACTAGTAATAATTTAAAGCTAGAATCTTGTTATAAACTTATTAAAAACAATTTTTTAAATCTTTGTTGGCTAGGTTTATTTTTAACTCAGC
>JAWWLR010000054.1:66652034-66663348 GCA_035041075.1 Acraspis erinacei | reverse complement strand
CACCAGCCGGCTGGTGAGAGAGAGCCGGACAGGCCATGGCAATTATTCGACCTTGGGTGGTCGAGAAGTGGTATTAGCTTTAGCTCTCGCTGCAAGCCATGTGTCCAATTCAGTCATGCTACAGGGAACGTTGAGTTGGCTTGAGTAGGCGTTTTCAAGCAGTTAGGCCATCCATGACAGTAGTGGGAGGGGTGAGGAAGGAAGAGGTAAAGAAGTGGTAAGGATAGGAGATAGTTGGTTGGGTACCTGAACGAGCCGACAAACGCTCAAAATAAGACGTCGTCGCCTGATTTCGGACTGATGGCGACGATGTTCTGTCAATCAGGGGGTAAGGACGCGGGAGTTGGCGTGACCTGAAGAAAAGGGAAGTCACTTCTGGAGCCAAGGAAGTGCTCTGTTTTGGCAAAGAATAATTGGCTGTCGGCTCTGAGAAAAAAAGTTCTTGATGTATCGGATAGAAATTTGAATAATTTACCGCGTTTCCAGTGTATATACTGTTAAGGAAAAACGAACTCGTACCTTAAAACCCCCGAAAAATCGAAAATTTGTCACGTGGACGTTCACTCTAATTTACAATTCAAAAGTTGAGTGGAAAGTTACATAGAGTTATATAGAAAAATGCTAAATTTCCGATTTTCTCATTCTGGTCATTTGGCCTACAACAATGTTGATTTCGAAAGAAGGCGATGATTTCTCAGCACGTTGTGGCGATTTTTGGGCATTCTGTTAATTGTTTTTGCTCACATAAAGCCTTCTAAAGAGCTAAATCTGATTAAGAATATTTTACATCATTTTGGTTTTACAGGATGATTTACATCTTCAGATAGAAAAATGTATTTTTCGTATTATAAAATAGATTTTTCAAAATATCAATTTCTCTTTAAATATTCTTAGTTGGATGTCCTTAAAAATCGAAAATTACACGTATATTTACAAAATAAAAAGTTAAAAAAAATTTAAATATCAGATAGTTTAGATTTTAAATAAAAAAATTTATAAAATTATGATACTTTGTTGTTCTGTTTTCAATAATTTTACATCATACTTAACTCAGTGACTGCTTCAGTACATAGTGCAAGAAAAAGCATAAAGACAGAAAAGGAAAAACTTCGCAGTGATAAGATTATATTAGTAACGGAAAATCTAACAAAATTTTTATTACTTTAATTACAGTAATCTGAAACTTTTAACCCCAGATCTAGTTTAAAAGGTTCCTTAAATTATATTTTTAATTATATTTATATATTTTTTTTAAATATTTCTATAAAATATAAAGCTTGATTAGTTACCAAATGAGAGAGGAAATAAAAAAGAAAAGAAAGGGGGATGTCGATTCGAAACCTTAATTTTTTAATTGTGTTATATCTTTTAATATGATTGAGTGAACGAAATAGAGGTCGGGAGAGACTGAGAAAAGATAGAGAAGTCGGAGAAGCGAAGTAAAGATAGACACGGAGAGTGGTGAAAGAATAAGATGTAAACAAATCAACACTTTCCAAAAAATACATAAGAAGTCAGTCGTTTTTTGACCGTAGAAGGGAATAATAGCACCTTTTAATCATTCTCAAGTATTCTTTCGTTCGCGAAAAGCTATCGACCCGAGTTTTTAATATGAGTTTTAATATTTGAGTTTTTTAGCGTTTATTTTATGCATTGTTAATAATAAGTTAAATGAACAGTTTTACCAAACTCGATCTCTACTGCCTACTGGTCCGACACGGGCCGAGCACTGAGGCAGTTCTGCAATCTGGTGCCTCAATTTTTCTCAAAAAATATTAGTTTAAGGTAATAAATTGAAAGCTTTTCCTTAGATTCTGAAGAATCTGACTGCGGCATTAATAAAAGAAGACTTTTGAACTGCAATACATTTACTGTTTATTATTATTTCTAATTAAAAGTTACTTGCAACAATTTCATCAGACCTTGGATCGCGAACAATAGTACATTTTATTTTTACAGTTCTACCAGTTGCATAATAGTGATGACGATTGTGGTTTACACATCTTGTACACGAATTACTTTATAATAGTTTGTAATTAGGCGTTGGCTGCCTACAGGAGTTTCAGCAACTTCTTTTGAGGTCAATACCGTAACCGTACCACTCTCCATGTGTATTTTCACCCGTTTACGTCGAAGGTTATAAATTCCAGCAAGGATATTTCTACTCTCCAATATTGCAAAAACTTCACCATCAAATGTTGATATAACAATTTGTTCTTGGACTGGTATACGTTCATAGATATTATATCCCGTAATAAATTTAATTCGTGCATCGTGAGAAAAAGTATATTTTTTTAGTTCGAATATCCGGTGCGGATTCTTATTGGAAATAAGTCGAATAGATGTGAGATATTCTTGCCCGTATTCATGTCCGTCAGAAGAAGGAAGCCTGGTAGGTGGCACCATAGACCTGGCAGAAAAAGAAGGCCTTGAAATAGGAGATCTGGACCTTAGCCGTAGGTCTGACGGAGAAGTATGAGGGGTCCTGTCTGGACAGTGCGGTCTGGAAGACGGAAACACGAGATCAGGTAATTCGAGAGAAGGAGACGCATCAGAACGTGACCTGGTCTCAGGAAACCGTACAGAAGGAAACTCATAGGGAAGAGATTCTAAAGTAGTGTGGCTGGTAGCAGGAGACGCGTTGTCGGCCTTCCCTGGAGAAGAAGAACTATCCTTGGGTAGCTGATGGATAGCAGTCCCAGACATGAACCTCGCAGAGGAAGGAGACCTTTCCGAAGTACCAGAAGTTTTGGTAGAAAGATTGCCAGGAATTTTGTCATAATTAGGTAAACGGTCAAACTGTAAACTTATCACTGCAACAAGAAAGGTGATTACATTTTTCTAAAGTACGTGAGGTAAGATACAATGCAGATGTAGGATAGGAATCCCACAACGTAAAGGGTAGAGAAAGGTAATTGGTCAGCAGAAGGATCAGACAAATTTAGGAAAAAGACGAAGAAGGGAAGAATAGTGTTAGCTGTTATGGCGAATGTAGGGGGAAAATAAGTATAAAGGGAATCATGGAAACAAAAATAAATGGGAAGAACAGCATAGAAGAATATAGGAGACGGCAAAAAATTGTAATGAGTTATTCTGTTATGTATTTGGTAAAGAGAAAGAAAAAAGGAAGAAAATGATAGTCTGGAGCAAGAATTATGGAAAGAAGTAAATACAAAGGGAGGCGTGGATGAAAAGAGACGATAAAGGTATTGACCAGTTTGCCTACATTTAGAGGGATTTCAACAGAATTTGAAGAATTTAATTGATTATAATGAATTTCAAACTCATTTCACTTGTTTAAAGAATGGTAAAATGTTGATTGCATCCGACAAACTGTTATTTACGGAAACAATAAAAATACAGATAAGTTATCATATTTACCAATATAATTGAGTATGACGACCAATGCTAAGAGCAGAGTAGAAAGAATCGTCATTTTTTCCAGCTAAAAAAACGTATGACAGTTTTACTGAATAAACTGGCCAACAATTAAGCTAAAAAATTTTTGTACTATCTATCGTAAATAAACGTGTAGTAACTGTTCACGCTACGAGATTCGGGGCAATACTACCTCGGCAGAATTCGTTCTCTCTATACTACATGTACTCATACTGGTGGGCAACAATACATTTACCGCGAGCTGTAAAATCTATACACATGTCTGTAAATACGCTTCTTTTAACATAATTTAAAATTTAATAATGATTTTTTTAACTTTATTTATCGAATCGGTGATGCGTGCTGTCTTTTTTAATTAACCTGTAGAATACTTCAAATCGTTAATAATTCCAACACGATAATCAACAATAAGGATTTTCGTACTATTAAAAAATTACATTATTTGAAGACTAGCATGGTGGATGAACCTGCTAGACTTTTGCTCAATATTCATGCATGAGATATCTCGGTAGGTAGATAGGACGATCTTCTGGTCCATCTGAGCGTACACCGATTTGACCCTCATACTAGATAGGCTTGGAAAGACAAGATGTGCAGTACGGATAGCGATGCGACGTTTGAGAGCCTCAAAGTTCTTGAACAGCAAAGTGTGTGCTTTGGAAGCAATTAATGCTAATCTAGTAGCAACAGCTACGACATAATCTATTGGCTTCAAGGAAAAAAACATCTGGATTTAAGAACCATAAGAGAGGTACACATGCTGACAGTGCCTCGATCCAGGAAGGTAACTGTCCTATTTTCACATTCAATCATTTTGTCCTTTTTTGTCCAACTTTCCGATCAAGCAATACTGAGCATCGTCGAGACTCGGTACGAACGATACATCTTCCACTACTGTTAATAATGATGTGATTGATTCCTTCAATATTGCTTCTGTTGCCAATGTTATTCCCGTATTTCGTGGACCCGATAATTCTCGTGCTTCCAACAGTACTCAAGGTCAACCCAATTCGTTTAATACTCGATCCAATTTATAACTAGGAGGGACTATAATCCTGCCTACGGCCATTGTTTTTGTGGTATTTTGCGATGGGAGTCGTTATAATGCTCTTGTATTGTTGGATTAAAGAGCCCAGGCTTCTTTGGTTTCAGCATCCTTGGTTTAGAGACTAAGATTGCGGCGCCATCGGGCTATTATTATGGCCAAAGGAGTAGAGGACCAGTGAGCTCCAACTAATAGGGCTGTCACTGTTGTCAGCATAAATTTTAGGCTTGATAAATCAGTTATTTTGGTTTTACTTGCTGTCCTAATATCTGGACTGACTTCCTATATACCATCAAGTACTATGTTTGTGAACGATTGGCCACATATTCAACATCTTGAGCTGGCAGATCCGATTGTCGATCAGGGTGGTATGATCGGTGTGATACTTGGGGATGAGATCTACTCGTAGGTCATCGAGGATGAAGTACGAAATGGTTTGAATTTTATCTGGATTCTTTCCTGATAAGACAGATTCGGTTTCTCGGGGCTGCATGGTTCCCTTGATACGGAACTGCTGGAATTGGTTCGACGGTTGCGTTGTTCGTCTCATGATAAAAGATCGATCGATCGAGTTGGACGAAACACTGTCTGTGGCTTCTCAGATGCTGATAAACATGGAGATGCGATTTCTTCGGGATCCTGAGTTGCACCACACTTATTCTAGAGGTATACAGGAGTATGCTGATCTGGGTGAGATGGAGTTGGTCACGAATTCCGAAGATCTTGAACCGAACTGAGGCTATTTTCTTCCCCCTAAAAAAGGACTATCTTTGAATGACATGCTACAGTTCGGGCCCAAATTAAAGACCGACCTTGTTGATGGAGGATGGACAGGATCGTCTTTGTTGACTTGTTATTTCTTCTCTATATTTGGTCATCAGAACCTTGCATGAGCTAGCAAGGGATGAAGGTATTTCCTTTCCTTCAGCCACTGCTACCTTGATGAAGGAACTATATGTAGATCATGTACTTTCTGGAGCAGATGATTCTGTTACAGATAAGGATAAATGCCGTCAACTGGATCTACTTCTCAAGGCTGGCGGATTTCTTCTCAAAAAGTGTCTAATTGTACATAAGTTCCGCAAGGAATGCCAGAAGATCATAGAGAGGTTGCTACGTCCATTATCGAGCTGATGTGATCAAGATGCCTACCAATTCCATATCTACCTGGATTGCTTACTCTTCTGGCATTGAAGGCTGCGAGTTGCGTGGATTTGCAGACGCTTCACAGAAGGCCTTAGGAGCCGTGGTTTACTTGAGAGTCATGAAATCCTTGGATGACATAAACGTCTCACTGTTGAAGGCCCAGACTAAGTTTGCGCGCATTGGAAAGACCAGCATACCACGCCTAGAATTATGTGCTGCCGTATTGCTTGTGAATTTGGTGACTCATCGTCAGCCTCTCCTTGAACTACCTTCATCGGTTATCTGTCATCTTTGGTGTGACTCCTCCAACACTCTGGACTGGATCAAGGGTCATCCGTTACGCTGGAAAACATACATCGGTAACCGAGTGGTGAAAATACAATATACTCTATCTGAAGCTAACTGGCATCACGTGCCTGGGGCTGATAACCCCGCGGACTGCTCCTCACGTTGTTTGCCAGCATCCTGTCTGGAAAAATATCATCTCTCGTGGAATTGGTCCGGAATATTGGTAGAAACCTTCGACTTCCTGGCCTTCGATAACAGGAATGGTGGATGCTACAATTGATCTAGAGCGTAGGGTTATCACGTATAATATTATGGTAGAATTGGATCCCACTTGGCCTGTAATGAGCCGTTACTCAATGTTGCTGAAATTAATACGGGTTACATCTCTGTGTTGGGCATTCTACGAGAGAATTCATGGAAAGAAGAGTGACTCACCACCCTTTAAGGTCACACCAGCTACCTGGGAACAGCCCCGGCGACGTTTGAGATAAAATACCTCATGAGATAAAACAGCTGCGCAAGGCACTTCTAGTTTTTCGTGGAAGTGCACTGATAAGCCTGCTTCTATTTCTTGCCTCTGATAGACTGGTTCGAATCGGAGGTCGTTTGAACAACGCTGTTTTAAACTACGATGAGATATGTTTTCACGTACTACCGAAGGAGTACGTGGTCTACGTGGTCTTTACCACATGGACGATCAGAAATGGACGTCAGGCTATGCTTCATGAATAAACAAAACTAACCTTGTCATAAAACTCTCAAGATTCATCCCAGCCATCAAGAGATTTACTACACAACGAGGAATAACTTCCACGCTTTACAGTCACTGCGATCCGAACTTGGTCGGAGATGCTAATCACCCCCGTGCGCTATTTCAAAAGGCGCCTGTCATAACTCTTCACCCTTTCGCACACTTTCTGATGATCCGAATACCTCTTACCACTGACACTAGGTCACTTTCTCATCAGTTCTTCTCTTCATAATATGCCGGAGCCCTCTATCATAAACGTGAAGCGCCGCCAAACGGATTTGATGGTGATTTATGAGATACATATACTTAGAATTTTGGAATCATTGGTCTGCTGAGCATCTCCAAGAACTTTAGACTCAGCGAAAATGGCAGAGACCAGTGCTAACTATGACGGTGAGAAGTCTTGTACTGATCACACGTGAAAATATGCCCCCATCAAAATGATCTCTTCGTCGAACGATTGAAGCATATCCTGAATCGGACGGTAATGTTCGTTCTGTGAAAGTGAGGACCGCTGCAAAAACTTTGAAGAGACCGATTGAAATGACGGTGGTAATGTTATGTTAAAGCAAAATATGTTATCAGTTGTAGTGAAGACCAATTCTACACTGGGCCTGAAAATGAAGGTCTGGATAATGGAAAAATGCTCCTTGGAGAGAGTAAACACTGCGATGATGGTACCTCGAGTGCCATAAAAAGTTATTACATCAAAAAGTGTGTATTTGTTGAAAAAAATTTGCTTTGGCCCAAACTAAATAAATAGCTTTTACTTGGTATAATACACTAAAAAAATTAACAAACTATTACTGGGCTGATATACGTTCATAGATATTATACCCTGTAATAAATTTATTACTTGCATCGGCAAGAAAATTATAATTTCTAAGTTGGAATAGTCGTTGCGGATTCTTGTTGGAAATAAGTCAAAAAGAATTAAGATCTTCTTGCCCATATCCACAACTATCAGAAGAAGGATGCCTGTTAGGTGTCACCATAGACATTGCAAGAAGTGAAGACCTTGCAGGAGGAGATCTAGACCTTGGCGTAGGTCTGACTGAGAAATATAAGGAGATCTATCTTGACAATACGGTCCGGAAGACGGAAATACGCGATCAGGTAATTCGAGAGAAGCAGTTGTGTCAGAATGTGACCTGGTATTTCTAGAAACATAAATAGTGCTGAAGATTACGGTTTACACCTAATCTTCCCGAATTACATTTAAATAAGTTGAGATTGGGCGCCAAGGACCCACTGGAGTTTCAGAAATTTCTTCTTTGGTTCATTTGGTAACTTCACCGATTTTCATGTTTATTTTCACCCGTTTATATGGCAAGATATATATTGCCGCAAGGACTTCACTATTCTTCAATATTGCAAAAACCTCATCATTGGATGATGATATAACAATGTTTTCTTTCTTTGGTATAGGCCCAAATGTATTATGCTTCGTTCTGAATTTGAGCAGTGTGTATTCAGGGAAAGTGTACTTCCGAAATTCGAATATCAAGTGTGGATTCTTTTAGGGAATTAGCCGAATGAATTTAGGATATGCAAGTCCATATCTACATCCACCAACAGAAGGAAGGATGCTATGTGGAGTGATGCACCTGTCCGTAGGAGAAGGCCTTGAAATAGGAGATCTGGACCTTAGACGAAGGGCTGGCTGAGCAGGAGAAGCAGACCTTTCTGTAGAATGTGATCTGCGCATGGGCATTACGATATCAGGAAATTCGAGAGGAGGAGAAGCGGCAGAATGAAACCTGGAGTCAGAAAACCCCACAGGATAAAACTCTTTGGGGGAAACCCCCAAAGCAAGGTCACTGGCTGTTGAAGAGCCCGGAGAATGATGTCTTCTAGAAGAAGTTCGGGTACGAGCAGCAACAGGAATAGGATTTCCGCTAGGTAGACAATCAAAGTGTAAACTTATCTCTGCCACGAAAAAGATGATTACATTTTTCGAAATTACAAGAGTTAAGATACAATGCGGATTTGGGAAAGGACCCCATACCATAGATAGTAGGAAAAAATAATTGGAGGAATGAGAAGAATTTAGATAGAAGATGAAGACAGGAAAAAAGGTAGAGGGTAATCTAAACGAAGATACTGGGTTAGTTGTTTCAAAAGTACAAATAATATTATACAGGTGGAAAGCAATTAAGGAAGAAGTTAGCGAAGGGAAGAAAAGTGGTAGCTGGTATAAGGAATCTAGGAGGAAATAAAAAGTATGTGTGATAGGATTTAAGAAAATGGTGCCAGGAAAGAACAGCATAGAAGAATATAAGAGAACAAGAAAAGTGTAATATGTATTGTTATATATTAGATGGAAAAAGAAAAAAATGGTTTGAGAATGAAGAAAAGCACACAGGAATAACTATGGCAAGCAGTGAGTAGAAAGAGGTAAAAAAGGAAAAGAATCAATCATTAGATTGAAATAGAGGAAACGTAAAAGTATTTTGTGGAATTGTGAGAATGATTGGCGAAAAAAGAAAAAAGAACAGAATGAGAAGAAAAGGACGATGAAGAGGATATCAAAATGGAAGGAATCGCGAGTTTGATAAAATTGTGAAAGATGTAAATGCAGAAGCTATAAAAGAAATCCTGATGGTAGTTGGAAATATGTGGGAAAGGTATTGATCAAATGACGCAGATTGAAAGGTTTGTAATAATAATTGAGAGATTTTAACTGATTCTAATTAATTTCAAAAAAGTTGGACTTATTTAAATTAAGATAAAATCACATCAGAAATGATGATCATTTTTCCTAACTGCGAAAAAGCTGATCAATATATTACTCAATAAACTATTTAACAAAAGATTATTTGTGTGCCTTATTGAGTAGTACATACTACACCCTACAGTCATAGTCCGATGAATTAGATAAACCGCGCGCTGGTAATTTCAAGATACTTGTATTTCATAATTGAGTCAAAGAACAAACAATTGTCAGCGACATTATTAGGAAAGCTTATAGTCAGTTTAAGATGGAAAAAAAATTTCCTATTGATATAAACTTCAAAACAATCTTGCCATTTTTTGTGAATGAGGAAAACGCACAAGGCGGTCATCCTTGGGTCACTCCGTGTCCTCAGGGTGCACGAGACTTTTGCCGTATCGTCGTATTGATTCCGTCACAGACTGTAACCACCTATCTCACGGTCGTGAGACGTGGTTATGGCTGAAATTTTACCGCGATTTCGCTGAGATCGGGTGCATTTTTTGAGATTAGCACCCGATCCCGGCGAAATCCTGCGGTTGTCCTTATGACAAACTTTTAATTATATGTATGTATGTATGTATGTATGTATGTAAGTATATATATATATATATATATATATATATATATATTATTTAGTAATTAAAAAAATAAAGGAATGTTACTTGAAGGAAGAAATAAAATTCTGGGGTGGAGTCGAAAATTGATATTTACCAATTCACCCAATAGCACGCTCAGCCGACGGGTAGACGTTTTTCTCATCCCAACTCCTAATATTCCATAATTCTTGAAGAAAAAACGAAGTCACACTATTTTGCCTTTCAGTCAAACTCAAATTCAAAATTAAGTGGCTCTCCCGCGCTAATATGAACTGAACGCTTAAGCGAAAGAAAGATCTAATGTAGCGTTTGAGCGCTCGTGTTTTTCCTCTAAAAATTAGGGGAAGCAAGATCTTTGAATAATAGAAGTTATTACTCAAAAATCTTTGGCAACTCTCTCGCGCTACCTTGAGCAGGCAATGAGGCCGGCCCTAATAACCTCGAAGTAATCGTGATCGACTTACCTTGGTAAGAAGCGCTAGAACAAAGAACCGTGGCACGAAATCAGGAAATTAGGATCCTAAATGTACGATCGCTAGCTGCTTATTCCGATTCACATGCTGAAACCGTAATAGTCACAACCGACCCCGAGGAAAGCCCAGAAATAGAGATGGTATGGGTAGAGTAAGTGGAACGGTGTTATTCTTTATCTTTTCTTGAAGAATCTCACTTTCCTATACGTCACCTTCCATACGTTCCTCTATTAAAACCTCGTCCTTTCAAGATTCCCTTTTCGATCACCGGGAGAGAATACGAGAAAGAGAGAGAGGAATCTAGAGGTCGCGGCATTGAAGTAAGGCGGCCTTACTACGTTTCTCATTTGTTTAATGAGCGAGGGTTAGAAATATTTTATGTGAAGAGGGTCACACCAAAAGCTTGCTAAATGCAATATGTGGTAAATAATTGTCCTGATCTTCGATTGTGTTCTTTCTTTTTGTTGTTTTTGTAGAAATGCCTGAATTTTACATAGAGTACAGTCAGCACTCGTTTATTGATTCACCTACTTACACTCGGTAGGAGGTAAGGTCCGGAGGATCACAGAAGGAAAAATCACGCCCACGGAACTTAGGGCACTCGAGAAAGTGAACAGTCAAAATTTTTTATTTGCAGATTGACTGAGGACTCCCCACAGCTACCCTGTGTAATTCTCGTCTAAACAAAAAGATAAATGATGCCGAACGGCGAGACGAGTGCGATCCCCAACCAAAATCAAAGTACCCCTCGCTTCGGCGGTGCAACCCCCAACATAACTATTCAAAACCCCGAGTCACCAACCATGGACATGAGTGCGGTTATGGCTTCCGCATTGGAGGGGATGACCCTACAACAATGAACTTTCCATATCCCCACTTTCGACGGTAAAAATCTCCCCT
>JAWWLR010000054.1:66601337-66622165 GCA_035041075.1 Acraspis erinacei | reverse complement strand
GACTCTACTGCCCTTCTTTTTATTAACTATTTGCCGCCATATTTTTCTGTCCTGGCATACTACTCTAGCTTCTTTAAGACTTCATTAAAACAGCTAATGAAATACACAAGGGACGCCAAAGGATAGATTTCAACCAGTGATCATACCATTGCTATAGCGGTCCACACGGCACAGAAATGAACCACCAGTCGTGTCACGTGCATGTCGCCGGTCGCGTCTTTGCATTTCGCACGAGTGAAAGCGAGCTTTATTGTGTATTAGTCTTTATGTTAGAAATATTTTAGATGTGGCTGCTATAATCAGGGAATATAATGTCTGTTGCTTGAAAGTGGAGAGGCCCCTGGCTACTTGGGTTTGACATTGAGCAACGATCAAAAGCTTGAACCATTTGAAATTAAAAACAAAAATTTTGTTATAAAAAGAAGGGAACCTTAGAATATTAATTTTTGTTGGTAAAAACGCGATTTCTTTTGCTTTCGCTTATGCTAGAAATTTGAATTACCGATTCGATTTTGAATTTTTACAAAGTGTAAAAATGATTCAAAATAAAATTGTACATAACAGTTTAGTGATCTCTAACGATTCAGATGCATGAACTGAATTTTAATTGCTCTTTTTCATTTTATCTATTGATAAATTTCAATTATATGAATAGCCAGTATCGATGTTTTCTTATAGGAAACAAACTGTAGAATTTATTATGAGATAGAATGTGCATACCTATACCTGATGCATACAAACGGCGTGATTATCACTTTGTCCAATTAATTCAACCATTGAAGAACTGCAACAGCAAGAAATAAGTGGAATCCTCATGGAATGCCATAACTCCAATCTAGTATAACCACTTTTTGCAAATCTCAGTAATAAGAACTAAAAAGTAACACAACTATCAATTTAATTAACTTTAAATAAAAATTAAAAATTTCTAATCATTATTTATTTTTTAAATTTATCTGTTTTTAATGTTTTAAAACTATAATTTTTCTAGGTGGCTTGAGAAAATACAACAATATTTTTGAAAATTTCAAATATGTAAAATCGAAATTTCCACAAGAATTCATTTTTCATCAAATAGTTTAATTTTCAACCAAAAAAGAAGTAAATCTCAACGAAAAATGTAATACATAGTTGACATTTTCAGCCAAAAAGGATTTTCATTTTAAGTCAAAAACAGTTGAACTTATCCAAAAAGGCGAATTTTTAACAAAGTAGTTAAATCCTTAAGCAAAAAAGATGAATACTCAACCATTTATATCTTTAATAACAAAATATGAACTGCTCCAAAAGAGACGAATTTTCTGTAAAATAGTAGAATTTTATAACCCGGAAATATAAATTTTCAACATTAAGTTAATTTTAAACCAAAGGAATGCATTTTTACCAAAAAGATATGAATATTGTTCAATCCAAAAGATTAATTCTAGGCCAAAAAAGATGATATTTCTACCAAAAAGAGATGAATCTTCACACGTCTATTAAAATTATTAGAAATTTCTACTAAAATAATTTTGTTTTATATTGATAATTGACATAATTTGATATCAACATTAAAACTTAATCTTTTAAAGTGTTATTAATTTTTTTTATTATTTATTATTGATAACGTTTTTGTCTCTTTCTGAAAATTCTTTCTAGTTTCAGAAAATTCAACTGGTTTCTTTTAAGTTTGTCTTTTTTGTTTGAAAATTCCCCTCTTTGGTAAAGAAGATAAACTATTCTTGGTTGAAAATTGAACTTTTTTAGTTTAAAATTCAACTATTTTGTTGGAAATTCCTTTATTCTAATGAACATTCCTCTTTTTTTATGGAAAATTAATCTTCTTTGTGAAAAAAGTAATCTTTTGGTTTAACATTTAACGTTTTTTCTAACTTGACTGAAGAATCTTTTTTGAATAAAAATTCAACTCATGTTACTGTACAATAACTATTGAGGTTCAAGCATTGTTTTTTTGTGTGGAAAAGTCTACTTTTATATTTTTGTTTAATAATTGATTTTTTGAAATACAAATTTTATTATTTATCGGAGCAATTTTATTATATTTATTATATTATTAATTTTATTATATATCAGTGGAGAATCTTTTTTATTGAAAATTCAATTCGTTTGATGAAAATTCTTTTTTTTTTATTTTTAAATTAATCACTTTTGGTGGAAATGTAATCCTTCACTATTCAAAATGCAATTGTTTGGTTGAGTAGTAATCTGTTTTGGTTCAACATTTAACTATTTTGTTAAGAAATTATCTTTTTTAATAGATAATTAAACTGTTAATTGAAATTTTAATTGATCATTTTAGTTAAAAATTTATCTCTTTTGATTGAGATATTAACTATTCTGTTAAAAAATCATACATTTTTTCAAAATTAACTTATTTTTAACTGAAAATTGAACTATTCAGTTTTTAGTTAAAAATTAATCTTTATTTTATTCAAAATTCAAATATTTTGTTCAAAATTAATCTTTTTGGTTTAAAATTCAACCATGTGTTGTAAATTCATTTATTTGATTGGAAAGTCAACGTTTTCTCAGACATTTTCATCCTGAAGTTAAAATTAGACAAATTATGGCGGTCATGAGTCACCTACGACTTTCAAGAAAAAATATAAAACATTCTCTAGACAGACGTGAATTAGGTTGTTTAAAAATAAAATTTGGATCCGAAAAAGTGGATTAGTTTGATCTGAAGTTGATAATCAGAATGATATTCCGGGGTTTACAGTGAAACTGGCTCTGGTGAGAGAATTAAATTTTGATTAGAAATGAAGCTTGTAAAGAACCGCAAAACATTACCCTGGGATTAGAACATGAACATATGATGAAATACGGGGAAGTCTCCACAGGCGGATATCTAACCTATCATTACAGCTGCCGCGGATAATTCAATTTATTTCCCATATTTATGAGACGCGAATGGAGGGAAGTCTCATCGTTTGCCTCTTTGCTTGATGTACATAGAAAACACTTGTGTGTGGGTATATGAAAATCTTATAGCATAATATGCGTTCGCATAGTAGGCAGACTTATTTGGTTTGCATTGCACTGTCTTAAGTGCGAACTTAAAACGTGGAACGTGTTTGATGGTCAGAGGGCCGAGACCTGGAGAGCCGTAAACCACATCACGAAGACCATAACTGCTTCATCGTGCATCTTTAAGGGACTTAAAATTATTTCCAGTTCTTCTGAATTAACGAGCTTCAAAAAAGCTCCGAAGTATATCTACATTTTAATTATGTTTATGAAATTTATTTTTATTAATAAGAAATTTGATTTGCGGTAAAGGTGATCTTTATGAAATTAATCATTTGTGTTAGGGTCTGTTCAAAAACTACGTCTTGCTATTTTGAACCCTTTTTCCACTTTCCCTTCTTCGTCACAGGTCATCACACAAAGTTTAAACCATACGAACAACCCCAAACGTCTCCCCCCTCTTTGATAAGCGCCTAAAATAAAACGGACTTTCAAACCCGAAAATATGTATTTCCATCATTTTGTCTCAAAACTTCGATACGGAAACGGTACGTGACAGCACTTTTCGATATTTTTCTGATACGATGCAAAACCAAGCAATACAAATCCGAGACTAGAAAGTACTGGAAAATATCGCTCGGCGGCATCACTAGACATAACAGTGCATTTTTAATCGAATAGTTAAATTTTTAAGCAAATAATTGAATTTTCTATCAAAAAAGAGAAATTTTTAAGTAAACAGTCGAATTTTCAATTAAAAAATATTTTTTTTTAAACCAAGAAACTGAATACTCTTTCAAAAATGACGAATTTTCCACGAGGTTGTTTAATTTTTGACTACACAGAGAAAACTGAGGTTTCCATTGGAACCCATTTTTGGTTCCAAAGGAGCTGACACAAAAATGGTTCATTTTTGTGTCAGCTCCTTCGAAAGGATCTCAATTCTAATTGAGTCTATTTACAAAGAATCTAATTTTTGTTTTGCCCACTTGGACATTTTGTTTAATTAATAACACAATATTTACCTTAAAGCACACATGTAATCGAACTCTGTTGGACATAGCCTAATGAAGATAATTAAATTATCATATTTATTGCCGCAATTAAAATAGATATAATGAATTGATAAACATCATTTGCAGGTTAAATAACAAACTTGTAAATATAAAGGCTTATTCATATGCAAGAAACTTTTCGTCGTAAGTCATCGGCAGTGTTCCGAATCTTGGGAACTTTTTAAGCTGCGCTTGCGTCGCGCCGACAACCCGATTGGTCACTGTTAGCGCGCAAATTTTGATTTATATAAATATTCAGATTTAATATTTATAATAAATAATGTTTGAAAATCGCTCAAATCGAAATTTGCTAACCCTAAAATAGGATTTTGGAGTGACAGATACAAAAAATTAGATTTTAATGAAAAATAGGTTATGAATGCTGAGTTCAGAGAAATAAATCATTTTTGTTTGTCGCAATAGGTAATCTCGTCTCCGTCGAGTTTTAAAATTAAATTTTTGTTTATTTCTGACAATGCGACTTAAAATAAAATAACTAAAAGTACCAAAAATGAATTTAGAATAATTAATTACTGCACAGATAAATATTATATCATACATTTTTTTAATAACTTGAAGAAGACCTGAATTACATAAAAGTGATTTTGAATTTAAAGTAGTTTAAGTTCATGAATCACGCCAGTAATTATCTTATTTATTATTGAAGAATAATAAAATATCATTCTAGAGCGCACCTTAATTTCAAATAGACCCTTAGAATAATATAACCGAATTTCATAACTCCTCTTAATTAAGAAAGTTGACATCTTTCCAGATTTTATTAAATAGAACGGAGAAAAGGTACATATTTTCCGAAAAATTCTTATTTAAAGTATTCATTTCATTTAAAAAGGAATAAATAGCGGCGCTGAGTGGACGTGGTGCTAGCACCGCCACTCTTTTTTCAGAAGTTTAAAGAGCAAAAAAAACTTTTAGATTAAAAAAGCCCAAAAATATGGCGTATTCCATTTTTCAATGTGCTTTGGTGGCGGCGCTAAGGGGACGGACCTGCTGATATGGCCTTGACCAGAATGTCTTATTTGAAACAAAGATTTGCATATTATATTTTTAAGTTTTTTTTTTAAATTAAACTTATATCCTGATTAAATTAATATTGATTTTCAAAAATCAGTAACCAGACAAAATTACGGTTGCCAAGTTTCATCAACAAATATTATTATTAAAAGTTAAATTATTACAGAAAGTTAAACATTAGGTTAAAACTCCTTTAGAGTATTAACCTTATTATTTATATAGACCAAGTTCCATTACTTGTTTGGTTCAAAATAACGTACAGCCAACAAATATTGACTGATTTGGACAACAAATTTATAAAATTGCTCGTAAGATTTCGAAGAGAGTTGTCGAGTCTGATAATCCAATATTATATCATAAACAAAAACCAAAATCATAAGCAAATTATTTGTGGATAAAGTCGTTTTTACGATTTTCCGTAATTTTACATTTTTTAGTTATTTTGCAAGAAATTGGGATAAAAATGATATAATCATGAAGAAATTTCTTTTTGAGATAATTGCTGTTCATGCTATAAACAAATTTAATAAACAAATGCATTAATCGGGCATTTTTTTACAGAAAACTTCTTTTTATTTTATGTAATTTTTTCTAATTAGGAACTTTATGTTAATTTTAGAAAAATTCATAATTTTTTGATTAATCTCATGACTTTTTAAAACAAATTTAATAAACAAGTGCATTATTCAGGCATTTGCTGTAAAAAAAATCGGTTTTTTCAATGCTCGTCCTTTCAGTTGGGAACTTCAAGGCAATTGCAGCAAAATTTATAATTATTTGATCAATTTTATGATTTTTTAAACAAATTTAGTAAACAAATGTATAGATAAGGCTTTTGTTGATAGAAAAATTCGTTTTTTCGATTTCATTTCTTTATTTATAAACTTTAAGATAATTTTATCAAAATTCATAATTTGTTCTTTCATTTAACTAATTGTCTAAAAAAGTTGAATAAACTTATGCATTATTCGGGTATTTGTCAGCAGAATAATTCGTTTGTTTTTCAATGCCAGTCCCTTCAGTTGAGAACTCCATGACAATTTCAGCAACATTCATAATAATTAGTTCATAATGTTTATGATTTTACCCAAAAATTTAATAAAAAATGCATTATTCAGATAGAAATTTTTTCCCCTGTCAGCTTCTTTAATTAGGAACTTATATCAAACAAAAAATTCAAAATTTATTGATCATTTTTATTATTTGTTGACACAATTTTAATAAACAAATGCATTTTTAGTGAATTTTCGATGGAAAAATTCTTCTTTTTTTCGATGTCAAACTTTTTAATTCGGATCTTCATAATAAATTCAGCATTATTTATGTTTACTTGATCAATTTAATCACCCATTACTTTCATTCTTTTAATAAAGCTGTAGCTGCAGAAAAATGCCTTTGTTTAATAAATTTAAAAAAAAATTAATTCATCAACTAATTATGAATTTTTCTGAAATTATCATAAAGTTGTCAATTAAAGAAGCATCGAAAAAAACGAATTTTTCCAATCTATGAAAAGAATTTTTTCTTACGACAAATGCCTTATGTATAAATTTTTTATTGAATTTGTTTAAAAAAATTCTAAGATTATTCAACAAATTATGCAGTTTGCTAAAACTAACATAATGTTTCTAATAAAAAAATCAATAAAAGAAAACGAAGTTTTGTGTCAAAAAATCTCTGATTAATAAATTTGTTTATTAAATTTATTTATAACATTAGCAAAATGAATCTCAAGAAGGAATTTCGTCACCATTATATTGGTTTTATTCTGATTTCTTACAAAATAATTTTTAAAAAAAGTAAAATGATGGGAAATCAAAAATAAACATTCTTTCAACCAATAATTTGTTTATACAAAACTTTTGGGTTATTGTATAATATTAAAAAATCTATAAATAATGTTATTCAATAAAACTGCGGTGACTTAAATCATTTTCATGTAATTGAACGAGCACCAGGGTCGTCAAATAGAAAAACTGGCCATTTTTTTCATCATATTTATTTATTTATAAAAAAATTGAAAACCGTCAATAGTTGTGGGCTACGCAAAATAATTCTCTTTCTCAATTGTTAATTTGAAGGAACCAGATTTTTTGCTACGTGACACTACCGAAATTTGAAATTTTTTATATTTATATTTAAGTTTAAATATATTGTGACAAGAATTTTTAATACCATGGGTTATTGCTAACCTTTCTAATATTTTTGTGACTAGCAGTCATTCGTCAAATAGCTCAAAACATTTTGAGGTTCAACAAAATTTTCTATGCGAAAGGGCCTACATTTTTAATTTGTTAATCAAATTTTTTAATAAAAATTTTAATTATTATATTTTATTAAATATTATTAAATATTTATTATTTTAAGGAATACCTGAAGTCGCTTTGGTGAGTGAAGGAAATTATAATTTAAAACTATCTCAAATTTTAATATTTTTCCACAAGTATTGTTTATAAGAATGGTTAGTATAAACTCTTAAATTATTTTTTTTCAAATAAATGTCATTCGGAAATAAATATGAAGCATTTTTAGCAACAAAAATTTGTTTTCCTGATAATAAGACCATTTGACAATTTCTTCATCAAATTTGTTTCTAACAAATAAATGGAATAATAAAAAATGTATTTGTATTCTTTAAGTCTCTGAACATTTATTTAAGAAAATATAAAGTTCTCCTGATCAGTTATTGAAGCTTAAAAAATTGTTATGTACATAATTTCAGGTTTCGAACAGTTTGAGTGGAGAAATTATTAATAAGCAAATAGAGGAGATAAGAGTTAGTAACGTCAAGCTCTTCAGAATATCATTAATTTCAATTAAAAAGTAAATTCAAAATCGGACCAAAATTGAAGGCTCTAAAAATTTTTAAACGAAAAAAAGAGCATTTCCTCTCACTGTGGACCGGCACAATTGAATTTCATGAGAGATCTTCCGCATCTAATGTATAAGGGTTGGCCGACATTTGCGGGTCAGTAAATGGCGAAGACAAGTCCAGAAACTTCGGGAGGTTCTGAACTGGAGACGTGCGACTAATGATAATTCACGTATCGCTACTGTTTGGCTAGGAGACTACAGAATTCGAGTACATTACAATATGCATGGCATAGCTTGTATGTGCGAACTACGAACGTGCTGGCTCTGGTGAACGTCCTCGACCGGGTTTAGTTAATTCAATTAATTCGAAAGTTTCTCTGTCTGCGAGACATGCAATTTCGCCAGGCAGGATAAGTCCAGGCTCCAGGATTCCACCCAAGTACTATATTCCAGAGATTGTCTTGTTCAGCAGCTAAACATAAGCTTGAGCTCAATATTGTGGTAAGAAACTTCCACTTGTTCGTTGCTCTCTAATTCAATTAAAAAGCCAGTAGCACCCATGACCGTGTCCATCTTCTGCCAAAATAAGTCACTCGCCAGTTTTTTAGACACACTTTACAAACTTTGAATAAATAGGTTACTACAGTAGTCTCGAAACTCCGTGTAGTGAAGTCACAGGGAAGAGTGAAAGTAGGGTGATGAGAAAGAGCAGGGAAAAAGAGAAGATAATTTAGAGAAAAGCGTTTCTAAAGTTTAAAAAATCAGCGAATACACCCATGCAGTATCGTGTGATTCTCCGGTATAATTTACTTTGAGGTTTAAGCATCATGCAAAGCCTAGAACAAATGTCACCATTATTAGGTGACTGTTCTCCATCCAGAGTGACTTTATTTTTGTGGTATAAGGAATTTCAGACAGGGAATTTTGACTTAGAGAAGTAGTCGCGTACAGGCCGGCCAAGGCGGTGACACCAGATCTTCAGCAAGTGATCCAATCTCAACCATCAAGCATAGTCTAAAAGAAATTCTACAAGTGTTAGGTGATTATTGGCCATCCAGAGCGACTGCTTCTGGATGGTATCAATAATTTCAGAAAGGAAATGTTCACGCGGAAAACCAGACGCGTATAGGCTGGCCGGCCATTGTGAAGACACCAGATGTTCAAGTGATCATGCAGAATTTCACGACAGGCAAGTGATCCAATATCAACCATTGAGCATAGTCTATAAGAAATTTCACAAGTGTTAGGTGATTATTGTCCATTCAGGGCGACTGCTTCTGGATGGTATAAATCAAAATTCCAGTGAAGAAATTTTGACCTGGAAGACCAGACGCGTATAGGCCGGCTGGCCATTGTGAAGACACCAGATCTTCAAGTGATCATGCAGAATTGCACGAAAGGCAACTGATCCAATATTAACTGCCGAGCATAATCTCAATGAAATTTCACAAGTGTTGGTTGATTATTGTCCATCCAGAGCGACTGCTTCTGGATGGTTTAAATAAGTCCACAGAGGAAATTTTTACGTGGAATACCAGTCGCGTATAAGCCGGCCGGACATTGTGAAGACACCAGATCTTCAAGTAATCAAGAGTTTCGTCTATCTGACGGAATGTTACACAGATCTCGTTATCCATTAGTTTCCATACAGCAGCTATGTTATCTGATGGAAATTCCTCAATCGGTCAGAAATTTTGATCTAGAGGACCAGTCGCGTACAGTATACGCGAATGGTTCTCTTGATCAAATTTACCGCGCTGGAATTCTTTATAATACTGAAAAGCAATGGTCCTGGATAAACAATAACTATTTAATGCTGGTGACATTTCGTCTAGACTTTGCTCGACCGTCAACTATTTGGTTAAAAATTATATTTTTCATTAAAAATTCATATTTTCGTGTGATAAATTTATTTGTTTCTTTAAAAATAGTACATTGTGTATCAAGGGCGTAAAGATGGCTATTTGGACGAACGTGAACTTGCCGCCCGAGCGAAGCGAGGGCGGTAGTCACACGAGGCAAAATAGCCGTACGCCCTTGATACACACTATACTTTTTGTCCTAACCTCCTGGAAAACAAGCATTTGAGCAAATAGATAAGGGTTTGGTTTACTTGAGAATTTTAGATTATAAGTGGAAGGAAATAACGTACTTAGCAGAAGAGAGCCTGCTCCACGTGCATGCAATAGCGCGTTTTCAAGGGGGGTCGGACAAAAAAGTTCTTTTTAACTTAAATAATTTAACAGCTTAATTGATTTCTTCGGTTTTGACTTTTTATTTTTGTATATTTAAAAATGAAATTTTGGGAAAAATTTCATATTTTCCTTTTTTAAATTTATCTGTTTCTTTAAAAGTTTGCCTCAAAAATTCAACAGCTTTGTTTCCATTTTTCTTAATTGAAAAATATTTTGTCTTGTTTAATAATTCCGATCACTTGTTAAAAATAAAAGCTTCTTTAATTAAGAGAAAAAAATTTTGGTCGGAAATTAATCTGTTTCATTTGGGGGTTTAACTACGGTCGAAAATTCGTTTCTTGTGTATTTGAAAATGCATTTTTTACCCTTAAAATTTCAATTTTCGTATTTTCTGTTGGAAATTGATCTTTTTTAACTGAAAATGTATATCTTTTGTTATAAAATTAATCTGCCCGGTTGAAAGTTCAACTTTCTGACTTAAAATGTATCTATTTGAGTTAAAAATGTATCATTTTATACAAAAGTGCATCACTTTTAACCATTTCGATGAAATATTGATATTTTTCAGTTTAATATTTATTTATTCTTGAAAAAATTTATCTTTTCGACTTAAAATTTTTTTTAAATTTTTAATTGTAAATTTTCAATATTAAACACATTTTTTAATTTTGAAAGATTTGCAAAGATTTACGATTCTTGATTTAAAAAAAAAGTAATTACCAATTATTCATTTGTCAAGAATTATATTTTGAATGTGTGTAATTTGGAACATTTTTGAAGAATAGGTCAATTTTGAAAGTATGCAACGGAAAATACTTCAATTTTAAAGATTTCCGATTTAAAAATTTACGATTGGAAACTCTTTAATTTCGTAAAACGTATAAATAAAAATTCTTGAGTTCTGGTGATTACGAATACCAAAGTAAAGACTTTTCAATTATAAATCTTCCAATAGACTACAATAGAAAATTCTTCTATTTTTAAGATTTTCAAATGAGGAAATCAATATTTAATGTTTTTTATTGATTTTTTTTAATCGATTCAATTTTGAATGGTTGGAATTCAAAAATATTGTATTTTCAAGATTCATATTTTAAAGGTATATGTAATTTTGAACAGTTTTTCAATATTTCGTTGAATTTTGATGATTTAAAATTAATAATTTTTTGTTTTTATATATTTTCAATTTAACACTTTAATTTTGAAAATTAACGTTATTGAGAACTCTTTAATTTTGAATGATGTAAAAAATAGAAAATCCTAAATTGTAATGATTTTGAAGATCAAAAGTTGCAATCATCAAAATTGCAGAATTTTTAATTGTTTTAATTGTTTACGACTTTCAATTTAAAATTAGCCAATTTTGATTATTTAAAATTCAAGAGTCTTGAATTTTATTATTATTATTATTATTGATTACATTGATATTAATATTATTATTAATAAATGTTTTATATTTTTAAACTGATCATTAAAGTAGCTTTAAGCTCTTTAATGTTCCTAAATTCTGAATGTATTACGTGTTAGCTAAACTGTAAATTATTTATTAAAAATTAAAAAAATAATTGTATTGTAATCAAAAATATTTTAAGAAGCGAATAAAGTAATAAAAATTACATTTTTTAACTTTTAAGTCTGAAACACATTACTGTGTTTCACATGAATTAAAATATTAAATGATAAATTAAACCAATTATCAACTATTAACACAAATTTATTAATTTTGTTGGAAATTTTCCAAATAGGTATGTAATTTTTTCTACTTTAAGCAAATGAGGAGATTTAAAAAATTATTTTTCAACTATGAAAACATTCCAAAATTAAAGTTTTTAAACTTTCTTACCGTTATTATTTATGAAAAAAATAAAGAGTTTCAAGAATAATTTTGCATTTTGCAACTTGGAATGAATGGATTTTTTAGAATTTTTAGAATGAATGCATTTTTTTAATAATTTAAAACAATTATTTAAGTAATCAGGCTTATCTTTTCATCACGATTCCAACAATATAAAAAACTCAATTTTTGATTTTTTCAATTAACGGTGTTTTTCCAAATCACGGCGTTATTTTTCAATAACTAGTTTTAATTTTTCTTTTAACTTCAAAAATCGCAGTCTCATTTGGGAACTTCCTACTCAGTTTTAAGATAAAATAATTTATTTCTTGTGCTTTTAATAAATTTGTTATCTTAAATTTAATAATTTATTATTCTATTTATTATTATATTTAAAATGTTGTCACAGACTTCAGATGGTTATTGCCCAAAAATGTATCATTATTCATTTATTATTATTTAATATTAATATTATTTAATAATGTATTCTTATTATTAATTTTAAGATAAAATAATTTATTTCTTGACCTTTTACTAATTTTGTTATCATGAATTTAATAATGTATTATTCTATTTATTATTATTTATTTATTCATTTATATTTAGTTTTATTATTTAATAATGTACTATATTATCAATTTTAAATTAAAATAATTTATTTCTTGCCCTTTTACGAAATTTGTTATCATAAATTTAATAATTTATTATTCTGCCGCACGCGTGTGCTCATAGCGCTGTCAGTTCTGCTCTCAAAGTCGCAATCCGATGTGAGAGCTTTTTTGCATCTATTCTTAAAGCGGACAAGAAATTACATTCTATTCTAGGGCAGCAGATGAGAAAAACGATGCTGTGTTACTGACTGGATGTTCATCACGGGATACCCCAGAGTTGGAAGGGTTCCTAGAAATGTTTCTAAGAATTTACGAGACTTGAGGGAATCAGTAAAGAGGGTGTGATAAAAAATAGTATTATTTTTTTCCCTTCCAAGCGGAGAACAAAATTTCCCGACTAACCGAATAAATCTTGTCGGGGGAAAAAGTGCGCGCGCTCGCTCCTGATAAGTATTAAAATATTCACGAGCACAGAGCGGATAATGGTACATGCAATTTTCAAACTGCAACTCCCAGAGTGATTGTAAACGAAACGAAATGGAAACTAGTGAGAATCATTACACCAATAATTTAAGCGGAATAAATTTCCATTTTTTGCATTGTATTACATTCCTAACTTTTTATTTATATTGAGATTGGCCGAAAAAAATCATTTTCGAAATTTCCAGACTTTTCCCGGATTTTGCCTTCACCCATTTTTCATTTTCCTGAACATTGGTATTAAAATAGGATTTTTTATGGAAGGAATGAAATTATTAAAGAATCAAATTTCTCAATTTCAAATTTATTTACTTATTTTAAAGAAAAAAGATTACTTTTACTATCAACTTTGAATTTTCAATAAAACAGTAAAATTAAAAAAAATGTTTAACAAAATCGTTTAATAATTTTTGATAAAATAAATCAATTTTTAACAGAAGAGTTAAATTCTTAGATATATTTTGAAGTTTTCAACCTACAAAGATAAACTTTAAAACTAAAAAGTCTAATTTCTTAGAAGTTAGTAAACTTTTAAATCCTAGAAGATAAATTTTTAATCAAAGAGTTGAATTTTCAGCAAATTAATTACGTTTTTTTTAAATAATCTAATTTTTAACTTAATTGTTAAACCTTCAACTAACAAAGCTTATTTTCCAACAACAAATTTAATATTTGAATTTTTGTTTAATGTTACATTCCTACCAAAATAGATAAATTTTTAAACAACAAACTCGAATCGATTTTTCAATAATATTAATAGTTAACCAAGCAGTTGGAAAAAGTTTCGTTTTGACCAAAAACGATGAATTTTAAATTTAAAAAAGTGGCATTTTCTAGATGATGATTTCTATATGATTTGATGATGATTTCTAGATTTCTAGATGATGATTTCTAGATGACTTTTTTACTAAAAAAGATGGACTTCTAATCCAAAAGTGATGATTTTTATACGAAAAGAAGAAATTTAACAGAATAATAAAATTTTTAACCAAAATGATGATTCTTCAATCCAAAAAGGATACATTTTTAAGAAAAATAATAATAGTTGATGTTTCGACCAACAAGGATAATTAAAAAAAAACATGTGAATTTTTCAGACCAGTAATTGAATTTTTAGTTATAAAATAATTATAGTTTTAACAAAATAGTTCAGCATTTGACCAAAAAGTTGCTATTTACATTTTTTTTAAGAAACTCAGAAGGTGTTTTTCTACCAAAAATATTAATTTTCTTCTAAAAAGGATGAACTCTCAACGAAATAACATGAATTTACAAACAAATACTGGCATTTTAAATTAGAACCGATCAATTTTTTACCAAAAATACGAATTTTTTGTAAAAAAGTTGAACATTCAAATCGTAAATAGGAAGTTTCAACCAAAAATTTTATGCTCAACCAAATAATTTTATTTTAAATCAAAACTAATAAATCTAATACCAAACAGATTATTATATAACATTAAAGCCGAATTTTGGTACAAAAAAGATCAATTTTAAATAAAGAATTTAAAACTTAATTTTACCTAAGAAATTGAATATTTAAATAAAAAAGATATATTTTCAACAAAGTGGTTCAAATGTTAACTAAAGACATAGAAGATTGACATTTTTAGTCTCTTTTTTAGTTAAGACAATACATTTTTAAGAGAAAAAAAAGAATTTTAAACAAAATATATAAATTTTCAACTAAAAAAGGTAAGTTAAAAAATAGTATAGGTAAATTATCCGTTAAAAAAACTGTTTCAAAAAATTATTAACCAGTTGAATTCAACAAAAGAAATACAAATATTCTTTCAATATAACACGTGCACTTTGTACCATATAGGTCAATTTTTAACTTAGATTGGAATATTTTTTAAGTGAAAAAGGAATAACTACATATTTAGATAGAAAATTGATTTTTAACAAACAAAAAAAACGATGTTCCTACAAAGGAACCAAATTTTTAATTAAACAGTTTAATTTTTATCGAATATTTTAAATTTCTACAGAAGTAGTTGAGTTTTCAACCAAAAAAATTAATTTTTATGAAAAAAATTAACTTTCAACCAAATAGCCTAATTTTCTATCAAATTGTTGAACCTTCAAGCTAAAAGCGTGAGTTTTCTACAAAACAGTGGATTTTTTAATCATATAATTTAATTTTTCAAGAAAAAAGTTTGAGTGCTCGGTTTCCTACTTCCGGCACATTTGTGCATAGACCTTCAACAGTAAGGGTCAAATCTTAGATAACTGTCTTTTGGTTGTTGTGAATTCTCTTTTGTTAAAGCTCCTTTGTATTAAACAAACACATTCTCATCATGTATTTCGTGTTTCGCAATTGATATTTTATTTGCAACGCTCATCGTGTTCGGTCTTTCTACTTCCTCCACATTTTTGCACAGACATAAAAAATTTAAATGTAAAAGCAGCGAGAGTTGTGATTTTTTGATTGTAAATTCTTTTTTATCAAAACTTCTTCGGCTTAAACGAACACATTCTCATCATGTATCTCGTGGATCTATGGTAAAACTATCAAAAACTGTATTTTGTTGGTTGTGGATTCTCTTTTGTTAAAGCTCCTTAAGCTTTAAGCAACCTATTGTTTTTCCAAACATTTAATCTTTTGATTGTGATGTTATTTTTCGCAATTAAAACAAAAACTACGCCTTTTATTAAAAAATAAATCATTCAAATTTGTAGATCTTTTTTTAGTAAAGAACATTTATTTATTAATTTTTTTAAACCTTATGTCGTTTTTCCAAAAAATTTCATTTTTTATTTTTAATGATATTCTTTGTGGTTGAGACAAAAATTACGCGTCTCATGAAAAAATGATTAAAAATAAATTTTTTGATCTTTCTTTAAGAATAGTTGCACTTTTAGAAAAAAAATTAATTTTCAAAATCCTACAATTTTTCCCATGCCAATTTTTCATATTCCTTATCCAGTAATATTCAATTACCAAAAGCTTAAACTAGCAAACTTTTTAAAATAGAATGTTTCACTAACAGAATAAAACAATTTTAATCTAAAATTTCAAAGTGCCTCTAATGAAAATTCTCTGACTTTTGCAAGATCCTTTTCAAAGCCAGTGACTTTTCCTGATTTCCAGCTTTTTTCTGTTAAATTTAAATTCAGTCTCGTTCTTACAAAATAACTTTATAGGGATAAATTAAAAATGTTATGTAGACTAAATTGAAAGGATGCTGAGCACGAGTTTTTAAATTGTGTAAATGAGGCAGTTTATAAAGTTATATCTCGAGATGAAATAATGGAAAAAGAGGATTTTATCATTTACAAAGTTATTATGAACTTGCAGAATGGAAAATATGAAAATTACTTTATACTTTTAAAAGCGAGTTGTGATGCATTGAAATATTAGATATTTTAAACGTTAATTAATTTTGTTAAACGTTAAATCATTTTATGATGTTTAAAAAAAGCTTGGAGGTACCTAAAAATATTTCAATGGGTTCCTAAATTTTTAAAATTTTATAATTAAATTATTAAGACACATAGTTGGAGCAAATATATTTATTTGTACAAATTGATTTTCATGCAGTAATTTTTGTCTGATTAGGAGGAAAATTGAACAAATAATTTTTTAATTAGTAAGGGTATTTGTTTGAAATGTAGTAAAACAATTTATGGAAAAGAAGAGTTTTTACATTAAATTAATCAACTTTATTATGTAATTTTTTATTTTATAAACCTAGTATTTAAACCTAGTTATTATTTTTAGTCAGGCAATAACAATTGATGATAATTTCAATAAATTTAAAATAACAAATGTAGCATTGGTAGATGAATCACTTTTAAACTTTTGAATACATATTTATGATATTCTACTATCATTATCAATTATTATGAAAATTAATGAACAAATAAATGATTTGGCTATTACTAAAAAGACTAAAATTCTTAAAGCAATACACTGTTATTAACTAATTTTAAGCTTTTTCAGTAACTTGGATAACAATTGGCAAACTCATAATTATTATTATTTAAAAAAATTCCCGGTTCCATGTAATAATTATAATTCTTTTGGAAAATTTCTTGTTCCATTCTTTATGACTTTTCTTAAAAAATTCTCTGTTTTAATTAAAAAATGGTAATGCATTCTTAAAGTGTCCTTTTCCGAATCCGAATCACAATTATTTTTAAAATTTCCTCCCTCAAAGTTAAATTTATAATTATCTTAGAAACTTCTCTTTTTCAAATCAGAAAATATTTAAACGAATTAGTAGAATTCTGCGTCAGAATGATGAATTTTCAAAGCACAAGATTAATTTTTAACTCAAATAGAGAAATTCTCAACCAAGTACATGCATTTTGTACCAAAACGTTGAATTTTTAACTCAGAAAACATTTTCAGAAAAAATAGGAATAGTTACACATTTAGATAAAGAAAATTAATTTTTAACCAAAGCAACAATTTTTTAAAGAAAGTGATACAATTTTCTAATTAATGTTTTAATTTTTGAAAAGCTGTTCAATTTTTTTCCACAGCAGTCGAATTTTGTATAAAAGATATGAATTTTAACAAAAAAAGTTAATTGATGCCCAAATAGTTCCATTTTCAACTAAAAAAAATTGCAACCAAAAATGGAATAGTACAATATACAGTTAAAAAATTTTCTACCAAAAAATACGAATTTATAATAAAACAGTTTAACCTTCAACCAAAGAAGATAAATTTTTAACGAAATTGTTGCACTTTTATTAAATAATTTATTTACAACAATATTATATCAGGGTTACCCGTTTTTGATGATTTTGAATGAAAGTTTGTAAAATATAAGAATAGAGAAATTGTTTTTCAATTATAAATTTTGCACCTCAAAATATTTTAAATTGGTAAAATATGTTAAAAAATGAAAATATTTCAAATGGAATGAAACAAATTGGACTTTTATAATTTCGAAATAAAAGAGTTTAAAATTTGATAATTTTAAATTGAAAACATTTTAGAAAAGAAGTTTTTGAAATTGGAAATGTTCAAACTAAAATTTTTCAATCTGGACAATTTCTTTAAGTAAAAGTTGAGATGATCTTATTTGTAATTCAAAGCTTTCATAATTGAAATATATATTTTTTAATTCAAGAATCTCGAAATTCAATTATAGCAGAATAAAATTTCAAAAGATGGCAATTTTGAAACGTTATAAATGGAATAATTCTAGATTGAAATTAAAAGAAAATGGACAATTTAAATTTAGATGAATAAAATTGTATTATTTCTATTGAATTCAATTGCATTCAAAATTAAATAATTTGAAATTGGAAACTTTTAAATTTTACTCAATTTGAATTCCAAACTATTAAAATTTGACGATTTGAAAATGAAAACTAAATTTAATACATCAAAGTAAAAGCTTCTGAAATTCTAGAAATCCAAATTTTTATTAAATAAAAAATTATGATTTATCATAAAAATTTATTAGACACATTTTGTTATAATAAAATCATAAATTCACCTTTATTTTAACTGTTCAAAATGAAAGAACTTTTTATTTTAAAGTTTAAAAATTGACTTATTAAACAAAAATATATATATATATATATATATATATATCCGAACTTCATATAAAACTGAAAAAAGGCGTGAAGTATTGTGATACATAAACTTTTTTTTACTCACAAACTTAGAAATTTTTACAAATTTAATCGTTTAGAATTTTACAATTTTCGAATGGTGAATTTCACTTTTTGAAATTAAACCCTCTTAATTTTAATCGAAAACTCTGGACTACTCATATTATTTTAAGTAAATTTAATTGGTTTGGAAATTAATGATTTATAAATTTTCAATGATATTTTTCGAATTGCGACCTTTTAAATTTGAATCACAAAAATTAAAATTATGATAGGGTGAAGTTTTTTATGTTTAAAATTGAAACCAAACTATTTAGAATATTTAAATCTAAAATTAATAAATTTGAAACTGACTAAAATTGCTAAAAGTGTAAATATAATAATTCTTAGTGGCAATTTTTGTCAGTTCTAAACGAAGTTTGATTTTTTTTAATTGTAAATTTCAATTTTCTGAGCATAAATTTTTAAATTTTTAAATAAATGTCTATTTAAATCAATTTTTATTGTCAAAATAGAGACGAATTTATTTTCTAATTTTAGACAAGTTTCTCTGATGAATTTTTCTGTTAAATAATACTTTTTTAACTTTAATAGAAATTTAGAATGCCATGCATTTAAAAGATTTTGCTTTAAAGTGTGTAACTTGGTTTTCAATTTAAATCCTTTTAATGAAATTGTTTAAATTCAAAAATTTTAGTTTGAAGGTTTTTAATTTTGAAAACTCATGTTTTAATTTGAGATATTGTTCCAAATTAAAATTGTAATTTCTTTTGGTAAATTCACTTTTTCAAATCTGAATTATAATTCTTCTCCAAGATTTTCTCTGCCAAACTAGAATTATAATTCTTAGAGAAAATTCTTTGTTCAAGATCTAAATTATATTTTTTTTAAATATCTCCGATCGAATTTAGAAAATTCTCGAAATTTAGAAAAAATTTTCTTTTTCAACAAAAAATTATCATTTTTGCAAAAAGTTTCTATTCAGATCCAGAACTAAAATAATTCTTTCACAAAATTCCCTTTGCAAATATACAATTACGGTTTTTATGTTTTTATTTTAAAACGTAAATTTTATCAGGCTGAAACTGAATGGGTAGAATTTCGAAAAGTATAATTTTGACTGAAAATTGTAATTAAATTTCCTTAAAATACAAAAAATTTCTGAGGGTTTGGGTAAAAAAATATTTAATATTACAATTCTTCGTTATTAAATTTTTTTAATCTTAAATGAAGTTCGTCTTGTTTAAGTTTGAAGTTTCATAATTATAAATTGTTTTATTTCCTAATATTTCCTATTTGAAATTTATTTTTATTTTGAACATTTTTTTAGAATTATTCAATGCCAAAGGATCAAAATATAAAATTTGTCTCTTTGAACGGAGAAAATAAATGTGAATTTATTTTTTGATCTTAGAAAAGTTTGTCCAATCATTCAAAATATTGTCAATTTTCAAAGTTTGTGCGTCTAAAAACTTTTGAATTGAAACTCAAAAAGCAAGATAGCATATTTCAATCAAGAAATCAATAAATGAAGAAATTGATAAATTTTTAAATTTTATAACTAATTATAAGTATTAAAACAAGATGTTGAAAATAATTTCATTAATTTTTTTTTAAAATTTCCCGATTATTTTTTCCCCTCTAAACAATTTAAATTATTTACAAAAATTATTGTACCGATTTGGACAAAAAATTCAAACACAAGCTGATAATATTTCTAAGAAAGCTGTCCGGCGTAACTTTTTAAATAGGCTTTCGATTTTTTTATAAATAAACAAATATGTCGAAAAAGTTACCATTTTTTTATTTGAAGTTCCCGGTGCTCATCCATAACAGGAAAATATATAAAATTGCCTAAGTTTCAAAGAGTAACATTAGTTAAAGATGCGTTAATATTATATAATATATAAAAAGATATTTATAAACAAATTATTTTTAGAAGAATTTTAGACACGATTTTCCATAATTTTACGTTTTTTTAAGTTACGCTGTAACAAATTTGGGTAAAAACAATATAATGATGAAGAAATTTCTGCTTGATATTATTATTGATATTATCATAAACAAAAGTAATAAAAAATGCATTAATCAGACATTTTTCAAAAGAAAAATAATGAATTTATTTATTAAATTTATTTTCAAAAATCACAACATTTATGAACTAATCGTGAATGTTGCGGAATTGAACCGCCGCATCGTAGAACGGAATATAAAATATTTTTCGAGGAGTGGGAGGGCCCCTGGTCGCGTTTTGGGA
>JAWWLR010000054.1:66562877-66576227 GCA_035041075.1 Acraspis erinacei | reverse complement strand
AATTTGTTTCATTGAAGGTTATTTCACTTTGTAATCCCAGTACCTATAATTTATTAATTTATATCATAAGTGAGATGTACGAGGAGATAAATTCTATGGGATAGTTTTTTTCAGGTGTTTCGATTAGGTTCTATTAATTTTCGAGGTGTTTCTCAGCTGGTTAATGCTTCATTGTTCGAAGGCGAGGTCGTAGATCTTTTCACCGACTGAGATCGCGATCCTACTGTCGGTAGACATTGTTGAGCGGTTTTTTCGTTGAGAAGATTCTTCGATATGACCAGTTCTTATGAAACAGAAGTAGACAACGATCAGATCGTGGGTATTTCGCACGAATCTCGATCTAACGCGTTGAATCGTGAGCCCTGCACGCGTGAATCGCTCGATATCGATTTATCGTGCCCGACTGTCTTTCGTGTTGGTTATAGTCGATTGTAATACCCCGATAATAGACGGAACATGGAATATTAACACTTTAGCTCTAATGCGGCTCTGTAATTTGCACCTTGAAATTATTATCGATGTTGTGGTCCGAGAAAATACATTATATTGCATGTATTATATTTGTGGGCCATGAAAAAACTTTCTGTAAGAAACGATGTAGGTAATGGCTGAAACGGGACAGCTTACAGATGGGTAATTGATGGAGGGGTAAACGTGCTGTCATCTTATGGAGCCTGGCAAAGAATTTTTCTTTCGTGCCGAAAAGTTAGGTCCTCTACTCAAAAAAATGTATGGTTAAATTAAGAAGAATTCTGGTTAAATTACCAGAATTTTGTTAAATATGCCTTAATATTTTTTCTGGTTAGAGTAACCATAATTTTGGTTAAATTAACCAAAAATTCGGATTAAAACAATCAGAATTCTGATTACTTTAACCAGAAAAAAGTGAGGGCATATTTAACCAGAATTCTGTTTGATTTAACCAGGAAATTTTTTGACTGTCTACCAATTATTTTTCAGATGGGCGTGACCCAATCTCACCCATCACCTGAAAAGTTTCTAACACTCAGTTTCTTCTGTTCAGAAGTTTAGAAACTACGTTACGCTATTTTTAACACTTTTTTCAACCCCTCCTCTTCTTCTTCACGCTTCAACCCCCCAATATGACGTCAAAAATACGAATACCCTTTCCAACACCTTTTAAGTTAAAATTTGTGTTTCGATCTCATTTGAGAAATAACGAAAATAAAACAAAAAACATAGGAAGATAATTTTTAAGCAGACGTTAAAGCCCAAAATGCTAGCTTTTAAAATAGCGGAAAAAAATTAATTTTTCACGAAAATCGTAAAATACACTCTTTAATCATCAATGGTTTACCAGATTTTATTCAATATGAAACGCTTAAGATTTCATGTCAAAATATATTGCTTTTGCAACAAAATGGTTTAATTTTCAACAAACGAATTTTCAAACAAGGAAGATTAAAATCTAACCAAAAAACACTTGCATTTCCAATTAAATAGTTAAATTTTAACGATAAAAAATCATCTTTGAGAAGCTAGTTTAATTTTTAACCCAGAACTTTTTTACAAAAAAAATTAATATTCAATCAAAAAATGATCAATATTGAATTTGAAAAAGCGAATTTTCCACAATGCATTTAAATAAAAAAATACTTTTTAACAACAAAGATAAGCTTTTAGTAAGATAATAAAATTTTCAAACTACAAAGATGAATTATTAACCGAACAGTTAGATTTTTAACCACATAGTTGAAAAAGCTACTCATCAACCAAACATTACAAATTACAACTGAACAGTTGCACTTTAAAATAGGAAGTTACGTTTTGAATAAATTATTCAAATTTTTAGCCAAATAGTTGAATTTTCAACCTGAAAAGATGAATTCTCAACAAAAAATGTAAAATTTTATATTTCAACAAAAATTATTTTTATTTTAAGTCGAAAGCGTTTAAATAAAAAAAATGAATTTTCAACAAAATAGTTAATTTTTCAACTAAAACGAATTAATAGTAATCCGCCTTTCCAACTTTCCTAATTTTTCGGGACGACTTAAGCAAATTTTTTTCTGAAAATTCTAGTTTCTTTACGTGACTTGACAACTTGATTTTTCATTACGAAAGTCTATTGAATTCAATTGAAAAAACTCAGTTCAATTTTTAAAATATCGATTTAAGGGATTTCAAATTGTTTAACACAATATTTTACATACCCATACCAGCAGAAAATTCTATTTTGAAATAGAGAAAAATCCTCTGCATGAGTAATACGTACCTGAAACATAAAAAAATGCTGTAGATTATTATTTACTACGATAATATATTTGTTTAAAGAACAAAGATACAGTTATGTTTTTTAAATTTAGGAAATTTAACTACATTTTTTACAATTCAACTCCTTTGACCCAGTAAGCAACATTTTAAATTTAGAAGAGAATGAGAGGTAAAATGTAAAGCAACAATCTGTTCGATTTCCATTTGACGTCTTACTATTTAAAACATTCTTTCCATGTAACATCTCATGTTTTAATATAAAAAATTACATATAAATTCAAAAATAATTCTTCGTGACAATTTGAAAACTAAAAATGGGAAATACCGAGGGGAAAGGGTATAACAGATAGCTGAGTGTGGGTGTGGATGGGAAGAACCGCAAAAAATAAAAATAAAAAAAAGCTTCCGCAATAGTAGTGTAAAAAATGGAAACTTCCAAATTTCTGACTAATTTTGACGAAAAAGAAACACAGTACATGTTATTTCCTAATGCACCTCTATATGCTAACAACGTAAGTTTTATTCACCTTCGAAGACAAGCGAACCAAAACAAAAGCTTTCAGCATAGTGTTCTAAAAAATTAAAGTTCCTTATTTTTCTAATTTTTTACACGCTGATAACAAACATAACTGCTGCATGGACAGTTAAAAAATGAAATTCTCTTATTTTACTTAGTCTTCAGTTTCTAGTAACCAGAACCATCGTAAGGCAAAATTGATGCCAAGACCGTCAATTTGAGCCAATTTGTGAATTTTCGCACAGTTTCTTGCAAACTCTTTCACGGGTTCTTTCGGTTATCCTGAAATGCCCTAAATCGTGAATACCTATTTTTGAAAATACGTCAACAAGATACATAGTTAGAACACATGGTCGGATACAAAAATTGTCAACCCACCTCAATCCGCTCTTGCAGTTCGACCTAGTTTTTGAACGGCGAATGCGAAGTCTAGCTTTATTCTTAACCAATTTTAGTCTAGAATTGCAAAAAAGCCATAGATAGGTTTCAACCCCTAATGCGTAATAACGTGGATTTACGAGACAAATTTCGAGTGGTAGAAGGATGCAGAGGCAGTTTGCGATACCTGGACTTTTACGAGGAGAGCGACCTGTATTCGAAACGATCCAACGCCTAGCCTTGGGCCAACGAGGAACTCGGAACTTGAAAGTGTAACTACTATCGCAATAGATGTAAGCGAATGCAAGGAAAAGAATCGCGAAAGCCAAAAGAGAGCGAAAGAGAAAGAAGACATGCAGATCTGAGCCAATCTGAAATGACATCAGCCATTTTCGAGCAAGCTGCCGCTTCGACGTATCCCTTTCTGATCTCCAGCAACCATTTCAACTAGAGTCAAACTCTTTTTCCAAACGTTTCATTACCGCGATGTCACCAGTAAGAATGAATTGAATTTCTCTCGTAATCGAACCTAATCGAGTTTTTTCCTTACGACCACCATATCTATATGGGGTGACCCACGGGGGTCGTTTTAGTTTGGAAACTTCCTAGATTCCATCCCGACTTCGAAAACAGGTTTGCTCATAAAAAGCGGATCTTGAATGTAAAATCCGAAGCAGAAGTAAGCGGCAGTCAATCGAACCATTTTCCCGCTTTCCTTTACTTCGTTAAAATAAAGAGGACTAGGAACTCTGCGTTTTCAATAGCTTCAATGGAGTGATTGTTTTCTACTTGGTCTCTTTTAATTCGATTAAATTACACTATAGTCTTGTTGGAATAAAGGATGCAAAGTGGAAAATAATTGAATTCCTGGAACATACAAGAATTAACTTTTTTGCATGTTTTATTGATTTTAACGATACATTTTTTAGGCCACTCGACATTCTATCCATTTCTTGGCACGCTCCCCAGCGTTCGACACTAAACTTGAATGAAGAAAAGAACAATCGAACGTTTTTTCATTACGCTCACATTCGATGACACTATTCTAGTCATGCGATCAGGGTGTTTAATCAATTTCAGAAGAAAATTTCATACTTCACCCGTTTTCACGGTCATTAATGACATTATTTCCGGTTGGATTTTATGCGTTTATAAGAACAATTTTTCAAAACTAATTGCTCTGTCATAAAAATGTAAAAGAAAATAGTTTAACAATTTAGAGCTCCAAAGTAATTTCAGACGTCATCGTCTGAAACTCTTGGAAAAAAGCAGAAATCGGGTGATTTGTCAATAAAATAGGGAAATCAATTTTTTCAATAACATCAATTCAGATACAACACGCCTAAGATATCATGTCGCGATATATTGAATTTTAAACTAATTAGTGGAATTTTCAACCGAAAAAGATGAATGTTTAACCAAACAATCGAATTAAAAAAAATCATAATAGAATTTTTAACAATATAGTGGTTGAATTTGCATTCTAAAAAGGAGAATCTTCAACTGAATGGAATCTTTGAAACAAAGAATTAATTACCAGCCGGAATGTGGAATTTTGAACTGAATAGTTAAATTTTCAATCGAACAAGCAGATTTTTTATAAAAAAGTTGAATTTTCTGAAATGAAAAAAAACATAATTTTTAAGAACAATTAATGCGAAACCAAATAGTTGAATTTTCAACCAAAAAAATCAATTTTCAACGAAAAAAGATAACTTTTCTGCCAAAAAATGAATTTTCAATAAAACAAGATGGATTATTTATCCAAAAAGATGAATGTTAAAAAAACTAGTTAAATTTTCTACCATAAAAAAACACTTTTTAAAAATATAGTTGAATTTTCAAAACAAAAATTAATTTTTAACCAATGAGTGGAATATTTGCGCAAACGAGATTAATTCGAAACCAAAAATATAGCAGAAGACTTTTAAGATAACAAAAAATTTCTTTTAAGGAATAAAGAGATATTTTAAGACAAAAAAAGAATTTTTGGAGAAAAAGAGAAATTTTCTATTCAAAAGGATAAATGTTGAACAAAAGAGTTTAATGTTTGACCAAAAGAGATGACTTTTAGAAGAAGGAAAAACAGTTAAATCCTTAAGGAAATAATTAAATCTTTAAATATAAAATAGGAGCTTTACCAACAAGAGAATAATACTAATTCAAAAATATAATAGTGAACTTGTCAAATAAAAGAATTGGACTTTCAGCCACTAAAGAGGAATTTTCAGCAAAAAACGAAGACTTTATCAGCAATAAATAAATTTTCTATCCAGAAAAGATAAATTTTTTTAAAAATAGTGCAATTTTCAACAAAAATTGGGTTCTATTAATTCATTTCTCATTGAAGTGCAAACCCGATAAAAACGAAAATATTTAGGAAAACAGGGAAAAACGAATAACGTTTTAAAAAAGAGACAGTTGCACAAGAAAAGACATATATAACATGTAAGCTTGTGGCCTTCTCCAAATTCAGACTAATTTTTATCATAAAATGTTTATTTATTTTTTTTTTAATATTTAGAGTATAAATAGATTATAATTTTATTTCGCCAATTATTATTAATCAATTTTACAAACTTACTTTACCTATGTGATTACTATTTTAAACATCTAGAAAGCAAGTGTTCGTTCAGAAATATGACATATGAAATATTTAAATATGTAAATATAAACATATTCAGAAATATGACACAAATATAACAAAAATGTGAATTTATAAATATTTACGGTTATGATGGTAGAAGGAGTAGAGAAAAATATGGTTTTAATGATCATTAATTTAATTATTTTTAACATAAAATGGTTTTTAAAAACCTAGTGCGACGTAAAATATGAGAAGGGATTTTAACCACTTGTGGTAGGTTATGTTTTAATTTATAATAATGATTATCGTTTTTGTTCAAAGAATGTAATATTATTGTTTCAATTAATGTAAAATTTCTTCATAGAAGAGAGATAGAGATGGGTTATCAAGAACATCGATATATATTACCCTGGGCAAGAAACTTAAAATCAAATTTAAAAAATATATATAATACGATAGTTTTATAAAATTTTGGAAATGGATTCAATGATAATTGAAATGTGTATTTTGACGAATTATTCCATGGAAATCTCTAAACAAATTGTTTGGTAAATCCTGAAAATGGGATCAATCAAAATGGTGAGGTTTATTCTACCGAATTACTGTATGGAAATTTCTAAACGGGTTGTTTTGTTACATTCTGGAAATTGATTAAATAATAATTGTATATTATGCAGAATTAGGGTATGAAAATTTATAAACGAATTTTTTTGGTAATTCTGGAAATGGGATCAATGATAATTTCGAGATGTAGTTTTCCGAATTATGGCATGGAAATTTTTAACAAAATTGTTTTGGTAAATACTGGAAATGGGATCAATGAAAATGGAGATGTATATTTTACCGAATTAGGGTCTGAAAATTGGTTAAATAAGAATTTTTAGATGTATTTTGCTGAATTAGGGTATGGAAATTTATAAACGGGTCAATTTTTAGGTTCTGGGAATTAGATCAATGATAATTGAGAGATAGATTTTCCCAAGTTGGAATATGGCCAAATATAAATGGGTGTTTTTTTAAATCCTGAAAATGGGGTCAAACATAATTAAGAAGTAAATTTTACTGTATTTTACAACAACAAAAAAAGGAATGCTGATAAGTAAATCCTATCGAAATCTATGGTGAAAAATAAAAGAAAAGTTACTTTAAACAATTTTATAAACATGTAAGTCTCTTTTGCTGCGCGTATTTGACTTAAAATTTGATAATTCACTTCCGTCAAAAATTCAATATAAAATCCACGACGAATGCTAGCAGCTTCATTAAAAACTGAGTACGAGTCCTTTTCAAAAATATTTTCCTAGACATAAATAAAGACAAATTTTGAATAAAAATATCCTGTGCACTCCTTTTCACATTTAGTTTCTTTTTCTACCTGAAAATCTCGAGACCTTAATCAGATTCATGACGTAGATTCTGCTACATGGAAAGAAAAGTCGGGGGCAAAATGCATTTTTAAAAAGTAGCTTCGCACCTCAGGGCTTCGTTGAATAACTAAAAGTTTTCTCTACTTTTGAAAGCTGAGACTGTGAGACTTTTCTTTCGCTCTTTCATTTCACTTTTGCAATTTTATTTCGTTACTGAAATTGATAGAAGATGCAAAATGAAATTGCTGACGTTAGAGCTCACACGTGATTAATTCCTGTTTTCTCTCTCTCTCTCTCTCTCTCTCTCTCTCTCTCTGTTGATTAGGTTGATATTGACTCCAACCGGGCTATTTGGCAGACTAAAAATCAATTGTAGCTTTTGCACGTGATGCTTCCACGTGAGTACAAGCACGTAGCATGCGCTGATAAACAAACATATCAACATGAAATTTCCACTAATGAAAGATCACACATATATCATGGACGCACACAAGCAAAGTCTACGTGATCAATCGATGCAAAGTTTATTCATGCGTAAACACCATTCCATTACGGTTGGAATGCTTTATTAACACGACCTGATATATGCGGAAGATTCATTGTCATACTGTTTGCATTCACACTTTTTGTTCATAATGTACCCTTAATTGTGGATTGATTTATGGAACATAAAAATACACCACATGGGAGATTTTGTAATTGGGAGCGTCCACATGTTACGTGAACAGTATCCATTTGATCGCCATGACCCTACTCGACTTACCCTTTCTACTAGACTTTGCCTCACGTCGCTGAGTGAGCGCAAGCCACTGAGTGTCTCAAGCCGCTGAGTGATCGCGGGCCGCTGAGTGATCGCGGGCCGCTGAGAGATCGCAGGCTGCTGAGTGAGCGCGGGCCGCTGTGTCAAGTCAAGCAAGCCGGAGGCGGGGGTTCTTTGTCCAAATGGGGGATAAAACACGAAACATACATTTTTTTAAATTATGCTATTAGCAATTTAAAAATAATATACTCGAAATCTAAGTTTCTTTCTTATTTTAACGATGAAACTTGCAGTCAAAAAATTGACATTAGAATCTCTTATCGCAGAGTTTATTTTATGTTCCTGCCATGGCTAGCATTATGAAATTGTCCGCTGTTTACTTTCGTAGAAAACTTTTCCGTTGAACATGCCACTGTTGAATTTTGTAGAAAATATCTATCTGGAAAATTTTAATGTGGAATTTGTAAACGAAAAGATCAACGATCTACAAAAAAGGAGATTTTCAGCGACACATATTCATTTTCTGCAAAATAAGTTTAATTGTCAACTAAAAAATAATAATTTTTTAATCTAAAATGAAAAAGTTAAATGTACAGTTAAAATTTTTTTTCATTTAACAGAATAAATGAACTTTTACCCAAATACTTAGTAGAATTTTATACTTAAATGATATATTTTCAACCAAAAATGGAATAAATCAATTTCCAAATAATAAAATTAGTTTTTACAAAATAATTTTAAATAAAAGAAACATAATTTAAACTTAAATTTCTTACTATTATTCTGTTGTTTAGATTAGGGTTTAAATATAATAATAATTAGAAAATGATCTTCAAATGCAATACCTTTTATATCATATCTTTTATATCTAATATATCCTATATTATTAATATTTTTATTGAAAATTGTTACAGAATTAAATTGAACTCGTTTTGTGTTCGCTCAAGGAGAATCTGAAGTAGTATCAGCATTTAACAAAGAATATATAAAAGACGGATTTGCTTTAATTTTTATTTCTCAATATGGAATAATTATTTTAATAAGAACTGTATTTGTGTTTTTTTATTTCAGGAAAGTCTTCTTTAAAATTCATATTTGTTATTAAAATATTTTATAATTTTACCAAAAACTAAAAAATTAAGTAACAAATAGTGGCATCGGTAAAAAAGTTTCGAGAGCGTAATCAGACTGTACAATTTTGTAAAAAAATTACAATTATAAAATTTCCGATATTATAAAATGACCGAAATGTGAAATTTCCGAATTGGAAAACTCCCGACAATTTTTCAATATTAGCGAATTTGTAAATTCCCCATGATAAATCATTGACACGCCTAAAAGTAAAATAAAAGTGTCTTATTTTATTCATTACTTTATTATTTGAAAAAAATTAATATTGTTAAAATTCGGAAATGGTATAGTTTTGAAAATCTGATAATTTTTGACAATTTTTTTTTTTTTTTTTAATTATCTATGTAAGGGAATTAAGACTTATTAAATTTATATCATCGGCAATTTTCCAAACTGAATTTTATTTTTAATATTTTCCATGCCAAATATTTTCTTTTTCTGAACTTTTCCAGTCTTGAGAATTTTCATTTTCGATATTTTTCCGCCGTCACATAAAGATATTATGAAAGTAAAGTCTAACGCAACTGAAAAATTACGAAATGGCAAAGTGGCTGAAGTATTAAATTGAGAAAATTAAGCAATTGCCGAAATCTTGGAACATGAGTTTTCAGAATCAAGAAATTCCTAATTCCCCCAAAAAATTATTGCAGAATATTTTGCAACCGATTTTAAAATCCCTTTTTGAATTTTGAATTTTTAAATATGCACCTATAAAACATAATATGTTGTAATAACAGATTCAAAATATTATATAATTTTGCTTCCTGTATGAATTCATTTCGCAAATTTGAAAATTGGAAAATTTCAGTACTAGTATTTAATTTCGTAATTTAATGTTCGGCAGTTTTTCTGGTTTCCTTAACATATATTTGTAAAATATTTCGATTTTTCAATCAAACCAAATTTAAAACTTTCCTAAAAATAAATTTCAAGACTGTTTGAATTTAAAGAAAAAAATTCAAAGCAAGATTCAAAAACTCCCGCGAAGAGATGTTTACTTTATAGGTGAGAGACGGGAAACAAAATACGGGATGGAAAGGGGGGTTGGTGAGAGAAAAGAAGGGAAAGTAGTGGTAAGATGGAAGAGGAAAAATTGTAAGGGATGTCAAGGGAGACACATTATAAAAGTGGAAGTGATTCGGAGGGGCAGCAGGAGAGGCAAACTAATTATAGGAGAAGAGGAAATAGAATGCCAAAGTAGGAGTAAAGAAAATCATGTTAAGCAAAGGAGAGTAAATATATATATATATAATAGAGAATAAATAGAGAGGGTAAAGTTTTTGGAGAAAAGGATAGATGAGAAGAAATAAGCAAGGGAAAAAAATAACAAAGATTGAGGGAGAGGGCAAGAAATTCAAAGGGTAATTAGGAAAGTATTAATTCTGTTAAGGAAAGGAAGAGAGAGGAGGTGAAATAGGACAGGGGAAAGAGTTAACTGATGTGAAGCACGATAGAGAAGTGTTAAGAAAAGAGGTGACGGATAAAAAGGAATGTGAGGATAGTTAAATAGCAGAGGAGAATTAGGAGAAGGGATTCAAGGAGTAGAAGGGGAAGACAAAGTAAGAAGTGAAGAACAGGAAAGAGGGTGTGAATTAGGAGAGATGGAAGTGAGGTGAGAGGAAATAACGTAGAAAAGGATAGAGAAGGTAAAGTTTTATGGAGAAATGAAAGAAGAGAAAGAAGGAGAGAGAAGAAGAATGGTGAATGAATGTTCAATGAAGAAGAAGGAGAAAGAAGAAGCGAGGGATAAAATAACAAAGGTATAAGAAGAGGGTAAGGAATTAAAGAGGGGAATTAGGAAATGTGTAAAGTGGCAGGAGGACAAGTACGGAAATTAAGAGAGGAGTCACGTAATACGGGAGGGGAACAAATTTAAGTAATGTCAAGCAAGGGAATGTAACTTCAAGATGAAAGGTGAAGTATGGACAGAAATGTAAAGTGAGTTAAATAGAGGAAAAGACTTAGGAGAGGGTAAAGTGAGTTAAATAGGATGAAGATGGGAGAGGACGCGAAGTAGAAGAGGGGGAGTTAAATTCCGGAGGAGAGTTAGAAGAGGGTAAAGTGTATCGAAGGATTGTAGGGAAAGCCAAAGTAAATAGTGAAGAGAAGGTAAGGTTAGGGAAAGGAGAGGAGGAACATGGGAAGGAATTAGGGAGAGAAATAAGAAGTATAAGGTGGTTTAAAGGTGAGAATTGACTAAAAGAGGATGTCAAATAGGGAATGGGAGGCAGTGTAGCATAATTTTGGTAATTTAATATTCCCCAAATTTTCCAGTTTCTTCATCATACATTTTCGGAATCTTTCAATTTCGTTACTAAACATTTTCTAAATTATGTCGTCCTTTAAATAAACAAAATATAAAACTTTCTCAGAAATAAATTTCAAACCTCTTTAAAATTCAAAGGAAGATCCATAAAGACCAGTGAAGAGATGTTTACTTTACGGGCTTATTTTCAAGCGCACTTTCCTTTTGCATGTTTTTTAGTCTTCCACATCAAAGCGTCAACAATCGATAGAGCGTAAAATACAGAAAGTATTTTCTCAGCGTATGAGAAAAAGGGCGAAGTTATGAGAACACTTTTTTATTCAGAGTTGGTTTCCTATAAAATTTTAAGATCACCATATAACGAAGGGGTTTTTCCACAGCTAAAAGCATTTTTTATGTTGTTAAGAACTATGGCATATTTAATATGAGCCATTGACGTGCTCTCCTGATTTTATTTTTTCTATATTTCCATCTGAGTTCGTTCCATTTTCTTCCCTTGAGCTAATAAATCTTTCAATAAAATCCGCACATCCTTCGAATGCAGTTAATTTAATGACTTTTCACACCTGTTTTTGTCATCAGAAGTTAATAGTCTCTCTAGTTTCTTCTCAAATGCAAAAGTGATTTTTCTGATATTTCTCTTCAATAAAAAAGACATATTCGCATTGTAAAACATTTCAAATTAAATATTTAACGGTGATTGCCAACAAGTTGGCCACAAGTTGGTCAATCACTTATATTTATTTAAAAAATATTTAATTTGGTAATTGTGAATTCTCGAGCGTTAAATCTCCTTCGGCTTTAAATAATACAGTCTTATCATTACTTTATATTATATTATGTTCCTTTATTTTACTTTATATCTTTTCAAAAAATTTATATTATTGCAATTTATAATATGTATTAATGTTGAAGACAATTTTTTTATTGTTTCTTTTTTCAATTTAAAAATTCACATCCTTTAAAAAACAACCTTGCTAATTAACATTTTATGCACTTTGTATCGTTTTTCAAAAAAAATTCTTGATTTAATGTTATGTTTTATGATTTGGACAAACAAAATGCATTTTCACAAAAAAATAATAATAATAAATGTATTGATGTTTTTTTAGTACAGATCTTTTGTCTATTAATTTTTTCTGTCTTGCGTCGTTTTTCTCAATTAAGCAAATTAATGTCGTTTCTTATGTTTAAAACAAAAAAACGCTTACTATCAAAAAGTGAATAATATCAAATTTTTATAACTTTTTGGGTCCAAAATTAATAATATATTTATTTTAAACACTAGCTAGAGTCATTTGTATACAAATTTTATTGTTTTAAATTTTAATTCATAGGATTAAAACAGAAAATACGCGTTACACGAAAAAATGAATACAAATTTATAGATTTTTTATGAATGAATAACGCTTGTTAATTGCTTTTTTTCGTATTTTGCATTGTTTAATAAGAAGCAATGCAAAAATGTTTAAAAACATCATTGAATTCAGATAACATTTAGTAATTAAGTAAAAAAATTTCAGAATTTAGATCAAATTTGGTAGTTTTCCAAAGGATATATTTAATCGAATTATTTAATAGAAACTGCAAATATTTGGTTAAAAATCCGCCCCCTTCGCGCGCACATTCTTGTAGCGCGCTCTGCGCTCTGCGCTCGGTCTTTGTATATTGTATTTTGGCGATAGTGAATTCTCTTTTGTTAAAGCTCCTTCGGCTGTAACGAACGTTTAAAAAACGGGCATTATTTAAAAAAAATGTATATGCAAAATCTTATTGCAACTTCTGCCAGGTTTCAAAAACTGAATTTACTCATTTAAAATTTTATTTTTACGATTTAAACGTAACACGTTAGAAAAAGGTAATCCTTTTTCTAACTTCTAAATTATATGCCTAGCCTGAGTCAAATTTTTTGAAACCCCACATGCAAAATGAAAAATAAATTAAATAAGAAAAGTTTTGATGAGAATGTGCCGATTCACCGGGCAGATTTTTTCACTGTTAATTTTATATTTTAAGAATAAAACAAAAATACCCATCCTATGAAAATTTCACCCATAAAAAATTCGTAGATCTTTTTTGAGTTCACAATTTTATTATAATCATAATTAA